>OX596285.1:26173099-26773099 GCA_951394225.1 Harpalus rufipes
CCAGCCATATACGCCTACATCAAAGACTGTTCTGATTATGATATTGCCTTGTCTAGACTTGACGTACTGTTCTTAAAGACACCGAATGAGGTATATTCAAGACATAAACTTGCGAAAAGACGACAACAACCGAGTGAAACAATCGATCAATATCTGCAAGCCCTCAAATTACTAGCGAAGGATTGCCAATTTAAAGCGGTAACCGCGGAACAAAATGAAAAGGATGCAGTTAGAGATGCATTTATATCTGGGCTTTCCACACCGGCGATTCGACAAAGGCTACTAGAGAACAGCTCCTTTAGTTTAGACGAGGCACACAAACAAGCACGGTCTTTAGAGATGGCGCAATTACACAATGAGAACTATAATCAGCCAAATAGTAATACCTTTATTAATGCTGCTACATCAAATAACCGAAAATGAACTAAGAATGAACTGTGTTATTTTTGTGGTAACAAACGACATGACCGCAAAAATTGCCCGGCCGCCGGATCTACATGTATCAGCTGTGGCAAAAGAGGATATTTTGCTAAAGTATGCCTAAGTAGACAACAAAAGCAAACGGCTTTCGCCATACAAGCAACTGATGAAAATACTCAACCATAATCAGACGTATCAC
This sequence comes from Harpalus rufipes, assembly GCA_951394225.1. Classification (NCBI taxonomy): domain Eukaryota; kingdom Metazoa; phylum Arthropoda; class Insecta; order Coleoptera; family Carabidae; genus Harpalus; species Harpalus rufipes. Next base: position 26,173,719 of record OX596285.1, read on the forward strand.
AGGCTCAATCCCAATTATCATCGTGCACTACTGCTGCTACGATCGATCTAAGTAAAGCCACTGTTAACATAATTATAAATGGACAGATAACAGCTAAAGCACTTATTGACACTGGTAGTACCGCCAGTTTCATAAATAATCGCATAGTAAATCGATACAATCTAAAAAAAATTCCATGCTCGCAAAAGGTTACTATGGCCACGACTAATTTGGTTTCAAAAGTTGACGGCATCTGTTCATTAGAAATCACCATTTCTCTCCCGCTTTGTAGTCTAACGCGTGAGTGTTGAGGATTGGCTTCCATCAATTCTACCTCGGAAAAGACAATGTGGTGGCCGACACATTATCTAGATCTAGAGCGAACGTTGTAGCAACAACAGTAACTACCGACGCATTAAAAGAGCTGCACGGAAACCTTTGCCACCCAGGAATCACAAGGATGATTCATTGGATAAGAAGTAAGAACTTGCCTTACTCCGTCGAAGAAGTAAAACGGATTATTTCAAACTGTGCTATATGTGCAGAAATAAAACCGCGATTTTATAAACATGGGGGAAAACTAATTAAAGCAACGGCACCACTAGAACGAATTTCAATTGATTTTAAAGGACCTTTGCCCAGAGTTGGCATGGGAAACAGTTATATCCTCACTATTGTAGATGAGTATTCGCGATTCCCATGGGCTTTCCCATGTCAAGACTTAACTGTCAACACCGTAAAAAACAAGCTGACTGAATTGTTCTCTATATTTGGAATGCCAACATATGTACACTCAGATCGTGGTACATCATTTTTTTCAAGCGACTTGAAACAATTTCTTCATGAAAAAGGTATAGCGACGAGTTATACAACGCCATACAATCCACAAGGCAATGGTCAAACTGAGAGGTTTAATGGAACGATCTGGAAGACAGTGCAGTTGGCTTTGAAGAACAATGGCCTGCCGATAACTAAATGGGAGTTGGTATTAACAGAAGCATTACACTCAATAAGATCACTTTTGTGCACGGCCACTAACTGCACACCACACGAAAGAATGTTTTCACATCCCCGAATGTCTTCTAATGGACAGTCAATTCCGACATGGCTCATAACTCCAGGGCCAGTTCTGATGCGCAATCACTACAGAACTAGCAAGTACGACCCGATGGTAGAAGAGGTAGAATTGATGGAAGCCAATCCTCAACACTCACGCGTTAGACTACAAAGCGGGAGAGAAATGGTGATTTCTAATCGACATTTGGCTCCAGCCGGAGAGGCGCAAAATAGAATGTTGTCTCATCAAAGCATGGACACTCCCAATCCAACTCCGATTCCAATGGCCACTTCAAATCCGACTCCGACTACATCTCCAACATCGATTCAAAACAACAAGTCCGAAACCATGCAAAAAGGAGGACCAAATTCTGTTCCCGAATTATCTGAATTTATAACGGAACCAGAGCCCGCTGCGAGTTCTACATTAGATACGGATTATGGCCCACGGCGTACAGAGAGATCACGTCACAGACCAGCATATTTAAATGATTACGTAGCGAAATAAAGAAGCACGGGAGAATGTGGTGATCTAGTAGTGATCAATGATCATATATTGTTTAATAAACAAATTAGTTATTGTCAATGTCATAAAACTGTATGTGTAATTTTGTTCAATAAAACCTAATTTACGGGTTTCTTTCATTACATATTGCTGTAAAGATTCCAATCAATTCACAAATAATATTTTTAAATGTCAAAGTATTTCGAACGATGCAATAGAGAATTGTGGGAAATTTACAGCAGTTCTCAAACATTATGTTACCTTTTTATAGTATTTAGACATTAAAGTTTGAGAATCACTGTAAAAACTGTACTACTTATGACATCTATGAAAGGGTCAGGAAGTATTTCCAAACGCTACTAGATTTAAAACTTGTTATCACGTTTCTGAATTCAGTTTCACCCCCCTGGGGCAGTCAAACGAAACGTCAAACACGGGACAAAGCAGTAGCATTGTGATTAGTATATTAATTTATAATTATTAAATTATCGTTATTTTAATAACAGCTGCTAGAAAATCAAAAGTAATGTGTTGTGTCGTTGGATGCAATAATTCATATTGCAACACCGATAAAAATACAAAATTTTATTCTTTTCCACGAAAATCGCATGAGCAAGAAAGACGTAAAGTGTGGATACAACGAGTGCGACGAATTTCGTATGTATATAAGTTTTATATAATAATGTTTATATTAGTAATGGAATTGATATCTGTATACTTGAAAACAATTTTTTAGAGCAGACAAGAAACCCTGGGAACCTAAAGCTCATGATAGAATCTGCAGTGCTCATTTTATTTGAAATGAAAAATCAAGCCATCCGTTAAATCCATCATATCATCCAACATTATTTCCTACAGTAAGAATAACTCTACAGGCGTAAAAATTTAACCTCAAATTAATTTACATTTTAGAAACATCGTACATCAGGAAATGTGACCCTTCAAACAAATAGATTTAATAGAGCAGTTTGTAGATCTTCGACCAAAGCATGCACATCAACTTCTACTAGTACCAGTAAAATACTCATAAGCATAGAAGAACCACCAGAAACAGATTTTTCCAGCGTTAATGATTTTTCTTGTCAAGTTGAAATGGACAACGAAAATACAAATTTCATCTTCGAATGTATATTTACGAAGGAATCTAATGAAATTTCTACCCAGTGCAATATTCCAGCATTTTTCCCAATGAAGCCAACAAGTAACAAATGTGTCGGAAACAGTGACAAAATAGTCTGCGAAGGATTTCATGGCTACGAGTCTTTAAAAACAGACAATGAAATAAACAGTTTGTGTGGTGTACACATTTCAACATTTATATTTTTATTATCGGCTCTAGAGTTGGTTCATAAGAACTGTAAATTATCAATAGAAAATCAGTTTTTGCTGTTTCTAATGAAAATTAAATTAGGTTTATCTAATAATGCACTAGGTGTACTATTTCATATTCATTCATCATCTGTTTCAAGAATTTTTCTCAGAATATTAAATGAATTCTCACAAAAATTTAAACATGTAATTAAATGGCTAAATCGAGATGTAATTGATACTCTTTTGCCTCAAGCTTTTAAAATTCATTATCCAAAGTGTAGGGTAATAAAAGATTGCACCGAGATAGAAATACAGTGTCCAAATCAAGTAGATCATAGAATATACACTTATTCAAACTACAAAGGCACCTTCACATCTAAATTTTTGATTGGTATTGCCCCACACGGATTTATTTCATTTGTATCTAAGGCTTACGGGGGACGATCCAGTGATTCCTTTATTACAAATGATTCAGGAATATTAGATATGTTAGAATCTGGAGATATTGTTCTTGCCGATAAAGGATTCCCTGGAATTAAGTGTAAAAATAATGTCCTCCTTGTAATGCCACCGTTTGTTCATGGAGGAATCTTAACTTCCGAAGAAGTTGAAGATACGTACAATATAGCTAGTGTACATATTCACGTAGAAAGATCTATACAAAGAATTAAATTGCATAATATTCTGAAAAAAATTCCAAGCTACCTATTTCCTTACGTAGATCAAATAATTTTAACATGTTGTATTTTAACTAACTTTCAACCTAAAATAATAAAAGAGGACTGGGAAAGAGATGATGAATAACAAATTGTTTATAACTACTGTAATGTATTTATAGACGTTAACCTGGTTGCCTATTGTAAATATATTTTTGAGAATATCTTTTATTTAAGAAAGGTTTAAGTTTGTAATAAGCAGTTGAATTCGGTCTGTCGTTTGTAAAACATTAAATATATGGGATTAATAAATTACTAGTGAAACTATATTAAATCTATAAATCTAAATCCTAACTCCTAAACACAACAACTGGCGACGAGGATTAAAATTTAAATAAAAAACTAAATAATAAAATTCAAAAATGAGTAATGAAAGTGCCGTGGTTGGACATTTACGCGAGTTCGATAACACGTGCGGCGATTGGAATATTTTTAAAGCAAGACTTGAAAATTATTTCACTGCAAATGAAATAACGGCAATAATTAAAAAGCGTGCAATTCTTTTAAACATTTTAAGTGAGAATGCGTATAAATTAATATATAATTTATCAATGCCAGATAAACCCGAAACAAAAACTTACGATGAACTTATTAAACTAATGGACACGCACTTTAAACCAGCTATTTCCGTTTTCGCAGCCAGATATAAATTTCACTGTGCACAAATGCAAATTGGTGAATCCGTGAATAACTGGGCAGTGAGAGTCAAAAACCTTGCAATTGAATGTGACTTTGAATCAACGGAAATTCAGAGTAGTTTGCGAGACCGTTTTGTGGTGGGATTCCTGCCAGGGGGAATCCAAGATAGACTTTTCGAAGAAAAAAAGTCAGTGACTTTCAGTGAAGTAGTACAAATCGCCATTGCCAGAGAAGCAGCCAAATCCATTTCAACGAGCGAGAATATGCAGGTCAAATCGGAGCCAGGGCTACTTCAGATCCGATCATCGAAGGCCGGGTGCAGCAGTGGGTCCTCCCCCCGCAACCCGGAACGACAGCAGAAGTGTTCAGTGTGTGGCAAGTGCAATCATGTGTCTGATAAATGTTTTTTTAGAAATAAATCTTGCAATCGTTGTCATCGCAAAGGACATATTTCAACAGTATGTCCCGAAAATAAAAATAAATTTTCACAAAACACTAGGAAACGACATCATTATTTAGAAACAGAAAATGAAACAATTGAGAATAAAAATGTAGAAACCAATTTTGAAATTTTTAATATTGATTCTGTTCATAATAATCCACCATTAACGATAGAAATATTTGTTGAAAGTATACCTATAATTTTTCAAATTGACACTGGTGCTAGTGTATCTGCAATTTCAGAATCTCTTTGGCAACATAAATTTAAGCATTTCAAATTAAAAGCTACCGAAAATAATTTCTTTTGTTATAACGGAAATAAAATTGTGCCAAAAGGAAAACTAAATGTAGAAGTTTCTTATAAAAATAAGAAAGATAATTTAACAATTTATGTAATAGGAAATGGTGGTCCTCCTATTTTAGGTCGAGATTTTGTAAGCAAATATAATTTAGGCATTAGTGAAATCAATTATACGAAATTAACAAACCGACTGGAAGGTTTAAAAAATAAATTTGTAAATGTATTTTCACCAGGCTTGGGAACTTTTAAAAATGGTCTAATTTCTTTAAAGATAAAAGATTCGAATTCAACCCCAAAATTTTTTCGACCACGTCCGTTGCCATATGCATTAAAATCTAAGGTTGAGCATGAATTAAATAGATTGGAGGAATTAAATATTATTTCACCAGTAAATTACAGTGCCTGGGGAACTCCGATTGTTCCAGTATTAAAAAAAGATGGTTCTGTACGACTGTGCGGAGATTTCAAAGTTACTATTAACCCTCATTTAGAAATTGATCAACACCCACTTCCACGAATTGAAGAGATATTTTCTAATTTGCAAGGTGGTGTTTATTTTTCAAAATTAGATCTATCACAGGCCTATCAGCAAGTATGCTTAGACAATAAATGTAAAGAATTAGTAACTATTAGTACTCACAAAGGGTTATTCCAATATAATCGTTTACCTTATGGGGTGGCATGTGCACCATCTAAATTTCAAAAGATTATGGAATCTGTTTTACAGGGTTTAGATGACGTAAGCATTTTTCTAGATGACATTTTGATTACTGGCAAACACTTTTTAAATTTAGAGAAAGTCTTAACTAGATTAGAAAATGCAGGATTTAAAATTGCTATAAATAAATGTAAATTTTTTCAACCTCAAGTAATATACTTAGGTCACGTGATTGACAAAGATGGTCTACATACATCTGAAAATAAGATTAAAGCGATTAAAGAAGCTCCTGTTCCTCGAAATATTACGGAATTAAAATCTTTTTTGGGCTTAGTAAATTATTATGCCAAATTTGTATCCAATATGTCCAATATTTTGCATCCCCTATATAATTTATTAAAATCTAATGTAAAATGGAACTGGTCTATTGAATGTTCTAACGCCTTTAACAAAATAAAAACTTCTTTGACATCATGTCCTGTATTAGTTCATTTTAATACGAATTATCCTATTATTCTCACCGTAGATGCTAGTTCTTATGGACTAGGGGCGGTAATTGCTCATAAAATGCCGGATAATTCTGAAAAACCAATTGCATATGCTTCACGTACTTTATCACAAAGCGAACAAAAATACGCACAGATAGAAAAAGAAGCACTAGCTATAATTTTCGCCTTAAATAAATTTAATCAATACCTATATGGTACTGAATTTACTTTAAGGACCGATCACAAACCCTTACTTTCTATATTTAATCCGAAGAAAGGAATACCGCAATTTTCGGCAAATAGACTGCGGCGTTGGGCAGTTATTTTATCCAATTATAGATATCAAATCGAGTATGTCAAATCAGAAAATAATAGTGCAGACAGTTTATCGAGAATGCCTTTAAGTGATAACGAATCCGAAAATTTCGATGTAGATTTTGTAAATTATTTTTCAAGTAATGCTGATTTTCCAATAAATTTTCAAGATGTCCAAAAGGCTATGAAAAATGATAAATTATTAATTACAGTTTTAAATTACGTACAGAATGGTTGGTCCGGAAAAAAAGCTTTCATTAAAGATTTAAAACCATTTTATAGAAGAAAAAATGAACTAAGCGTTCAGAACGATTGTTTACTTTGGAACAACCGTTTAATTATACCGAAAACATTACATAATAAATTATTAAATGACTTGCATCGGTCTCATATGGGAATAGTGAAAATGAAGAGCATTGCTCGATCCTATTTTTGGTGGCCTGAACTAGATAAAAATATAGAACAATTAGTCCAAAACTGTAGTTCTTGCCAATTAAATAGAAATTCTCCACCAAAAGCAGAAATAAATCCATGGGATTGGCCCACTGAACCATGGAGTCGGTTACATATTGACTACATGGGTCCATTTTTAAATAAGTTTTTTTTAATTGTCTTAGACGCCCACTCAAAATGGATCGAAGTATTTATTATGTCATCCATAACATCCGAAGCGACGGCTGACTCTTTGCGCAGTTGCTTTGCTAGATTTGGATTGCCCCGAACAATAATATCTGATAACGGTAGACAATTTACTTCAGATTATTTTCAAAATTTTTTAAACAAAAATGGCATAGAACATATCACATCACCTCCTTTTCATCCTGCTTCCAATGGTGCAGCGGAAAACGCGGTGAAAATTGTAAAAACGGCTTTAAAAAAGGCAATAGGAAATAAAAAATTAAATTTTGATATAAATTTATTATTAAACAATTTCTTATTTGATTATCGCACTACGAAACATTGTACAACAGGGGTAAGTCCCGCTTATTTATTATTTGGGAAAGAATTACGTACTAGATTTAAACTGTTGGACGTTAACAATCATGTAGGAGGGGGCGAAATAAAGGATAGAGTACAAAAACAACAACAGAAACAATGTGCTTATTTTAAAGGTAACCGTAAAATTGAATTTTTACCAGGGCACAGAGTATTAACAAAAGATTATCGTTTTCTAAACCAAGTAAAATGGATCAAGGGAATAATTAATAAAAAATTAGGTAAAAACACTTATATGGTGCACATTCCAGAGCTAGGTAAAACATGGAAGAGACATAGCAATCAGCTTTTAAAACTTTCATCATTTACTTCTGATTTCCCTCAGAAAACTCACAATTCTGAGAATAATACCGAGTCAGCGGTAGAGGAAAATAGTTCGCAAAATTCAAAAGAAACTAGACCAAAACGCATTGTAAAAAGTCCCCAACGTCTGGCATACGATGAGAATTTTGAAATTGTAAAATAATCTTTTGTTCATTTATTATTATTATTATTGTATATATTGCTAATTAAGTGTATATTAAAGGTAGGGGTATGTAATGTATTTATAGACGTTAACCTGGTTGCCTATTGTAAATATATTTTTGAGAATATCTTTTATTTAAGAAAGGTTTAAGTTTGTAATAAGCAGTTGAATTCGGTCTGTCGTTTGTAAAACATTAAATATATGGGATTAATAAATTACTAGTGAAACTATATTAAATCTATAAATCTAAATCCTAACTCCTAAACACAACAACTACAAATGTATTAATTAAAAATAATTAAAAAATTGTAATATAGTTATAAATATGAATATTTGTTTATGTTACACATTATTTATACACAAATAGTGCAACATTTTTTCAGTATAATTTTTTTTTAATTTAAATAAAATTTGTTTTGTCCATTCATAATCAAATTCTACATTTAGTGTCACAAATGTAGAATCCATTGAGGAGAAAATAACAAAATCACATGACTGTATGTTTAATACAGCCATACATACTTGTACTTGGGCGTAATAAGCACTTTTCTTTTTTAATTTTAAGATATCTTTATCTTCCCACAAATAAGGGCAGTGTTTAACCACTTCTGTAGCTGTAGTTGATTGACCTGAAAGTTATGTGTGAATAATAAAGAAATATATCTGTGAAAAGAAACTTACCCATAACTGGACACTTGATTTCCAATAATTTAATTGGACTATCTCCATCCATTACTAAGCCATCAGGAGACACACCAAGCCATGTATCTCCCTGGCAAACAACCAGTCCTATTTCCTTTACAACTACATTAAAATTTCTACAAAAAATTAATCCGTTATTATAATTTACAAAAAAAATGAAGAGCTACTTTATACCGTGAATATGCAGCTCTAGCATAGCTCTCCCACTTAATTCCATGTTCCATATTTTTATTTATGAACTCTCTTGGAAAAAAATAGCTCTGGCATTTTTTTCCCCAGTCCTCCAGAGAGTATGTATAAATAGAATAACATCTTGATGCTGTTATTCTATATTTTCTTTCTTTTTTCCATATATTTTTATCGTATTTTGATTGGAAACATATATCAACCGCATTCCCAAAAATTAATTTATTAAAAATTTCTACGCAACAGTCGCCTTGTAATTTAATTGGTTCTTTTTGAAGTTCTTCAAGTAGGATTGATGACTCTTGCCTCATTATTATGGATTTTATAAACTCCTTACTTTCACTGTTTATAAACGACCTGAAAACAAAAAGAAAACAGCAAAAACAAAAATTGGAAATTATAAAATGATACATATCATATGGCCGCGTTCAGCACCTCACGTCGCTGGTATCGCTGAGCACCGAAGTTTGCAGAACATAATGAATGGACAAATGTGATTGGTCCAGCAATTGCGTTCGGCAAACATCGGCGCTCAGCGGTGCTCATTGCTGCCGCGGTGCCGAACGCGGCCAAAATTCAAAATCATCGACCCTTTGATTTGCCATTACGTATTTTTATATTAATACCACCTGACACCACTTGCTCCTGTAATTTCAGCCTTTAGAACATCATTCGCCATGCACGGAATGTGTGCTATATCCGTCAGACCGAAAATATGAGGCTGAAATATTTTCATTTTCTTAGCCGGTGGAAACATATCTTCGAATGTTTTTCCTTTTGAATATTTGCCTTTAACAGCCTCTGAAACAGAAGGCTGTTTCCACTGACAAGCTTCATCGGTTTTAGTTGAAGAATCTTCCTCATTTACTGCAAACACTACAGCTGATATGTGTTTGCATTGTCCCACGATACCAGATATGCATTCACATTCCGCCCTTTGAACACTCCGATCATTATCTAACTGAAGTTTCAAATATATAATATAATATGCTATAAAATAATATAATACTCGTATAATAATTCGTGTAACTTACCCATAACGTTACGGAATAGGGTTTCTTTAAAACTGACGTTTGTCGGACAACTTTTGCAGTTATTTTGCCACTTTTTTCAAGTAAATGCATTACATGGCCCGATTTAAACAATTTTTTCCCCTTCTCAATATTACCAATTGTGTAATGTTCATAATAAATTTGTAAAAATCCAAAATAAATTTGTTTTTCCATTATTTATCACTTAATTCACGCGTGCTTCTCGCTTATTCAAATCTCTTGAACCCTATGCGAACTTACGAAACTGCCGCTAGGAGCGCTGAAGCAAGAAATGTGCAAATCGCCTATACGGTCCGAAATTCAAAACCGTACGCGAATGTACGGTAATTTCATTACGAATGTAATAAATTGAATATTAAATACAAATATGTTTTATTTTGTATGCTGTTTTATTTGCAATCATATATTAATGATCATTTTATTCACTTTTATTCTGCCCTCTATCGGATAGTAGGAGAATATGACAAAGTCGATAAGAATGTTGTCTAGGAACATGCAGCCATAGGAGAAAGGGGATTTTTTGTGTATCAAGTTTGAAGTGAACACATGAACAGAAACTGGTATTGGTAAATCCCCAAATAAATTTACAACGCAAATCCAAAACGATCATCGTTTCAACTTTCAAACTTAATCAAGAAAGTTTTAACATTTATGAAAATAACAACACAATGTCTACGTCTAGTGATAGTGATAATAGTGACAATGATAATCATATCAGTAAAAAAACACCTTTGTCTTCGGCCGATAAAAAAAATAAAGGGCCTCGCCGATCACAGGTATGTATCTATCAGGAACTTACACTATATTTTAAAATCTTAATTTACATTGTAAACTGTTTCTAATATTTACTGATTGGTACACTAGGATTTAAGATAATCATTTTGTTAAAAAATAGTTTTTCTAATAATTTGTGAGAAACGAAAAACCTTTTGCACAACAAGTATGTTGTTTATTTCAGAAATTTAGAAGTTCTTGGCTAAGTGTGCCAGAATATAAAACATGGTTGCGACCAGCTGATGACAATTTATATAAAGGACAATGTAAATTATGCAAACAAGAATTTATATCAGAACTGTCCACAATTAAAAAACACTTAAAGTCGGCGAAACATGTAAAACAATGTAAACAGGCAAATTTTTCGTCATCTACTTTTTTGAATACATTTGTTAAGTCCTCTTCAAACAAAAACCCCGAACCAGTCACTGAAGCTGAGATTAAAATATGTGCGTTCTTGGCCGAACATAATATTTCTTTTTTGACCATGGATCATCTGGGCCCATTATTATCTAAAATTTTCCCGGACTCTAAGATTGCAAAAAAGTTGTCGATTAGAAGAATACGGTCTAAAGCTATCGTAACAAATGTAATAGCCGATAGTTACAAACAAGATTTAACTATTATTTTGCAAAATACTAGATTTAGTCGTGTCCGTCTCTGGTCTTGAGACAGCTGACAGCAGTTAAAGTTTATTGTGATTAAATCTAAAAAATCTACAGAAGTAAGTCAATATAAATAGCGATAGTGATTAATTGTGTAAGTTAAAAGGAATACCAACAATAATATTATATACCCATACTGAGAAATAAGGTAGGATACGGCTAAATTCAAATATTAAGCAATTCACAAGTACACTGATAAGTGATTAACCTTCGACGCGTCGAGCGGGGTCTATCACTTTTCGCAGTGATTCCTACAATACTACCAATACATTAACAGGCCCGTACTCAGGAAAAAAATGGACAGCGAAAAAGATTGTTCGGAAAAAGAAGATCATATGAAAGAAATAAGAAATATGTTTGCAGAAATAAAACACAAAATAGGAAAAATAGAGAATAAACAAGACGAGAACACGCAAATGATTAAAAATTTACTACTAGAAAACCAAAACCTGAAACAAAAAATAAAACAACAAGAAGAAAAAACTGATCATCTGGAAAGAGAAATTAGAAAAAATAATATAGTGATACAGGGAGTAGCAGATGAGGCAGAAGAACAAGATAAACTAATTACAAAAATAGAAGAAATATTTGAAAATATGGAACTAAACCTTAACGTGAAACAAGACGCCAAAGAGGTTAGAAGAATAGGCAACTACAAAAACGGAAAAACTAGACCAATAATTGTCAAGTTAAACTCATGGAATACAAAGGCAGAAATATTTAGCAAAGCGAAAACACTAAAGGGATCTGATATATGGATCAGCGATGACTTCCCAAAATCAGTACAAGAAGAGAGGAAATTACTGATACCCTTCATGAAAGAAGCGAGAGAGCAACGTGCCAGAGCCACGTTCCGTTACAATGAACTGATTATAAACGGGAAAAGCATAGGCTAGAAGACCTTATACACAACGAAGAAGGAATAACAAGTCAGAATGACAAAAAACGAACAGCTGCAGAACGTTCCCCAGAAAATCAGGATTTTATGAAACAAGTGGCAAAAAATATAAAAAAAAATAGTAAATATATGTGAAAACAGAAACTGGACTGCAAAAGAAGGTAACAAACTGGCGATAAACTGGACAATCGGTAAAACAAAAAGGAATAAGAGCAACAAAAAAGAAAAGCTAATAAAAATAGGAACCTGGAACATCAGAACATTATTACGAGCAGGAAAACTTGAAGAAATAGCAAGACAAATGAATAATTATAACTTAGACATATTGGCGCTACAAGAGATCAGATGGAAAAACGAAGGACAAATCAACAAAACTAACTACTCATTTTACTACGGAGGAGAAAGTAAACAAGGAAATAACGGAACTGGATTTATAGTCAATAAAAAACTAAGGAGCAACATTACTAATTTTAAATCGGTAAACGGAAGAATTTCACTAATCAGAATAAAAACCAAACAATCAAATTTAACAATAATAAACGTATATGCACCAATAGAAAAAGCAAGTGAAGAAGATAAAACACATTTCTACGAACAACTTGAAGAAACCTGTGAAAACGTACCCAAAAATGATATCCTTTTAATCATAGGCCAAAATTGGGAAAGAACACTACTTACGTAACGCAGCTAATATTCATACTATTCACGAAACCACAGACGACAACGGAACAAAAATGCATGGATTAGCAACAACTTTGGACATGGACATAGCTAGCACGAGATTCCCACACAAACCCATACATAAAATAACTTGGATGATACCGGGACAGACAACAGGCAACCAAATTGACCATGTCTTGATAAAGAAAAAATGGAGGACTATACAAGATGTAAGATCATTTAGAGGAGCAAACGCAGATACAGACCACATCCTAGTGATAACAAAGTTCAAAATAAAAATCATCAAAGAAAATAAAAACCTCAAACAAAAGAAAAAATGGAACACAGGCAAACTAAAAAATGAAGAAGTAGCCAAAGCATACGAAGAAGAAATTGAAGCCCGCCTCCACACAAAATCAGAAAACATAGAAGAAGAATGGAAAAACATTAAAAATTGCTTAACATTATCAGCCTGCAAAGTAATAGGAATAGACACAGCGAAAAATAACGAATGGTTTGACGATGAATGTTTAGACTGTATACAACAAAAAATTAAACCTAGACTACGATGGATAACAACAAGAGAAGAAGAAGCACTCTCAGAATACAAAGAGAAGAGGAAAGATGCGACACAAATATGCAAACGAAAAAAACAACAGTGAATCACAAACTACATGGAAGAAATAGTAACGCACAGTAAAGATAATAAAAAGCTATTCCAAATGATATCTAAACTAACCAAGAAAAAGAAGACAATGAACAACTGGATCGAAGCAACTACCTGGGAACAATATTTTACACAAATGTACAAAATAGAGAATACTGAAGAGAGAATACCAACACACCTCGAGAGTATTACAGAAAGTGAAATCACACCAACCTTCGAGGAATATATAAATATAATAAAAACGTTAAAATCAGGAAAATCACCAGGAACAGATAACATCAGCAATGAACTAATAAAGTACGGAGGAGAAGACATATTGGACAGAATATATAACTTAATCTCTACAATATGGAAAGAAGAAGTAATGCCTTCGGAATGGAAAAGAGGATTACTGACACCGATCCCCAAAAAAGGCGACCTTACTAAATGCGAAAATTACAGAGGAATTCTGCTATTAAACATAACCTATAAAATATTAACAACCATCATTCGTAAACATCTAGAACTTTACACAGAGGAAGTACTAGGAGATTATCAACAGGGTTTCAGAAAGGGAAGGTCCACTATAGATGGCATACACATCATAACACAAATAATTGAAAAATGCCACGAGTACAACAAAACTATGCACATAATATTTATAGACTTCAAACAAGCGTTTGACTCTGTCAACAGAAACGCTTTAATAAAAGAAATGCAGAAGATGAACATCCCGAACAAACTTATCAGACTGAAAAAAATGACGATGGATGAATCAGATGCAACTGTCACGACAAACGGCAGCACCACAAAACCTTTCCCAATCGACAGAGGAGTGAGGCAAGGAGACGCACTGTCCACTACATTGTTTAACATCGCCTTAGATGGATCCATCAAAGAACTGCAGAATATAGGAAACATAATAACTAAAAGCGTACAAATAATTGCATATGCGGACGATATAGCGTTAATTGCTAACAGCGAGAGGGAGGTAAAAACAAAATTTCTAGAACTAGAGAAAGCAGCAAAGAAAAGGGGATTGATAATAAATGAAACTAAAACAAAGTACATGATTTGCAGTAGACGGAACACAGACCACATAAAACAAATACCTATTGGTACATTCAATCTTGAAAAAGTTAAAAGTTTCAAATACCTCGGGTCTTACGTATCGGAGAATAATGACAGAAAAGAAGAAATACATGCACGTATAACTGCAGGGAATACAGCTTTTTTTACCTATAAGAAAATGTTATCAGACAAAAACTTAAGTAAGAAAACGAAATTAAAAATATATACGGCAGCTATCAGGCCAGTGGTAACCTACGCCGGAGAAACAATGTCCTTAACAAAAAATGATGAAGAGAAACTGCGCATATTTGAACGCAAAATTATGAGGAAAATAGCAGGCCCTATACGAATGGAGAATGGAGAATACAGACGATTAATGAACTTTGAAATAAGAAAACTACTGAAAATAGACATAGTTAACTTCATCAAATCCCGGCGAATACAATGGCTAGGACATATATATAGGAAAAATGAAGATTCAACTATTAAGAAAATCACTAAATGGAAACCAGAGACGGGCAGACTACGAGGAAGACCGAAGAAAAGATGGGAAGACCAAGTGATCAACGATCTGCGAACAATGGGGATAACCAACTGGAAACCCACGTCAGCGATAGAGACTACTGGAGGAGAATAGCCCAAGATGCGAAAACAGAAGAAAAGTTCTATTAAACAATGTGGATTGATTCGCCACGTTAAAAGAATCAATAGAACTCTTATACAGAGTGGTTTCAAATTCCTCCGGGAATGTATAACCTAATATATATACTAGATTTAGTATTTTAACCGATGAATCAACTGATATTTCAGCAACAAAAACTGTATGTATTGTTGTTCGGTATTTTAATAGAAAAAATGAAAAAATACAAACATCGTTGTGGGAACTTGTTTCCTTGTATCAAAAATCCGATTCTCAGGGAACAGCGGAACATCTATATAATTTAATTATAAACAGTTTTGTGTCCAAAAATATTCCGATTGGAAACATCATAGGATTTGCATCTGACGGATGCAACTTAATGATGGGTGCTCATAATTCTATCTCATCAAGATTTAAGGAGTCGTGTCCTGACATAATAATAATAAAATGTATTTGCCACTCATTGCATTTATGCAGCAGTCAAGCATGCAAAAGTTTACCAAGAACTTGCGAGGATTTGGCAAGAAATATTTATAACTTTTTTAAGGTATTTTTTTTATATTTAAATTTAATTTTTATTTAATTAATAATACGATTTCTTACAGTTAAGCAGTAAACGACTACACGATTTCAAACAATTTCAAGAATTTGTAGAAGTTGATGTGCATAAAATTCTACACCCATCACAAACGAGATGGTTATCCCTTGCAGCGGTAGTTTCCAGAATATTGGAACAATGGGCTGCCCTACAACTTTTCATCAATGAAAAATTTTTGGCGGAACGTCTTCTTGCTGCTGAACAAATTTACAATAGTTTGAACGATCCTTTTATAAAATTGTACTACCTATTTCTGGATTTTCTTTTACCAAAAATTACAAAAATTAATCAGTACTTTCAATCTGAAAAGGTTCTCATTATTAATTTACACGTCGCAATGAGTAATATGTATAAAGAAATATTACTATGTTTCATGCAAAGACGGTATGTCATGCAGACAGATATTCACTTAATAAATCCTGAAAATAAGTCATATTATTTATCTAAGAATGACATATATTTTGGCATTGATATCTATAATGAAATGAATAAACCTGAAATTCAACAACGGGCTGATTTATTAAATCATTTTTACGAGCGAAGTATAGAGTTTTATTGTGTATTATGTAAAGAGATTCGCCAAAGGTACGATTTTAATAATGACTTGCTTCCACAATTGCATATTTTCAAACCGGAAAATGCTATATCGTATGAAACTAGAAATAGGTACCCCACATTAGCCCCAATTCTCTGTAAATTAACACAACTTTATAATACTGATAATGTTCAATTAATCGATGATGAATGGAGATTACTACCTAATTATGTTTTTGGTCCCACTGATGAAATTAATATTCAAGATGATATAGATACATTTTGGACAAAATTATATCAAATGAAGGATGATGCAAATGTAGGGGTATTTGAAAATTTGTCCTCATTTGTTTTGAATATTCTGGCATTTCATCATTCAAATGCCAGTTGTGAGAGAGTGTTCAGTAACGTAAATAACATTAAAACTAAATCTAGAAATAGATTGATAACCAGAACAATTAATGGCTGTTTGCTAGCTAAAGAATGCGTGGCGCAACAAGGTAATTGTACCAAATTTTCTCCAAATGTAGACATGTTAGCCAGAATGACTGCCACAAATGTGTACCGGAAAGAAGATGGAAATCCTACACGTGCTGAGGTGGCGCATGAGGATGATGATGATAACTTCGTTATGGAATGATATATTTTTATACGAATTAATATTTTTAACTTTGAAAATATTTTTTGTTTGTTATTTAACTATGTAATATTAATATATACGCTAAACTAGTTTTGTTATTTTTCAATTTAAATCCTACCCACAAATAAATATATTTTTTATTGGTGTACGGTAATTTTTTTTACAAATATGGTAATTTTGAGTGCGTAAGTACGGTATTTCACTTTCCGACGTATGGCAACACTGGGAGCGAGGCAGATGGCAGATGGTAGAAGGAGATTGAGTGGAGCGGAGCATAGCAGTGTTGCCATATTAGGGATTTTATCCCTAGAACTAGGGATTTTTAACACTGTTTAGGGATTTAGGGATATTTTATAAAATTTAGGGATAATTTCAGATTCAATATTATTTAAAAAAATGTATAAAATTTAAATATATTTCAAAACCCGCTTTAAGAAAATTATCTTGTGCTGCCATCGCTATTCTATTTTCATAAGCGCAAAGTGTACGATACATTGCAGCTCGCTTCAGGCTGTTTTTCTTGTCTTGTCGGTGCGGTGCAGCTTCAGAGAGCTGTCAATGTTACAATGTGTAGTTCAAGATACAAACAAAAATTCAGAGAACACTGGTTGAATGATCCATTGTTTAAAAATTGGATTCAACAAACCAACGATAAAATAAAAGTTTTATGCAAAGTGTGTAATGCCACTTTAGTGTGTGGTAAAAGCGAATTAACTAGACATGCCAACTCGCAAAAGCATCTGCGTCTTATAAGAGGTTATTTTTTAATATTGTTGATAGTTCATCATGTAGAATCTTCTATATAAGAGAAACTAATTAATATAACAGAAAATTAATACAAGTGTAAAAAATGTCAAACATATATTTTTATTTTCATATATAAACAACAACTCATTTTCATGACAACACATAACTACAAATAACATGGCAACACATAATAAATATATATCGGAATAGCTGTGACTCTCAACAAATATCAATAATGTTAGTGTGGCTATTTTATTTACAAAAGGTTTTTTTTTCAGGTTTATCTCATGTTAAAACCCTTGATATTCTATTTAATAAGAAAAATACAAATATAAACACCGAGGAAGTTAAAATCAAGACCGCGGAGATACAAATATCTTATTATTTTGCCGAACATAACATAGCTGTATCAGGCGTTGATCATCTGATTCCAATGTTGAAACGTGCGCTACCGGATTCAGATATATTAAAAGAAATTCACTTGAAGAGGACAAAATGTACTGGAGTTATTAAAAATGTAGTTGCTCAGCGTACCGAAGATAAATTGGTGTCTATTTTAAGTGCAGATCAGTTTAGTTTCAGTATTCTAATTGATGAAAGTACCGATATATCGATGAATAAACTATTATGTATTGTGGTTAGATACGTTAGTGACAATTTTAAGGTAAAAACTCAACTTTTAGAATGTCTTTCTGTTGACGCTAGTGACTGCTCGTCTCAAAAATTGTATGATGCGTTTAAAAAGTGTCTTCAAGATAAGCGCATTCCTATAAAAAATGTCATTGGTTGTGCATCAGACAACACAAGTGTAATGATTGGATGCAAAAATTCTTTTTTAACAAAATTAAAATCTGATGTAGATGTGCTTATGTCTTTGCCTTGCATTTGTCATTCTGCTGCACTTGTAGCAAATAAAGCATGTTTGGAATTGCCTCGTTCACCAGAGGACTTAGTTAGAAATATTGCAACGTATTTTGCAACTAGTTGTAAAAGGCAAGCGAATTTAAAACAAATTCAAGATTTTTTTTATGACAGAAACAAGAAAAATTATCAAATTATCTACCACGAGATGGTTGTGCTTGCAACACTGTGTAAACCGGATTCTCGTAAACTAGGACTGTTTAAAAAACTTTTTTAGGCTTGCTGTACACGAAGACAAATCAAAAATAAGTGAGTTTATATATAACCAATTAAACAATGATGTTACCAAAGCATACTTGCTTTTTATTAATTTTATTTTGGATTTATTCAATAAATTTAATGCTCTTTTTCAAAGTGATAAAGTCCTAATTCACCGTCTAGCCGATGAATGTTCAAAATTGTATAAACAAGTACTTCTAAATTTTATTAAACCCGAATATATACAAATAACTGTTAACGTGAATGACCCTAGTACTTATGTAAATCTAGAGAAACTTTATTTAGGTCCAAAAACCAATGAGATATTAAAAAATATGCCAGATAACATAACTGAAGATATTCGAAAAAAATGTTTATCTTTTTATGTAGTAGCTACCAGTGAAATTATGAAAAGGTTTCCTATTGCAGATAAATTTATGAATGCTCTAGCGTTCTTAGATCCAAAAAAAGCACTTAGTGAGAATAGGGAAAATATAAATTTTGAAACTATTTCAATAAAATTTCAAAGCATTATTAAAAAGGACGAAGTTGAGATAGAGTGGAGGTCATTACCATATTGTTTTTCGGAAGACGAAAAGAATGAAATGAAAATAATGGAAGTTTAAAACTTTTGGCAGTACTTAGATAATTACAAAGAAATAAATGAACAATTTAAATTTAAAAATTTGTGTCATTTAGCAAAATTAGTTTTGTGTGCTCCACACTCAAATGCTGAAACAGAAAGAATTTTTTCAATATGTACGGACATCAAAAGTAAAAAACGAAATAAAATAGGGCCCGAATTATTAAATTCTATAGCTTTAATCAGGTCAGAAGCTATGTCTTGTGAACCTAGAATAGATTGTACTAATTTTATGGTTGAACCAGAACATTTGAGACTGATGAATAGTAAGTCTATATATAACTAGATACTCTAATACATACTCATATTTCTACTTATACTCTAGTCGAGTGTTTTGTTATCATTTTTATGTGATTTTAGAAATGTTCCTATTTTATATTATTTAATAAAGAATTAAATGAAACAACATGTTTTTTTTCTGTAAATGACCTATAATATTTTTATGGTAATCTAGGGATTTTTTCTGCTTCGAAATTTTCAGAATCTAGGGATTTTTACACAGTTGACAGGGATAATTTATATGAGCCATCTGGCAACACTGGAGCATAGTGTAACGCTCGTCCCTTGACTCTGCGATAGTAGCGATATTTTAGGAATCCACGTGATTATATTAATAATATACGATTGCTACGTTTTTGTCTGCTGATAGCTACGGAGCCACCACGTTAACAACGTGCCATCATCGTCATCAAGCGTCCCCATCGTCTTCGCCTGCCAATAGCTACGGAGCCACCACGTTATCAACGTGCCATCATCGCCATCAAGCGTCCCCTACGTCTTCGCCTGCCGATAGCTGCAGAGCCGCCACGTTATCAACGGGCCATCATCGCCATCAAGCGTTCCACTACGTACTTCCCGCCAAACTTTAAGATAAGTCTAGCTAAGGTCTCTGTAATAATTAGAAATATTGCATTTGTGCTGATGTATTTATATGTTCCTTAGTGGTAATTAAAAGGGTTTAAAAGAACCAATAAGCATTAACTTTTATATTTATTTATGTGGACTAACCCAAAACGAACCCACGAGCCCATTAACGACCCTGAGATATGTGAATAAAGTCACACTTTTGTCTGCAATAAATGAAAATATACATATATGTAATTTATTACGTTGCATTTCCATTTAATCCTTTCCAGCAGCTCTCTATCTAACGCGCAAATAAAGTCAGTAAACAAACATGGCTGAAGATTTCATTAAAAAACGCGGTGCAATAAAACGTAAATTAACAATTTTTAAAAAATACGTAACGGTGTTGAACAATAAACTCGAGAACAACAAAGATTTAACCGAAGTAGAATTCATAGAATTAGATTGTCGTGTAAAACTTATTGAAAATTTATTTAATGAGTTTGATGAAGTTCAATTCGAAATTGAGAAAGCCGCGAAAGATATTGACGAGCAATACACAGATCGAGATGAATTCGATGAAGACTATCACAAGCAAATAGCAATAGCAAAATATATTCAAACGAAAAATCCCAAATTAACACAGAAGTTTAATGTAGAATTATTGCCTGATACTGCACAGGAGCATATTGTTGTAAATAGTTCAAAATATTGTTTCTTTAATGCAAGTAGCGCCGTCTATTAGAATTTTTAGTAGTAATAAGCTTACTGAGCGTTGTTGCCCTGACTGTACACTGTACTTCTTCTTGGCGGCAACAAGATAAGAAGTTTTGGTTATGTGTGATGTAAGCGTGTGTATTTCGTGTTCATCAGAATAAAAGCAGTATTTTGTTCATAAATAAATCTTTTAAATCAATTTTAATAGGTTATGGGCCCAGACACGAGTCAGGCCAGTTAAAAGAAAGGGTTTAAAAGTAAAAGTGTGAACAATGGCAAACAGTTATTTGTTGGGTGTGCCTAGATTGAAAGGGCGAGAAAATTACGACGAGTGGGCATTTGCAGCGCAGAATTACTTAATCCTTGAGGGATTGCAGCATTGCATCGAGGAAAAAGGCGTAGCAGCAGATGTATCGTCGCTCACAACAAATATTGGAGGTACTGCAGATCCAGCAACAGCAGCAGCTGTAGCAGCAGCAGCGATAGCAGCAGCCAAAGCTGAGGATGACAAAGCCAAGGCCAAGTTAGTATTAACCATAGACCCAACTTTGTATGTTCATATAAAAGAAGCTGGGATAGCTAAAGAATTATGGATAAAGTTGAAGGCAATGTTCGATGACAGTGGATTCTCTAGAAGAATAAGTCTGTTGCGTACGTTAATATCTATAAGATTAGAAAACTGTGATTCTATGAATAGCTATATAAATCAGATTGTAGAAACTAGTCAGCGTTTAAGAGGTACAGGTTTTAATATAGATGACGAGTGGATAGGGTCGTTGATGCTTGCAGGATTGCCTGAAAAGTTTATGCCCATGATTATGGCTATAGAGCATTCAGGTATAGCCATAACGACTGATTCTATAAAATCAAAGCTCTTAGATATGGAAAGTAATGTTAAGGTTGACTCTGCATTTTATGTAAAAAATAAACAGAATAAAAAGGGTAACAATCCAATTGGCAGTTATAAAAAGCAGGACAAGAAAAATATACAATGTTATGCATGTAAAGAATTTGGTCATTATAAAACAAATTGCCCGAACACCAAAAATGTAAAAAATTATCAAAAGAAAACAGTAAAAACAGAAAATGTTTTCAGCGCAGTATTCCTACAAGGTGAATACAAGAAAACATATTGGTACATCTATAGTGGTGCCAGTGTTCATCTAGTAGCTGATGATAAGCTAATAACAGGTGAGAAAAGTTCTTGTGAAACTAAAGAAATAATGGTTGCAAATAAAACAATCATCCCTGTAACTCACTGTGGCGATGTTGGTATTACGACAGTTGTCGGCAATAAATTGTTTAACATCACAGTGCAAAAAGCTCTTTGCGTACCTGAGTTGACAACTAACTTAATATCAGTTAGTCAACTATCTAAAAATGGCAATAGAGTAGTATTTGATACTAATTGTTGCAAGATCTTTAATAAACAAGATCAATTAATTGGTACAGCTGACTTATCAATGGAGTATACAAGCTAAATGTTAAGTCAGAATTACCAGAGCAATGTCTTTTAGCGAGTAGAAGAGAAGTTACAGCAGAAACGTGGCACAGAAGGCTCGGCCATCTCAATAGTGCAGACCTTATCAAGATAAAAATGGTGCAGTAGAGGGTCTGGAGTGCGCTAAAAAAATTGATATTGGGAAATACAACTGTGTAGCTTGTTGCGAAGGTAAGCAACACAGATTACCGTTTCCGAAAGACGTTAAACGAACAAATAACGTCTAAGATATCATACATTGTGACATATGTGGGCCGATGGAAACTAGGTCCATAGGAGGTTCTAAATATTTTTTTTGTTTTGGAAGATGATCATTCCAGGTATGGATTTGTTTATTTTTTGAAGTCAAAAGACGAGGTAACTAAGTACTTCAAAATTTTTAAAAACCTTGTGGAAAATCAACAAGAAAGAAAAATAAAAATCCTAAGATCCGATAATGGCGGCGAATTTATAAACAAAGAATTAGAAAATTATCTCAAGGAGAATGGTATCATACACCAGAAAACAAATGCATATACGCCAGAGCAAAATGGCATGTCCGAGAGGTTAAATCGCACATTAGTTGAAAGAACAAAATGTTTAATATTTGATGCCGGCTTAGACAAAAGTTTCTGGGCAGAAGGAGTAAATACTGCAATGTATTTACGCAATCGATCACCCGCAGCAGGTTTAGCAAACGGTAAAACGCCATTTGAAATGTGGTTTAAGAAAAAACCAGATGTAAATCACCTAAGAATCTTTGGAAGCACAGCAATGGTGCACGTTCCCAAGGAAAAGCGATTAAAATGGGACAAGAAATCCGAAAAGAAAATCTTAGTGGGTTATAGTGAAGATGTCAAGGGCTATAGAGTGTTTGACCATGTAAACAAGTCTATATCCGTCAGTAGAGATGTAATAATAATAGAAAAGATTGATGAAGATAAAACAGAGGAAAAAGAGGAAGTAATAGTTCCAGTGGGGGATGACCAACCTGCAGAAATGGAAAATGCACAGAAAGACATGGACTTAATAGATGACACAGACAGCATTCTGAGTAACACTTCAAGTACCAGCAGCATTCTTGATGAAGAAAGCGAAGATAGTGAGTATGTGTTAGAAGAAGATATAGAACCAGAAATCAATTATCCAGTGAGAAGATCTCAAAGGATACCGAAACCGAAAATAATGGAAGACTATGTAACGTACATGTGCGCTAATACTTCAAATTCAGATGAAGCAGATCCAGTGACCGTAGCTGAAGCCATGTCTAGAGCTGATGCAGCTCAATGGAAACAGGCCATGCAGGAAGAAATTAGTGCGTTTGAAGAAAATAGTGCGTGGGAATTAGTGAATATTCCATTACAGTGTAGTGTGGTTCAGTGTAAGTGGATTTTTAAGAAGAAAATAAATGATAAGAACAATGTCAGATACAGAGCCAGGCTAGTTGCCAAAGGCTTCACTCAGAAGTATGGGATAGACATTGAAGAGACATTTAGTCCAGTAATGAGACATTCAACGTTTAGAATTTTAGTTGTTATTTCAGTTAACTTAGGGTTAGATATAACAAATCTAGATGTAACCACAGCATTCCTTAATGGTAAATTGAGTGAAAATGTATTCATGCAACAACCAGAAGGATTTACTGTTCCTGGGCAAGAGAATAAGGTTTTGAAATTAAATAAAGCCGTTTATGGGTTAAAACAGTCATCCAGAATATGGTATCAAAAAGTTGAGACAGTTTTGTTGGAATTGGGATATCAAAAATCTAAATATGAACCATGTCTTTTTAAAAAATTGGGGCAAAATGGTGGTTTGACCGTTATTGCACTTTACGTGGATGACTTTTTTATTTTTTCCAATCAAGACGATGAAACTAGAATTTTGAAAGAAAAACTAGGTTCGGTTTTCCAAATTAAAGATTTAGGCAGGGCAAAACAGTGTCTTGGTATGAAAATTTCTATAGATCAAGAAAGAGGTATCGTTACTCTAGATCAGGAACAATATATCAATAATTTATTAAAGCAGTTTAATATGAGCGATTGTAAAGCTGTGAGTACACCTATGGAAAGCAATTTAAATTTAGATAAAAGCCAGAATTGCAGTTTTCCAGTACCATACCAACAATTAATTGGTAGTTTAATGTAACTCGCGGTAATGACAAGACCAGATATATCTTATGCCGTAACCTATTTAAGCCAATTTAACAACTGTTACGATGGCACACACTGGAAGGCCGCAAAGCGAATACTGAGATATTTGCAGGGTACTAAAAATTACTGTTTAACATTCAAAAAGGACAATTTAGAATTGGAAGGATTTGTCGATGCCGACTGGGCAAGCAATTCCTTTGATAGAAAATCTTACACTGGTTTTTGTTTCAAGTTATCAGGCTCAACGATTTCATGGGCCAGTTCTAAACAAAAAACAGTCGCCTTATCGAGCACGGAGGCAGAGTATATGGCCATTTCCGAGGCTGCTAAGGAGGCTATTTATTTAAGGAATTTGTTAGGTGAAATAATACACAAATTTGGTAGTGTAATATTATTTAATGATAATCAAGGAACACAGAAACTTGCTACCAATCCTGTGTATCATAAACGCTCTAAGCACATAGATGTGCGCCATCATTTTATTAGAGATGTATCTAATAATATTATTGTACTTAAATATTTATCGACTGCAGATATACCTGCAGATGTTTTTACGAAAAGCTTATGTAACGCAAAGCATAGTAAGTTTATTAATAGTTTAGGTCTCAGAGCAGCAAATGTATAAACTAAAAACGTATATTTTTATCTAGTGGGGGTGTTGTAAATAGTTCAAAATATTGTTTCTTTAATGCAAGTAGCGCCATCTATTAGAATTTTTAGTAGTAATAAGCTTACTGAGCGTTGTTGCCCTGACTGTACACTGTACTTCTTTTTGACGGCAACAAGATAAGAAGTTTTGGTTATGTGTGATGTAAGCGTGTGTATTTCGTGTTTATCAGAATAAAAGCAGTATTTTGTTCATAAATAAATCTTTTAAATCAATTTTAATACATATAGAATCAAGTAGCATCGCTGGCTCAGCGTCAGTCGCGGCGTCAGTACAATCACAAGTACAATCAGTTAAATTGCCAACAATACAGTTACCTAAGTTTGACGGTTCCTACCACACTTGGCTAGAATTCGAAGACACTTTTGAATCACTAATACATACAAATGAGACAATAAACGACATACAAAAATTCCATTATTTGCGGGCTTCTTTAATGGGAGAAGCGGCACAAGTAATTAAATCTATAGAGTTCTCCTCAAAAAAATACACAGTAGCTTGGGACATTTTAAATGAAAGATACAGCAACACAAGATTATTGATGTACAATCACACAAAAGCTATCTTCACTTTAGAATCTATCACTAAAGAATCAGCACAAAAAAATCGCAAATTATTAGACTCAATATCCAAACACTTACGGTCTTTGAATGCACTAAATCAACCCACAGATAGCTGGGACACGTTAATTATTTATATAATTACAACGAAATTAGACAATGTCACGCTACGCGAATGGGAATCGCAAAAATCAAAGATGGAAGTACCTACCTTTGAGGAATTGAAAAAATTTCTTAAAGAACGGGCAGATTTTCTTGAAAAAATAGAATCTAATCAAGCAGACCGCAAAGGTGCAAAACAAAAACATGAAACCGGTAACACAAAATCGTTCGTAGCATCGCAGCCGTCATGCGTTATTTGTGAGAGTTTTCTGAAATTAACACCAACAGAAAGGCTTGAACAAGTAAAACTTGCAAAACTTTGCATAAATTGCCTACGAAAAGGGCATTTACATCATCAATGCAATGCGGGGAAATGTCGTAAATGCTATAAAAAACACAACACGTTATTACATTTCGAAAAATCTAATACGAATACAAGCGAAGGTAACAACACAAATGTTACTAGTATATCATGTCACGTGGCAAGTAAACAACAAATCCTGCTATCTACAGTTTATTTAAAATTAATTGATACAAACGGCAAGTCACATTCAGTCTGCGCATTACTCGATTCCGGATCACAATCTAGTTTTATATCAAAAAATTGTTGCGAGCGGTTGAAACTAGCTGTAACAAAACAAAACTTTTCAATATTCGGAGTCAACAACACGATGTCGCAAATTGAAGGTAAATGTCAAATAAGCATACAAGCTAGAAATCAAAATTTTATAGCACAAATACAGTGTTTCGTGTTACCAAAAATCACAAGTCAGTTACCAACTGTCGGAATTAACAAACTAATGTTAAATTTACCCGCAAATATCGAATTAGCCGATCCTAATTTCAATGTACCGTCAAAAATTGATATTCTACTAGGGGCTGATTGTTTTTGGGACATAATTGAAACAAAGCAAATCAAACTCGGGGCAAACATGCCTATTCTACAAAAAATTAAATTAGGATGGGTCATATCGGGTCCCATTTACATGCAAGGTAAACCGCGAATACATTGTAACTTTTCTATTAATTGCGAATTGCAAGAACAATTAACGCGATTTTGGCAATTAGAAGAGTGTTCAAACGAAAGGGCTTGGTCTAGTGAAGAAATTGAATGCGAAAAACATTTCGTTCAAAATACTGTTCGAGATGCGGAAGGGCGATTCGTAGTTGCAATACCGTTTAAAGAGTCATTGAATAAGTTAAGTACCGTAATTTCCCGTAACAATAGTCCTGATGTGCAACACTGGTCCACGCGTGCGCGCTTTAGTTTATTTAACCCTAGAACGCTAAGCTTCGTAAATTTTACGACGGCAATTTTTATTTTCAGCTGCCATCTTACGGATTTGTTAGGTACTGAGCTCTGCGTCTGGCTATTCTCTTACGCAGTGTTGGTGATTAGTTCGGAGGTATTGGATGATTTTTTAGTGTGACGTATAGGCAGTTATAATATCTAAGTCATATATTTTACGAAAGGTTAGTCTTAACGTAACTTTTGTTATTATTGCACCATACTAAAAATAAACTACTTTTTCAGATTTGTACTATGTTAATCTAACTAGTAGTACTTGCAAGTTATTAGTAAAGAATATGTCTAAAAATTGGGAACGAAACAAGCCTCTAACTCAAGCCGAAATTGAGAAAATTGCAGAAAACTTGATTTTAGAATCGGAAGATGAAAGCACACAGGAAAGTGGGAGTGAAACTGAGGATGCCATAGAGTTTGAGGATTTCGAGGATAGTGAAACTGAATACGAACCTTCAGAGGATGATAGCAGTGACGAATATAGTCCTCCTAAGCCAAAAAAAATTAAACTTTTACAAGAAAAATCAAATGAAGAAATTATTTATTTATTTAGCTTATGGCATACATTCATCACAATTTAAATATATCAAGATGTTGACTTGGTCAAGATAGTAGAAGGCGGCTTTCAATATGATGTAGTACTGTCTTGTTTGCCCAAGTAGATCGCCGGAAGGTCTAGTCGCTACCAGTATGTTGAAGAAATATCAGTTGACGATTCGTTGCCTGGACCATCCGGAAGTAACAAAAATAGTTTTGAATACCAGCAACAAGAACAAATAGCACCTGATACAGAAATAAACCTACAACGAAGAATCGTTAGAGTTAATGAGACAGTTCGATCACAAGTAAGACTTGTAGGTAAAAATGGTCATCGATGGAGTGCAGTTCCCAAATCAGCATCGAAAACTCCACAACGAAATATCCTTCATATTTTTCCGGGTCCAGTAACAAATTTTCAGGATGATCCTCTTCCGAACGAAACATTTAATTTATTTATAACGGATTATATGATTAATAAAATTGTTTTACATACAAACGTTATGATCGAACAAAAAACAGCTAACTATAAAACAAAATCTGCTACAATATCCGCTACTAATCCTAACGAAATAAAAGCATTATTAGGATTACTAGTATTGTCTGCTTATTTGAAAAGTAACCATTTGGCATCCAAGGAGTTATTTGATGATAAAATATGTGGAGGTGTGTACAAAGCAGTGATGAGTCGTGAAAGGTTCAAATTTTTATTGGATTGTTTACGTTTTGACAATAAAGAAACAAGGGACGAGAGAAAAAAAACTGATGCATTGGCGGCTATTAGAGAAATTTGGGATGAATTTATAAGTCAGTGCAAAAATTCATATAGACCAAGTTCTTACGTGACCATTGACGAACAACTACTAGCTTTTCGTGGAAGATGTCCATTTCGAATGTACATTCCGAATAAGCCATCGAAATATGGCATAAAAATAGTTATGGTTTGCGATGTTTCATCAAAATACATGTTTGACGCCAGGCCATATTTAGGCAAAAGCACAAACACTAGTGGAATGCCTTTAGGTGAATATTATGTAAAAACATTGTGTGAAACCATTTCAGGTTCCAATCGCAATATTACAATGGACAATTGGTTCACGTCCGTGCAACTAGCTGATAGTTTATTAGCTCCGCCTTACAATCTCACCATGGTTGGTACTATTAGAAAAAATAAACGCGAGATTCCTTCAGAAATGTTAGCAATCAAGAATCGCGATCCAGGCAGCTCTAAATTTTGTTTTGACAAAGAAAAAGTGCTTGTCTCCTACACACCGAAGAAGAATAAAAACGTTCTACTTTTATCAACAATGCATCAAGGATGTAGTATTTCAAAAACTTCAGGAAAACCAGAAATTATTGAGACATACAACCAGACAAAGGGGTCAGTGGATACACTGGACCAAATGTGTTCAATTATGAGTACCTCTAGGAAAACTAAAAGATGGCCACTATGCATTTTCTATGGTATGCTAAATATTGCTTGCATAAATAGTTATATTTTGTACAATGCCCATAGAGTAAAACGTCATCAAAAATTAACATCCAGAAAGTCTTATATGTTAGAATTGTATAAGTCTTTAGTGATGCCATGGCTAAAAGAAAGAATCAAAGTACCTACTTTGCAGCACTCACTCCGTGACAGTATTAGTCAGATCCTAGAAGAGACAGTACCAGAAGACGGACAGAGAGTTCTGGAAGAAGGAACAGTAGCTAATAAGCCCAAGAGGACCATTTGTGCGACTTGCCCGTCAAGAAAAAGACGAATGACAACCCACTTTTGCTCAAAATGTAATAAGCCTTTTTGTAACGAACACCGTGGCAATATTTGTAAAACATGTACTTAATAATATTATATAACAGTCTTTAGGTTCAATAAATGTTTTTCTTTGATGTTTGATTTGGTATTTTAACTATTAAATTTAAAAAAAACATAGTCGTAAAATTTACGAATGCTTAGTCTTAAGTGGTGTTAGAAATATGCTTAGCGTTCTAGGGTTAATATTTCTGCATAGTTTTGATTCAAACAACTTAGTAAAATGTATGGATGCCATGACGGTAGTTACCGCCATCTACTAACAGTGTAGGAATTTAATATATTTTTCGTGTTTGAATAGTGGCAGCCAGATAGTTGATGACGTATAATTACGTCTTTTGCTAACAGCTGCATACTTTGTTCTGTTTCACATGTAAGGTAAGTTGCATCATTTTATGAATTATTTAGAATTATTCACAATACATTTGAGAAACTGTTAGGGCTCTAAATTATTTATATTATATACATGTGAAATATTTTATAACCTCAATGTAAAAACCCATCATTCAGCACACAAAAATAGTCCATACCCTACGATGGACCATTGTTGTGACCTCAAATTTATTTCTTCACTTTCGTATAAATACATACCTGGAACATAGTTGAATAATGAAATAATAATTCAGCTAATTTATTGTTTCATTTGCCTACATATAATGCCTAAAACTAAAATCGAGAGACGTAAGGTTGGTGGGCGACCGTATGCCCAATATTCTTCTGAAATTATGGACCAGTGCATAAAAGATATACAAACACACAAGTTAACTCAAAGTCAAGCCTCTGAACATTACAAAATTCCTCGTAGTTCAATAATTTTAAAACTCAAGGCTATAAAGAATAATTCTGTTTCCTCGCCGGGGCGTAAATGTGTCTTTACAGAGGATGAAGAGAAATCATTCGTGCAACATTGCATAACTATGTGTGATTTTGGATTCCCATTAACAACATTTGATTTGCGTTGCATTATTAAAATGTATTTAGACAGCTCCGGAAGAAGTGAATCTAGATTTTCAAATAATTTGCCAGGAAAACGCTGGGTAGAATGTTTTTTGAATCGTAATAAGGATTCATTATCAAAAAGATTTTGTAGTAATATAAAAAGAAGTCGTGTTGCAATAAATGATGAAATTATAAATTCTTACTTTGATAATCTTAAAACTGTACTGAATGGAGTTCCACCGGAAGCAATTTGGAACTATGATGAAACAAACTTGGTTGACGATCCTGGAAAGAAGACTATTTTAACAAAACGAGGATGTAAATATCCAGAGACGATTAAAAAATCTTCCAAGGCTGCAGTTTCTCTTATGATGTGTGGAAGCGCCGCTGGTGAACTTTGTCCATCCTACGTAAATTATAAAGCAGAAAAAATGTGGGATACGTGGACAGAAGGAGGACCAGATAAAGCAAGATACAATCGCACAAAGAGTGGATGGTTCGACGGAAACAGTTTTGAAGATTGGTTTATAAGTATAATGCTCCCTATTTTGAAACGCATCGAAGGAAAAAAGGTGCTCATAGGAGATAACCTCAGTTCTTACATTAGCCATCGAGTTCTAAAACTTTGTCATGACAACAATATTGCATTTGTTGCCCTTCCACTAAACTCCACGCATTTGACGCAACCATTAGATATATCATTTTTTAGACCGTTCAAAATTCATTGGAGAGGAGTTTTGGATGAATGGAAATGTACACCGGCAGGAAGAAGACATCCAACAGTTCCCCTTATTGCTGAAAAAGTTGTACGAAAAGATTAAAGAAAATTCTGAATCTAATCTTAAAGCTGGATTTAAAAAGTCTGGAATATATCCATTAAACAGACAAGAAGTGCTGCACAAAATACCTAGCAGTGAAAGGATTCAGAATGATGAGAACAAAGATCTTGCGCTAGTCTGCAAATCTTTTACGGATTTCTTGCAAGCAACCAGACTGTCAGAGACAACGCCAAGAGTAATTCGTAGGCGAAAAAAATTGAACGTGGAAGATGGAAAAAGCATTGCTCTCGAAGACTTAATGATACACCTGAAATGTCAACAAACAAGCAAATTTCTAAAAGAAAACCACAAAAATATAAAAGAAAACAGATCAGTGACAGTGAGTCAGAAGATGATACCGACACCTAAATATCACTTGCTTCTGACACTGAATTAGAAGAATTTAGTGATAAAGAATGTAACGACGATTTAGCGCATAATTTAAAGACAAATGAATTTGTTTTTAATGTAGGAGACTACGTTGTCGTTAAATACGATGGAAATTACTGGCCTGGAAAAATAGATAAAGTTGAAGAAAACGGTGCAATAGTATGTTGCATGGAGAAATATGGTGAGTTATGGAAATGACCTAACAAGAATGATGTACTTCACTATGAAAAAGATGATATATTGATGCCTATTAAGGAACCAATTAAAGCTTCTACTTATAGGGACGTATACTCTGTACCCGAACTTAAACATATTGTAAATTAAGATTAAATGTACATTTATATAAATATATATTTTTTAACATATTTTTTCATTTCTTTATTGCACATATTTAAAGTACTAAGCCCTAACTATGTTCCAGCGTTGAACGCTATTGAGAAATAGACTTAGACCATAGTTGTGCAACTTAGAGCGCAACTATGTACCACCCTTTGAAAATTCCTAACTTTTTTTTAAATATAATTTTGGCCCAAATAGTAATAAAAGCAAATATATCCTCAAATTGCTATTAAAAAATAATCAACTTATTTCTATTACCTGTTTAGCAGTAATTATAACAAACATATTAAATTTGGACCATTGTTATGGGAAATTACGGTAGTTCTAAAGACCAAGCAGAAAAACGATTCTTCAGTTTAGAATGCAAATTAGTTAATAATTCGAAGTTAAAAGAAATGTATCAAAATTTTATACACGAATACGAATCCTTGGGTCACATGACAAGAGCTCACAACGGTAGTAAGTCACAGTACGAATATTATTTGCCGCATCATTGTGTTGTACGAGAAGACAGCATGACGACAAAGCTAAGAGTTGTATTTGATGCCTCGGCGCGTACATCTTCGGGCGTTTCATTAAATAACTTGCAGATGGTTGGTCCAACCATCCAAAATGATTTGCTATATATTTTGCTTCGTTTTCGCAAACACAAATATGTTATAGCGGCGGATGTTTGTAAAATGTATCGCCAAGTATTAGTCACGCCAGATCAAAGATCATTGCAAAAAAAATTGTGGCGCGACCATCCATCCGAACCTTTAATAACATATAATTTAAATACGGTTACTTACGGGACAGCTGCAGCTTCATTTCTCGCAATTCGATGCTTATGGGAATTGGGAGAGCAATACAAAAATGAAAATCCCAAAATAACCAAAATAATACAACAGGATTTTTATGTAGACGATCTGCTCACGGGAGCAGATGACAAATCAGAAGCATCCGACATTTGCAAAGAATTAACTACTGCTTTAAGCAGAGGTTGCTTTAAATTGCGAAAATTTTCGTCAAATGAGCCGGAAGTACTTAACCAAATCAAGGGTTCAGAATCCGAATTAAAAATAATTAACCTGGGTGAAAACGAAAACACCAAGACTCTAGGTTTAAATTGGTATCCTTCTTCGGATCATTTACTATTCAAAATAAATCAAGGTGACGAATCAAAGGTCATAACAAAACGCATAATTTTATCGGACACTGCTCAAGTGTTCGACCCCTTGGGGCTTTTATGTTCGTGCATCATAAAAGCAAAAATAATACTCCAAAAGCTGTGGTTGGAGGGAAGCGGTTGGGATGAACAGCCCCCATCACAGATTCGAACTGAATGGCTAGAATTAAGACATCAACTACCTGAATTAAATCAATTACGATTACCACGCCGAGTAATTTGTAACAACCCAATAGATATTCAATTACATATGTTTTCGGATGCATCGGAATATGAATACGGGGCGTGCGCCTACATACGTTCGGAAGATGCAAACGGAAATGTTTTTGTCCAACTTATCTGCGGTAAATCAAAGATAGCGCCATTAAGATCGGTGTCAATACCGCGCTTAGAATTATGCGGTGCTGTAATAGCAGCAAAGTTGTCTAATAAAGTTCGCAAGACTTTAGACATACAATTCAGCAATTCGGTTTTTTGGACAGACTCAATCATTGTTTTCGGTTGGTTGAGACAGCCGCCAAGATGTTTAAAAACATTCGTTAGCAATCGCGTGGCTCAAATACAAGATTTGACTACGGCAGATCCGTGTTGTCATGTCGCGACAAACGATAACCCGGCAGACATTCTTTCTCGAGGGGTATCACCGAGAAAAATGCAATCTTTGCATACCTGGTGGGCAGGTCCTCACTGGCTTTCACAGAGCGAAAGTGACTGGCCAAAATTAAAATCTACAATGGCTGAGTTGCCTGAAAAACGGGAAAGAGTTTTCACATTCGTTGTAACCGAACAAGTGAGGTTTAAATTCGAAAACTACTCTAATTTACCGCGACTTATACGAATCGTATCGTATTTGTTTCGATTTATACACAATTGCAAACATAACTCAGATCGAAAGATCGGACCAGTAACCGTACTGGAAATAAATCAAGCTCAAAACACTCTAATAAAACTCTCACAAGGCGAATCTTTTCCTCTTGAAATAAACGAACTTAAAACGAAGGGAGAAATAAATCCAAAAAGCAAAATTTTGATTCTTAACCCATTTTTGGATGAAAACGGAATACTTCGCGTAGGGGGAAGATTAAAATTTTTACAATTCTCTTATAATAAAAAACACCCAATTATTGTAAATTCGAAACATCACTTTACAAAATTGATTTTCGAAGAAACACATCAACAATTATTACACGCTGGTCCTCAGCATTTATTAGCTTCTGTTCACGAAAATTACTGGCCACTTGCTGGGAGGAACCTAGCAAAGACTACGGTTCACAAATGCATGCGATGCTTCAGATTCAAACCTAAAATAGCCGAATTGATAATGGGCAATTTACCAAAGCAGCGCGTTGAGCCAGGAGTGCCATTTGAAACTACAGGGACCGATTACGCTGGCCCATTTTTACTTAAAGACAAAAAAGGACGCGGCGCTAAACTATCGAAATGCTACATATGTTTATTTGTTTGCTTTACCACTAAAGCGATTCATCTCGAGCTGGTGAGCAGTCTAACTACCGATTGTTTTCTTGCTGCACTACGCAGATTTGTCTCTCGGAGAAGCAAACCGAAATTAATATTTTCTGATAACGGCACAAATTACGTCGGTGCTAATGCCGAACTAGAAAGGTTATCAAAATTTTTAACCGAGAGTAACGATCAAATAACGAAGCAACTTGCTTCCAAAAAAATCGAATGGAGGTTTATACCGCCCCAAACACCTCATTTCGGAGGATTATGGGAGGCCGGAGTCAAGTCCACAAAACATCACCTTCGACACGTTCTAGGTGATGCTCATTTAGTATATGAAGACTTTTACACAATACTTGTGCAGATAGAGGCAATCCTCAACTCCAGGCTATTAACTCCCCTTTCATCTCACCTAGATGACCTAAATCCTATTACACCCGCACATTTTTTGGTGGGAAGATCTCTCACAGAGGTTGTCGACACAGACTACAAAGGTGTTCCAGTAAACAGACTCTCCTTGTACCAGCATCTGCAAATGCTAAAACAACATTTTTGGACGAGGTGGTCTCGGGAATACATTTCCCAACTGCAAGAAAGAACAAAATGGAAGAAAACCCAGCACGAGCTGCAACCTAATACACTTGTGCTAATTAAGGACGACAACCTTCCACCTATGAAGTGGAAACTCGGACGCATCCAGGTTGTGACGGGGTCAGCAGAGTGGCCTCCATCCGCACCCAAGGTGGAATCA
Organism: Harpalus rufipes; assembly: GCA_951394225.1. Lineage (NCBI taxonomy): Eukaryota > Metazoa > Arthropoda > Insecta > Coleoptera > Carabidae > Harpalus > Harpalus rufipes. The sequence continues at coordinate 26,209,209 of OX596285.1, forward strand.
TCCGGCGGCCCTTCTCGAAGATATGCCCACTACCAGTCGACTCATCTGCTACCTTCATTGAAAGGCAGCCCTTTCAAGGCGGGAGGCATGTTAGTGAGTGCACTGTGCGCGATGTTAGTGAGTGTACCCTGCGTGACTGCATGTAAACGATTAGCAACGCTGCACCAATCAGACGGCCAGCGCCAGACATTGTAGGGGGGACGAGACCTGCCGACAGCGCGACAGTGTGTGTCTCATGCTGTGCGCACTCTATTGTGCGTACAAAGTTTTTAATTTTAGTTCAGCGCTCAGCTGCAAAGCGCTGCGGATGCTGTAGTTGTGCGCTGTGCCGCATTGTCGCTACTATAGTAATCGCAGAAATTTAAAAAGAAAATGGAGTAGAAAACATTCGAGCCGAGCATTCACTTTTGTTTCCGCTCTTGTAGTGTTAGCAGTTAGTTTTCCTATTTTGCGATCCCGAGTGATATTTTGTGTTTGTGCTATTTGTTTTTTCTTTGTGAGATAGTTAGTTTGACTGTTTAATTTGTTTGCTTGGAGAGTGATTGTATTTTGTTTTGTTATTGTCGTTGTTAGTTTTGTTGTTATTGTTATTTGTTTGATTGGTTTTCATTGTTCCATCCATCGTTATACCTGTTCACCTTTATATTTTTCACTTTTTTTAACCATGTCATTCCTTCACAATTTAACTGTTGCTAAAAAGAGCAAATGTTGTGTTCCGAATTGTGATCGGCTAGAGTTGAGAACACACCATTTTCCTAAATATTATGAGGAAGTTTATAATATTTGGTTGGAGCGCATTGGATATGCTAAATTAATTAATATGGATCCGGTAAAAGTGCACAATGTTATATGTGATAAACACTTTAGTGAAGAATGCAGAGTTCCGAACTCAAACAAATTGAAGGTGTATTCATTACCAACGTTACATTTACCAGGTAAAGTTAACGTACAATTCTATGTTTAATGATTTTTTATAATGGTTTATTTTTGTTTATGTAGAACCATGTGCCCATGGCGAATATACGAAGTTTGCTCTTCCGGCACCTGTTCCACAGATTTGTGGTGATTTAAATGTTGTTGCTGTAGAAGCTGAACCGGAAACTTCAACACCATGTGCTCCTTCTGAAGAACTTCTGTTGTCTCCTTGTAAAAAGAAACAACGGAAATTATCACCAACATATACATATGGTGAGTTATTTTTTTTCCTTGTGACAAAATACGATTGTATAGTAGAAAATAAAAATATATATATACGAACCCCGTGCTGGTTCAGTTGGCCCAATTTTTAAAAAATCATTTATCATGACTTAACTAATAGAATTTGTATTAATAATTTGATAAATCTTTACTTTTTCTTTAAAATGAATATTTTCAACATGACAGTTTTTACCTAAAGATGAAAAGTTTATCATGTCCAGTAGCATGGCTTAATTTTCTGCTGGACACTTTACAAAAAAATGTTTTCCCATGTTAACGCCGAAGTCAAGGATTGATTGGGACACTGGTATATATATTTATGTTCTAAATCGATTTTAAACTGTTAGTTTATAATTTATTTATTTTCTAGTTTTACTAGTACCAGATGCAGAAGATACTCCTGTTTCCAGTACTTCAATTCTGGATGCTCCCGAAACTCCCCGTATAAAGCACAAACGAAAGTCTTCCGCTACTAGTAGTATTGGTAAGTTTCAGTATTTCTTTTATTTATTACCCATACTAAAAGATTATCCCTAATTTTTAAAAGTTTCTCATACAGATTTCATGCGTTCATAAAATATGTAGGTCCGATAAACTTGGTTTACCGAATGAAGGTATGTATATATATATGAACTATTATTGGTTGTGGTTATACTATACATAAACGTAATTTCTTATACATATGCACCGGGCTATGAATTAATTTATACAATATAGGAAATGCATTGGCAATTTTTTCATATAGCGATATATCGTTTCTTGTTGATTTTTGTGCAAAATGCGTCAAATAAATCTTTTAGATCATTGAATTCTGCATCTATCACTACTCATGTTTCATTTTACACATTTTGTAACATGTAAAATGACTAGTGCGAACTGTTATTAAAAAATGTTTTGTACTTCTTTGTAATGTTGTTTAAATTCCACTACAAATGAGCATTTTTATAAAAAAAATTAACCTATTATACATGTTACAAGTGGTGGAAAATAAAATATAATTAGGGGCAGATGTAGAATTTCTACAAAGTTTATTTTAATCAGTTTACTCAAAACTCAACAGGCAACGACATATCGATACATAAAAAAAATGAACATTGTATTTCATATATTGCAAAAATTAATTAAGACATTGGTTGAATATCCGTAGTGGTTTTTTGAGTTTATTGGTGGTAGGGATATTGGATTAAATATTACTTAATTAACAATGTCTATATTTACTAATTTAATACATCGGGATTTCTCCTTTATGGATAATAATATAGTTAGATGATAGTCAAAATAAAATTGTAAAAAATTGTTATTTTAAGTTTTTATTTTACGTACTCGTATACTTGGTTATACTAACAAATTAATTTTCTGGGAAATAAGAAAATATTCCCTAACAGTTCAAATTTTCAACAATAATCCTTCTTCCAATATAATAGCACATTTTGAAAAGGTCTATTATTACATTTCAATGTATACCCGTTAATACCAACTCTAGCTAATAGTAATGCTTAAAGATAATCCCAATCCAATACAGATGTACTGACTGGCCCGAACTGTCTGTAATGTTCTGACAAATAAGTAAAGATTTTCTAACAATAAATAATTTCCAACAATAATCCTTCTTCAAATATAATAGAAAATTTTGTAAAGATCTATTGTTACATTTCAATACCTATCCGTTAATACCAGCACTTGCTATTAACATAATAATTCTTCGGCACTACAGTTCTATTACTACATTTTCTATCTCTACTATTAGCATAGATCTAAAATTAATGGTACATTAGAACCTTTGTTATAAACATTGTCTTATTATATTTCTTTGTTCTTAGGAGGGAAGAAAAGGAGGAATCTACTAAAAGAAATTAATGTGCGAAACAAGAATCAGCTTACTCCACGGAAAGCCCATTTATATAAAGCTACAGTCCAGTTACGCAACCAACACAACAAAATGACTAAAAGATGTTTATCATATAAACAACGCGTATGTGCGGCCGAATCAATGGCTGAGTCTGATTTTTTTTAAAAATTAATTGAATCTGTGGATAAATTGACATACGGATTTATTATGTCAAATGAGAAATAAAAAATTAAAACCAAAAGGTCGCAGATTTACAACAGAAGACAAAATTATGGCATTGTCGTTGTATAAACAGAGTGGTAAATGGTACAGGCTATTATCAAAAATGTTTGCCCTGCCCTCGAGGAAAACAATGATGTCGCTTCTGACAAAAATTCCGTTTAATACTGGAATAAACAATAGAATTTTTTTTAATTTGAAAAATACTGTCAAGAAACTGAAATGTAAAGAAAAATATTGTACTTTAGTATTTGATGAAATGTCCATCGCCCCTAACCTACAGTATAATACTCATATTGATGAAATAACCGGCTTTGAAGATATGGGAAACTGTAACAGAAAAATGGAATTTACGGACCACGCTTTAGTGTTTATGGTTCGCGGAATATATAAAAAATATAAGCAGCCAGTTGCGTACTAGGGTCAACCGGGGTAAGTGTGGAAATGGGGTAGGTGTGGCCACGTCTTCCTATTCGGTACCAAATTCATAATTCTGTAAATTAGTACTATTTTTAATGAAATTTACGTGTTGTTTAGCTGTATCAAAATTTAGAACAGATTTATGTCATAACAGCAAATTTTATAATTAATCTAAAAAGTCACTTGGTCCAAATACAAATCAATTTCGAACATGTTACGTTTCATTTGATAATAAAAAAATTTAAACACGGGTTTTTTCAGAATGTAATATCAATTTAACACAATACAAACTTTAATAATGATGTTTGTGTATTGAAATATACAAATTTATTTATTTATAACATTTTAAACTTGGCGCCACATTTACCCCATAGTAAATTTTAGTTGGGTAAGTGTGGTATCACTGTTCGGTGTAAGTGTGGTTCGTTCGCAAAGTGACAGCTGCAACAATATTGTGTTTCAACAAGCCTGTTATATCAGATCTTAGGTAAGTGGAGCAATGTTTGGGTAATATGATATATTTTGTAACGTTCTTAAATTTAAATTATAGATCATGCCGAGGAAATATATAAGAAAAACTAAACGTGGCGTAGGTGGGCGGTGGACATTAGAAAATCTTGAAAAAGCCATACAAAATGTAACGGAAGGAAAAATGACATTACGTGTTGCTTCGGAAACGTTTGGGATACCCAAGTCTACACTAGGATTGAAAATAAAAGGATGGAAAGGAAGAAAAGTATCAACAACGAAGGGTGGTGGAGGGAGGAGCACAGACCTAGGTGAGGCAGTAGAACAGCGGTTAGTAAAATATTTAAAAGTCCTGCATAAAGCTGGTTTCGGTTTTTCGAAACGGGAAGTACAGGGAGTGGTTGAAAAGTTTGTTAAAGATTATGGTTTAGAAACTAGATTTAAGAATGGAATACCAGGACATGATTGGTTCAAATCTTTTTGTTTGCGCCATAGGCTCTCACTAAAAAAACCAGAAAAATTGGAAAGCTCTAGAGCAAGGCAGTCAAGTGATCCATATATAATTTATGATTTTTACACAAAAGTAGACAAAATAATTAAAACATATCACTTGGAGAATGCTCCCGAACGTATATTCAACTGTGATGAGACGGGATTCACATTAGATCCAAATAATACAAAAATTGTCTCACCAGTCGGGCAGTCAACTAAACGAATAACATTTGGAACTGGAAGAGATTCAACGACAGTATTATTTTGCGTGGCTGCAGATGGATCTAAATTAGCACCTCTTATCCTTCACAAAGGAAAACATAAATGGAACTCTATGATTGGTAAGAAGGCGTACCCAAATACGAGTTATCATGTATCGGACAATGGATGGATGACTGAGGAAGTTTTCAAATCATGGTTTAAAAACGTATTTGTACCGAATGTGCAATCTCCTGCATTATTGATTTACGATGGACACTTATCGCATATTAGTGTTGATCTGGTTGAAAGTGCCATTGAAAATAACATAATTATTCTTAAGTTACCGCCTCACACATCACACATATTACAACCGTTGGATGTTGCTGTATTTAAAGGCATAAAGAACAAGTGGGATGTTCTGCTTGCAGAATGGTGTAGACATAACTATGGCAAACGATTGAGTAAATCAGAATTTGCGGACTTAATTGGTCAGGTTTGGACTGATGTGAATTCTCAAACAATAAAGAACGGATTTCGGAAAACTGGTATTTACCCTCTAAATAAGGATGTTATACCAAGAACAAATTTTGACCAGGACAAACTAGATCGATATGATTCTATGAAAAAAGCACAAGATGATGAAAATGGATCTACCAATCAAAATGACATTATTTCGCAAGAACCCATAATTGCAACTCCCTCGACCAGCCAAAAAAACCTTTCATGCTCATCTAATTCACGTGTTTCTCTGTTTTCACAAAATATGGAAATTCCTCAAACTGTAATTTCACCAAGTAAAATTTTTGAAAATATTTTACTTTCTACTGTTAAACAGAGTCCAATTGCTGATAAAAAGGTGAGGAGAAGAATAGATATTGCCGAAGTCATAACAGAAAATAATTATTTTGAATACTTAAAGAACAAAAAGAAAATTAAAGAATCAGTCAAAACAAAAACCATGAGTAAGAATATGGAAAAAAACAAAAACGATAAAAGCAAAAAAATTAAAACTAATAAAAAAGAAATTAAAACGGATAGTACAGATAGTGAAGAAGAAGTGGAAGTTACATCTGGTGAAAGTTCTGCATATGAGATTGAAAGTGAAGACGGAGAACCTTCTTTAGTTTCACCTACTGTTGAAAATATAAAAAAGGGTTCTTTTATATTGGTGAAATTTAAAGGTGGTAAAAGAAATGCAAGTAATTACTTTTATGCGTGTATTGTTCAAAACATTGAAGAAGAATTCGACGATATTACAGTTATGGCGCTAAAATGTCTTGACGAAACAAAAAAAATTTTTATTACTAACGAAAATGATATATCTTCAATTAATTTTGAACAAATTGTAAGTGTTCTGCCTACCCCAAACATTATTATGAGTGGCAATAGGCTAAAATATGTATTCAGTAAAGCCATTAATGAAATATTTGAAAAATAATGTTTAAATAACAAATTTAATAAACAATAAATATAATTTTTGTATCGAAAAATTGTGTTTTTTTTTCCTCTATTTCACCACACTTATCCCATAATCCTTACTGAATAAATAGATGAAGAAATTATAGCTAACCACACTTACCCAAACATGATCCACACTTACCCGTTTTGAGGGAAAGTGTGGCCACTTTTTCAGTACATAAGAAAGTGAAAAAAAATATGTATTTTTTTGTTTAAAAAGAGTTTCAAAAAACTGAGTGATAAAAAAATAATTAAGCTATATTTACACATTTTAATGATAAATTTATCTTCAAAATTAACTGTTTTATGTTTGTTTAAAGTTGAAACTATGAATTTTCCGGTCACACTTACCCCGGTTGACCCTACTTTACTCGAAGTGAAACCAACAGTATCAACTTAGTGCGTATATTTAAAGAAGTTGTTCGAGCAGTACGCACTACTGGACTACATATAGTGGCAACAGTTTCAGACCAAGCCCAAACAAACGCGGCCGCTGTTAATTATTTAAAAAGAGAAACAATCAATGAGTACAAAAAGAAAGGAGATGAATACCGAGGGTTAGGGTTTGAAATTGATGGACAAGAAATTATTCATTTATTCGACTTTCCACACTTGCTGAAAGGTATACGGAATAATCTTCTTGTAAAAGATGCCCGATATATACAAGAAGGTGAAGAAAAAACAGCAAAGTGGAGCCATGTCGTCGAATTATACAATTACGACAAATGTGCTGTCGAAGACGACTTTCGATTGCTGCCAAAATTGACTGATTTTCATGTAGTAGAGAAGAAAATAAAAAAAATGAAAGTTGCGTACGCCGCCCAAGTTATGAGCCAGCGGGTTTCAGCAATTATGCGACGACTTGCAGAAATATCCCGTGAGTATATGTAACTATTTTACTAAATTTATTTCATTAGCTAATTAGATTAACGTTATGCAACACTCCTTGTTACGCAATAAAATAATTTGAAATTATTTATTACTATCTAATAAATACAGCATATGATCCCGGTCTATTTACAGAGTAATACTAATATGTTTCATTTTTTTTTTTTACAGAAAATGGCAATAAGATCATCGATCCAGCTGCCACGCAAACTGCCGACTTTCTTCTTCTGGTGGATAGGCTGTTTGACAGTGTCAATGGAAGTTCCATCACAGTACGAAACGGGAAGAACTTCCGGTGTGCGATGACTAGGAATTCAAGGCATGTCCAACTTTGGGATGAGGCAATAAAAGTTTTAGAGACAATAAGATTTGTATGTCCAAAATCCAACAAACTAGTAGTAATTCCGTCTGTCAAAAATTTTATTCAAAATTTAAAATGTTTTAAATATTTGGCTGTTAAATTATTTTCATTTGGTTTTAAATTTATTAATATGCGCGCTTTCAATCAAGATCCTTTGGAAAACTTTTTTGGGCAAATGAGAAGCCATGCTGCAAGACATACAAATCCTACTGCCTCTTCTTTTAAAACCTCGTTCAAAGCTTTACTGCTCAACAATTTCGTGTCGTCGCATTCCGTTGGTTCTAACTGTGAAGCTGATGAAACAACTGGGGCCCTGTCAACACTCCAAAATTTTATTTTGGACAGCGAGCCAACGGAAGTCAATCCACCAGAAATTCAGCCAGTTGTGAGTTGCGACGAAGATGTTTCTTTGGAAGAAGTGGAAGATACGACAGAACCAACGAAATATGTTGCTGGCTATATTGCCAAGAATTTTTTAGCAAAAAACAAATGCGAGAAATGTAGAGAGATATTTAGAGGACAGCGTGATGAAAATTCTGTCATAGCTAATCGGGAGTATGCCATAAATAGTTTATGTCACCCAAGTGAGGATTTTGTTACTTTTGTAAAAAATGTTAAATATTTATTTTATAAATTTATTAAAGTCACTGCACATAAAGGTAATATTCTATTTATTATTATGAAAAACATAATAACAAATGTTGTAAATATATTTACATGCGAACAACATAATATGTTAGAGGATGTGTTGAAATTTACATGTAAATTTTTGTTACACACATATGTAAATCAAATAAATAGGTTATTAAGTGGGAAACTATGTAATATTAATACAAAAGATCCAGTAAAAAAAAAAGCTATATTGTATTATGAACGTAGACAAGCGTATATGTCGAAAATAAAGAAATAAATTTCATAACACTTGTTTTTCAATTATTTTATTCCATCTAAATTTAAATTGTAAGTAAGAACGGCGCGAATTTTTTTGGCTGTAGTAATTCAGCGCTCTCTCGCTTTAGCGCTACAATCGCATTACCAATCGCCTAGCTTTTGCACGCAGACTTCGCATTCTATAATACGTTAGTTTGTGTTTTCTATGGTGTGTCTAACCATAGAGACATTCAGACGTTATATATACAGCTCTCAATTTGTATAGTCTAATTTTGCATTATAAGCATTATACACAAGTTGTGTTCTTCTTTTATTCATTAAACGAACCACAACAACCCCAACAATTAGAGTGAAAAATTAAACAGTTGAAGACAATTTCTTGACAAATAGTAACAAAACAGCGTATAAAAAAAGTTAAATTAATACCAAACTACTAATGTTCTTCAGGTAATAAAACATGACAACTATAAAATTAAATATATTAGATATTATATAATTCATAATTAATTCAGACAATGGCATTTAAGAATTATACTTCAGGGCGCATGTAAAAGCGTTAGTATTCATAACATCCGTTGGATGCTTTCTGTAGGCGCCACTAGTATTTTTACATAGGTCATAGAATCCGTAATCCTTTGCCAAACTTTACTTCTCATCTACCCCCACTAAGGTATTTCCGAGCTGAGAGATATATTTGAAGTATTATATTCGTCGGTGGTATAACTTAACTACCGACCAAGAATGATAATGTTGGCAACAACGGTGTCCTATTGTTTTCACTCTAGAGAACATTATTTTCCTAAAATTTGTGTAAGCATTATAACATCTTATTTCTGGTTAGCGGTATCTCAAATCTCTTGTAGTCTGGTTAGCTTTTACCTCGTATTTATAGATAATAATAATAATAATACTTTTCTTGATATTTGATGAATATGCAATTATAAATAGGACGTATCTTTGAAGAATAGCGATACGTCAAAAGTCTTGTTTGTAATCGGATTAATTATTGGTTGTATCTTCTATTTGAAATTATCGTAAATAAACCCTATCTGTTCTGTTTTCTCAGCCGAGAAGAAATGAAAAGGAAGCTAAGGAGGATATCTGTTGCAAAGTAAGTAAAATCACAATTATTTAAAACTTGTTATGTAAACAATGAGTTGTTTTCTTATATTACATATATTTATTTGGTGTGTAGAATGAATTTCTACTATTATAAAATATATTTTCAGTTGTAACAGAGTAAATTCAATTTTCACCCCAAATGTGCAATCAGATGCTGTTTGGAGTGATATGGAAGATTTTAATCGTATACTTCTAAAACATACATATGAGAAAGCGTCTTCTTCTCAAGAATCTGAAATAGACATTGATTTGTCTGAAGTATGGGGTCCGGATGAAGTGTATGAAATCTATGTATTGTTGTAACTTTAAATTGACCAATCACGCAGTTAATTCCTTTTTTCAGTGAGAAAAATCACGAATTAATTATTGAAGTTGACGAACATTCTTCAACGTCTTACAACTTATCTGGCAATCGGATAATTGATATTGAGTACTATACTAAAAAAATTATAGATATTCAATTCAATCATTCCCGTATTTGTACTTTTGGAAAGATTTCACCTATCGCGGAAAAAATGGGGTACCGGTTTGAGAGGGGAAAGGGGCCTATGATAGTATACTTAACTTTGTTGATTAATTGGTCCCTTATTTGAATATTTAAAAATTAATTTCTGGCATGAATATATGCGCTATAGCGTAAAGATTAAGTATGAATATATGAATGTTTGTTTATTTTGTATTTTTTACGTTAATCCTTTTTTTAAAGAAAAGTACAAACGCCATCATTGGCGACGTGGGTTCTTATGATGGTATACTATAAATTAATAAGTCAAAATAGGTTTACTTTTGTTTTTATTTATAAAAAAAAGAGCAAAATACAAATGTATTTATTATACATAAAAGTGAAAGTGAAAATTGTGATACATATTTAAGGTGATAGGCGCAATTCGCATATTCACAGTGGCACCAAGATCGACATTTCTGGCAGAAAATCCACGGTTCTTTAGAACGAGATCGCGAATGAAGACCATTACAATGTAGACAAGATGCATCAGAGTCATCATCTTTATCATCCCATGGATCATTCGCGTCGCTTTCATTGCTCTCTCTTTCTTCTTCAATCACAGTCTTTCTTTTTACCTTTCTTGCCAATTTTTTCCTCTCTTTCAAAGCTTTTTCATCTGCTTTTTCTTTTAGTTCTTGGATGTCAGGGGTGGTATTCAGCATGCCAATTTTACCAGGTTTTCGTGCTCTTGTTGTTGAGTTTTAGGACCAGTTACAGGCACAAGAGACAACTCTTGTATGTTATATATAAGTTTTTCTACTGGAGCAGAAGTAAAAGCTTCTGGTACAGGAAGTTGCACATCCAATACATTTAATTATCGTTGGTTTTCATCGTTCTCACGTTGGTGTTCACCCAATCATCAAAGTCATTTGGATTAAATGGATAGATTCCAGTTTTGGCGAAAGCATTTAAGGCATTTCCTGGAGTTGCACTTTTTTAAATATACAGTTGTATAGAGACCAGCTACTTGATAATGTGTCACAGCTCTGCATGGATTCTGCTTCAGCCATGTTTGAGTTTCTTGATTATAATAAATTTGTAATGGTCCAAAGAATTCCACATCAAGTGGTTGAACACGCAGTCTTCCATGTCTTTTTCCTGCCATTGCTATATCCTCCAGGCTCTGGAAACTCAAATGGAAGAGGCTGTACCTCCGTTTTTAGTTTTTCTTTCTACATAGAGATGTCGCACTAAGTTGACTTAGAATCGACACTTGTCGATGCCGCACGAATACTTAGAACAGAAATGAATTCGCAAATGGTGAAGTACGAATCAGTCCATTTTCTGTTTGACTTTCCTTCAACGTTTACGTTTGTTCCGTTTGTTCTCCAGATAATAAAAACTGTATTTTTCAATACAAGCAGCATGCCTTTAGTGAAGTGTTGTATCATGGGTTGTCAGGCTACCGGTAAGTAATTTTAATTATTTGTTGTAAATACAGTGAATATTTATTGTTCTTATTATAAATTCATGTTATTGTCAACCATTTCTTTTCTTTGTACAAGTGTACACCAGCATCGCTTTCCTAACCTGGAGAAGAAGTTGGAGCGTTTCACCAAGTGGGTAGATATCTTGGACATGGAGGAGTTACGTTCGATGGATATGTAAAAAGTGTACACCAACAGACGTGTATGTTCTGCCCATTACGATTCCAAGTACAAGAGTCCTGGAAATCCAAGACTGCACTGATGATAAAGAGCCACGGTGTCCGCAATACGAATCCAAATTGCAGCACATTTATTGCTGCATACATAACCTTAACAGTTAATAATTTAACGGCGAAACATTCTTTGGGTGCAAATTGCGAAGAAGACGTCAATACAACATTGTTGCAATCTTTCCAAAATTTATTAAGTGAACGACCAGATGAAATCAATGAAGAAACATATACCTACCCTGGTCAACTGGATATGACCGAATCCAACGTTGGAATATTAAAATCCAATTATTGCACAGGGTTTATATTAAAAAGCCTTAAAAAGGTGACAAAAACATGCGCGGAATGCAAGTCCGATTTGCTTGCAGTGGAAGTGGGACTGCAGCATGAGTTTATCGAAAGAGTAGAATACGATGAAATAAGAAGGCTGCAGTATCCATCGTTCTCCTCCGTAACCGCATTTTGCAAAATAAAGAATGTTACAATTTATTTCTTAAAAACAAATTGCCACAAGAAGAAAATATTATATTATTTAAGGAAATATATAAAAGAAGAAATAAATTTTGACTTCATAAGTTGTGAAACTCATAAAGAAATTGTAGTAAATACGATAATACAGAAATGTACTTTGTTGATAATAATAATAATAATAATAATAAGCTTTATTATTCAACAGAACAGAACAGAGTTCCAATTACAGAATAATATCAAAAAGATTAACATTTTACATGAGAACATACATATCTTACAAAAATATACATATATTTTAATTAATATAAAGAGAGAAAAAAAAAATTAAGTACACATATAACATAGAAAAAAAATAACCTTATTACATTATAGAGTTGAAAATGGAATTAATAATTGCTCTAAATTTTACTATGCTGACAGAAAAGTCCAGTCTGGTACAATAAGTATTATGTAATCTACACATGTTACTTACAGGGTTGTTATACATATAGTTCGTTTTATGTTGATTTATTACAAAAGTGTTGTTACAACGAGTGTTGCAATTATTCACATAGAAATTAAGTTTTGATAGGAGATACTCATCGTAAATGACATAATTTATAATTTTATATAAAAACATCAGCATGTGTATTTTACGGCGGCATTCAAGGGAAGTTAAATTATAATTAGCCGATATGATATGGTAATTGTCATCGTGATTATGATTTTGTAATTTATAGCTGACATATTTAAAAAACTTTTTTTGAATTCTTTCAATATCATTAATCAGATACAATTGACTAGGATTCCAAATTGTACAGCAATAATCCAGTTTACTGACTATTAAAGCTTTAAATAAGACTACAAAACAACATATATTAGTGAAACCAATTGTGGAGCGGAATATAAAACCAAGGGTTTTAAAGCATTTATTAATTAGTTCTTCAATGTGAATAGTCATATTCAACTTTGGATCAAATAATATGCCTAGATCTTTGATTATATCAGTACGATTTAAAATAATATTATTCATTCTGTAATTATAATTAATAATATTCTGCTTTCTGGTGAAAGTTATGGCTCGACATTTTTGAACGTTGAAAAGCAATTGATTTTGAATTGACCATTCATAAATAGATTGAGTTTAAGTCTTTTTGCAAAAATTCACAATCTTCAATATGACGAATTTCACGAAACAATTTAAAATCATCTGCGTACATTAAACAATAAGAGTACTTAATAGTTGATGCAATATCGTTAACAAAGAGAATAAAAAGAAGGGGTCCAAGTACAGAGCCTTGTGGTACGCCAGATGATACAAAGAAATTTGTGGAAGTGAAGCCGTGACAGTAAACAAATTGATTTCTATTACACAAATAAGACTCAAGTAAGGAGATTAGATTATTTGAGAAACCAATATGCTGCAATTTATGTAAAAGTATTTTATGGTTTACAGAGTCAAATGCTTTTGCGAAATCTGTATATATTGTGTCCATTTGATTTTTATTTTCAAAAGATTCATATATATGTTGAGTAAAATTCATCAAATTTGTTACAGTGGATCGCTTCTCAACGAAGCCATGTTGACAATTACTAATATAATTTTTACATTGAGGTTGGATTTGCTTAAAAATGATATATTCGAAGATCTTTGCAATAGAATTTAGGCATGATATGGGACGGTAATTAATAATGTTATTTTTATCGCCGGACTTGAAAAGTGGACAAATTTTAGCTGATTTCCATTTGTCAGGAAATGAATTTGATTTAATACATAAGTTAAATATTTTTAATAGTGGATTGATTAGAATTTCACAGCAGCCTTTATAAATATAAATTGGAATGTTGCCGGGTCCAACAGAGGTGGTGTTTTTCTGTGCTCTAATGGCATTTGAGATATCTATTTCCGAAATTTCAGTTAATCTAACAGTATCATAAGTACAGCTATTTGCATTAAAATTAAGATCATTCGTATTAACTTGTGAATTATTAAATACGCTTTTAAAAAAAACTGAGAATGCGTTTACTATTTCAGGGCCGGAATTTAGTTCAGTGTCATTTAAATACATTTTCAATGGTAATTTCGAGGATTCTTTTCTATTATTTACATATTTCCAAAAGCAGTTGGGATTATCAACAATGTTATTTTGAATATCACTTAAAAAGGATTTATATGCTAGTTTAATAGATGATTTCAATTTAGATCTAAGAGTTTTATACATATTTAGGTGAAATAAATCACCAGTATTCCTGTACAGTTTTCTATGATGTTCCTTTAACTTTACATCGCAGATTATGTCTTTATTAAACCAGATTGGATAGTTTGAACTTCGAATTACTTTTCTAGGTACACAAGCATCTAGAACACTATACAGTACACTGTAAAATTTATTTACTGCATCATTAGAATTGCTACAATAATCCAGAAAACGCCAATCAGTGCTGCTTAATAAACTGTACAAAAGTTCAAAATTTCCTTTTTTAAAATTATATTGGTTACTATGTTTTGTTTTCAGTTTATGTTGATCATTAATTGCAAAATTACATGTAATAAGTAGTGCAGGGTGATGAGCGTCTTCGGGTAATATACTATCGATAGTTTTTTCAACATCGCAGTCTAAATTGGAGATTACAATATCCAGAATTTTATTGGTTGAATTATGAATTCGATTGAACTGAGTCATGTTTAAAAGGTTTAGGAAAGTAGTAAAACATCGCACATAATTATCTGAAATATTGTGAGTATAGAACTGTCTTAAATTCGTGATATTAAAATCTCCAACTAGAATTACATTTGAAGTAAAAATGAACGGCAGAGAGCTTAAGAAATCGAAGAGGGATTGATAATCTGTTATATTGCAATCAGGGGGGACGTACGCAGCGATAATGTAGAGAGTAGTGGTTGACTGATGAGGAGAAACCTTGACACATATTAACTCGATGTTTACATTCGGACAGGTGATGTCTACTGGTTGATTTTGGCAAGTGTCGTTGACTGCTATCAAAACACCTCCACCTCGAGTCTTACCCGTTTTTACACGATCACGATCACAGCGATAAATACAATATCGTTCATCCAAGAGTTCATTGTCCCCAACATCAGAGTTTAGCCATGTTTCCGAAAGAATGAGTACGTCATAGTTTATGGGTAACACATTTAAATAAAGTTCAGACATTTTAGTGTTTATTCCCCGCACATTTTGGTAGTATAAAGATAAGTTTCTGTTCCGTGAATTATTTAGTTTTTTAACGTGATTATACGCGGCACACCTTTAATAAATTTAATTGTTAAATTGTCTTCCCCGCTATCAGTGCGCTTTTTTAATTCACCCCTAAGCTCGTTCAAGTATTGCCGTTGCCTTGGAGTACTATCACCACTAATGTTAACAGTTTTAAATTTAGAAGTGGCTAGTTTTTTAGAATTTTTCAATACAAGTTTAGCATCGGATGAGTTATTAAATATTATTTTTAATGGTCGTGGCTTGGTTTTAGTAGTAGAGGGTTTCACTACGTGAAAGAAATTAATAATATATTAGTTGGAAAGAAAAAGATTGGGGAAAGTGAGGATGTAATAGCAAATAAGGCTAAATTGCACCATGAAAAATTGTGTAAATATAAAAATACACCAATACCTCGCTTTGCGTCGTTTCGTTTTGCGTTTTTTCGAAGTTGCGTCGCTGCTTAATTAGTACTAATTTTCACTGTGCGTCGTAAGGTTTTCGAGGTTGCGTTGTTTTGGGTTCGAGTCTTTAATTTTTTTCTTGTTTTCTAATAAATGGCTCCACTTTTGTTTCTAATTCTAACAAAATTTAACTTCAAAACAAATTTTCAAAGCGATGTGTTTGATTGACGAAGCTATGGAGATTTTTTTAAAAAACGATCCTGACAGCGGAAGGAGTTTTAAAGCTGTCCCAGGCGGTAGCTACGAATATCAATTGCTACAAGGAAATTTATTTTACGTTGAAAAAAAAACCTGTTCAGCAAACATTGGACCAATTTTTTGTGAAAGAAAGCCGACTTACGACAACACCCACAGATGAATGGGTATGCGGCCACTAGCTTAGTGAGATTGCTCTGAGATTAAGGGGGGGGGGGGGGGGGGGGTTAGAGAAAAATACAATAATAAATTGCGATGATAAACAAAGAGTACTTATTCATACCTAGGGCGCCACGTAATTGTTTATAACAAGATAGTATCCTAGCATACAACCACGAAAATGCCAGAATTTGGAGAGTTACTAGAAGGGAGTTACAAAAAAAAAGATACTCGATATCAAGTTTAACGAAATGAATTATATTGAAAAAGTTTGAATGTATATATTATACAAAAAAAATTAGTAATGATAAATATTCAGATATATATAAAAGTTTACAGAAAGTTATTGTTATAATCACTATTGTGAATACACAAAATGACGAAATTACTTATAACCCAAGCGAGGTAAACAAAAATATATTTGTAAGTGAATGGAATTAAAATGATCTGCATCAAACAGGGGATGCGCGATGCGTGGATGATCCAGGACTTTAAATAATAGTAAGAATAATTATATATGTTAAACGTACGCGAATATCACGCACGACGGGTGGTTGGTCGACCAAGCAGGGTAGTGCGGGCGTAAGGTATAATGAGAGAACGTGAGTAAGAATCCTGACTCTCCTATTACCGAACAATCCCTACTTGAGTGATCTCTCATAAACAAATATTAAATATCAAAAAAAGGAAACTCGCGTGAGCTGTACAAATGTTGCAAATAATTTGGTGTCCCAAATATTAAATAATCAATAGCAACCGTAATAATAAAACAATCATTAAACATTAACGCAAATAAAACATATTAATGTTAAACAAAACTAACGATAACAAGTAAAAGAAGAATCGAGCTTATCTGTTCGAGATGATGACGTCCGAGTGACGTAGTGGGCGGGGATGACGTCTATGGTAACGAATGTGACGTGATTTCCGCTTCCAATAGGGCACGTGCTTTTAACCTCCAAAAAAAATTTTAGTACTACTCCCATAAATACTTCAAATGATATGCCTCTCCAAGATCATTACTCCCAAGATTCCGGGGGCAAATAGATAAAAAAAAATCCCATAAATAGAAAAAAAAAGCCTGAAAGAAACTTATTAGTTCTCACTAGTTCACTAGGATAATTATCTTTAAAATTTTAAAATAAAAATGCGACACATTCAAATAGAATTTAGACTGGACTTTAAATTGATCTATATTTACCTTAAGATGTTAAACGGCTTGTAGTAAATTTATTGACCATGTATTATTTAATCCGGACTTCTTCCGTGAAAAATAAACTATTTCCTTTGATGGTCTATATAATTAATCCCTCAACAGAGGCAATCGAAATTTGAACTATAATAACTAAATTCACAAAATCAAACTCCAATATACTGAATATAGAACAAATCAACACAGTGGTCAGTAAACGAGTGATTTGGCAAGATCTCTTAAAGATTATTCTCGCATATTTTATTAATTAATTAAGAATACAGGTACAAAGTATTTATTTGTCTTTAGTAAACCAGCTAAACTAAAAAGTTTCGAAATTGTCTACCCCGAAGGCGATAGTAAAATCCATATTTTAAGTTGTAAATAAATGTACAACAATATAAAGTTAATAATCGAAATTTGCACGTAACAATATGTATATATCAAGGATAAATTTAATCTAATTATCAAATTAATCCTTGATCCTTAAGGCCTAAATAGTCTATTTCTACGATTAAAATATATATATATATATATATATATATATATATATATATATATATATATATATATAATTTTGTTTTTGTTTTCGAAGTTTTATAAAAAAAACTAAATTTTAATTTCTAACTTCAAGTTTTTATTGTGACATGTTTTTCTTAAATGTAATTACAGTTTGAAGAGTTGATACAAAAAGCCCGTGTACATTCTGTCTTACTACTATTTATGCATTTCTTATCTCATATACTAAGAAAATGAAATGACGTTGTTTATAGTGTCGAATATTGAAACTGCAGCGTTTTCAAGATTCATAATTCCTCCCCATCAAGAAACAACGTTATTTCAGAGGATTTAATTCTAAATCTTTATTATTTTGATTCACAATTCTTTTTTGTTTATATTTTACAATGAGGGTATATATTTTGCTTTTACATAACATTAGAATAATAATAATAACTATGATAACTAAAATAGCATAAAATATTGGTATATGGTGATTGCTAATTTCTTCGATGGATTCAATTTGATTTAAATGTGTGATATTTAATTTTACTTCATTTAATTTAGTGATTTCGGGTACTTCGTTTATTTCTATATTATTTATATTGTCAAAAATGTATTCTTGGTATAAAGGTTCATATTTCTGAAATTGCCAATTCTTAATAGCGCACGTATCTTGGTCGTTAAGAAAGATGCCTTGTAATTGTTTATATTTATAATTATTTCCGCAATTGAATTCTAGATTTTGTAAGTTTGGTGAGAAAATAATTACTTTATTTGTGAACGGTATTTGAGAAATATAGTTCTTTGTTGTAATTTCTTGGCTTAAACAATCATCATATACTTGTTTGTTTAATATATTATTAATACAATTATTTATAGGGTTATAGTTTGAGATACAATACTTATTATTTATAAACTTAAGAATAGATACATATTTGTTATTATACGTAATAAACATATTGTTTTCCTCTAATATTTGTTTGTATGAAGAGTCATAATATGGTGTAGGTGTGAACTGTTGTATTTTGTGTAAGTCTTTTGTGTAGTTTGGGACAGCTAGAAGGATATGAATTTTGTTGTTTTGTAGTGTACATGTGACATATATTGTCTCAAGCATTTGTAGGATATTCGGGTTTTGTGTAATGTTTTGAAGATTGTTAGGATCTATAATTGTGATATCTAATTGATTTAATGAACAGAACTCTAGTGATTTTATAATGTTATCTACCGTATTTTTAAGTCGCTGGATGTAAATTAATATTTTATTAATTTGCACTTCTGTGTGTATGAGTGTTTTCCAACCCTTTTCTTTTTTTATTATTACCATGATTTCATTAATTGATTCTCGTAATTTGTCCTCGTTTAGATTTATGGTTTGTAGGTTTTTATTGAATTTATCTGTCAGTGTTCGTTGTTGATGTATGATTTCATTTGCTTGTGTTTGTAATACTTTTTGATTGTTACTAAGTTGTTCTAATATCGAATTATATCGTTCTTCATCAGCGGCGTCTAAATTTCCAGTTATAGATTTTATTATGGATCCGAATCCGTTAATTAGTCCTCTCCTATTTCTTTTGCCGAATAGTTTAATTATGTTAAGTTCAAGTTCTTTAAACATATAGTTTATAATTTTGCCATTTTCAATGAGGAATGTTTCGTTCATTAATTGTTTAATTTCGTTATTAATGAGCAATTTTAATTTTGTGTATTCATCATATATGGGGCTTATGTCGTTAAAAAAATAATGTAACTGTTCATTTTCTTTTAGATAACACTTACCGATGGTATGTAACAGGAAACCGGGATTACTTGTAATGTTCTTTATTTCTGCGAATCCATGAGGGATTCTGAAACAGTTAAACTTTTATTTTGTCAATTTTTACTTTTCGCTCTCTAATTTTATCTTTAGCATTTATTGTTTTATATTTATCATTATAGTTTCTTATCTTTGTTTTAATGTATAAAGGTTTTTTGAATTTTGTTATTAAACGGGGATTTTGTTTTATATAAGCTTCCGTGAGATTCTTCAATTTATCGTTTTTTTTATTTTCTACAGGATTTCTGAAACGTTTCTGTTTTTCTTTGTTAATATTAATTTTTACTTGTTCTAATTCTTTTTGTCGTTTTCCTGTGTAATTTTGTAATTTGTTTTGTGTGTTATCTCTTGACCTTAGGTTTGTATAATCTTTTCCGTATAGTATTTCATTCGGGGTCATGTTTGTGATAGACTGGACTAAGTTATTGTACGCGAAGATGCAATCATTTACCAATTCTTCTAAAGGTTTTAATTTACATGTTCTTGTTTTAATTCGCAAATGTTCAATTAGTGTGGAATGGAATCTTTCTATAGCATTTGATTTTGGATTTTGAGCTGATGTTATATGTAATTCAATCTGATTATTATGACAAAATGTTCGTAAGGATACATTGTTAAATTCACAGCCTTGATCGCATATTATCTTTTTTGGGGGAATTTTTATTTTAATAAATGTTTCCAGTGTTTTTACTATAATTTTGTTTTCTTTAGTTTTAACTGGATATGCTTGTGCATATTTCGAGAATTGGTCGTATATTGTTAAGTAGTATTGTCCTTCAAGAGTTAGTAAATCAATATTTATAATTTCAAAGGGTCGTTCAGGTGTTTCAGTAAGGTTGTCAGTGAGTTTGATTGGTTTTCTGTCGTATTTACATTCTTTACATATTTGGCAGTTATTTATGAGTGAAGTGATGGTATTAATCATTTTAGGCCAGTAATATTTTTCTTTTAATTTATTATACGTTTCCATAATTCCGCGGTGGTTTGTTTTCCCTGTGTGGTACAAATATACAATTTCGTTTTGTTCGTCTAATTGTTCTACGTCTTCAACTTCTTTATTTACTTTTATAATATTTATACTATTTACTTCAAAATCTTTTTGAATGAGTTTGTTTAGGATATTAAAAATTTTGTCGTTGCATATGCAATAATATCTAATCTTAGGTACAATATAATTTTTTATGAATTCGAGTAGTTGTTTTTCTGCGTCATTTTCTTCAATAGTGACTGTTAGTCGTTGTTTTTTATTACCAAATAGTCGTTTAATTTTTACATCGTATGTTTTATTGAAAGAGAATATAATTTGGTTATCGGCTACGTTTATTCTATTTGCTAGGATTTTTAAACCATTGACTGGATGTTCTTGGTCAGAATGTATAGTTTCGATATCATCTTGTATGCTAATTATACCTTTTATGGAATCATCGTCTTGTTCTATGATTTTTTCTAGCTCGATTCTTGATTCTAATTCGTCACTTAATACAAAATTTTGGGGTAATGAATAGATGTTAATTTGTATGCAAGTGTTTTCAAATATTGAGTTTAAAATTTTGATTAATTCTTCTTTTGGTAATTTATCTAGTCCACATGATAGATAGCGGATATTAATTTCATATATATCGTTTTTTATTAGATAGTCGCGTAATTGTATTAATGAAAGTTTTAATAATTTTTTATTACATTCATCCTTGAATGATTCTTTTGAAAAAAGGTGAAAGATTTGTTTATTGTGTTCGTTTTGAATTATAATTTTGTTTGGTAATTTATCAATGCAAAAGGTTTTACTGTTGAATTGCTTATCAATTTGTTTTGCTAGACCTTTGCCGAATTTGTAATCTTTTGAAATGCAATGTGCAAAGATAGGGGTTGTTGTTACGTCGCCTGTTTTATAATTAATTTTGAATGTGTTTCTGATTCTGCTTAAGAAGTCCGCAATTTTATTTGTTTTTCCCGCTATATATTCAATTTCGAAGTTATATTCGCTGAGCTCGATTTTCCAACGCATAAGTTTTTGGTTTGCGTTTTTCATGTTGAAGAGCCAGATTAATGGTCTATGGTCTGTGCGTATTACAAATTTTCGTCCGTAAAGGTATGTTTTAAAATTTTGAATAGCCCATACTATTGCTTTTAGTTCTTTCTCGACCGTGGAATAATTTTGTTCGTGTGAAAAGTTTTTGAGGCGTAAGCAAGTGGTCTTTCTTCTGAATTTTGAATTTGAGACAGTACGGCACCCATTGCGTAATCGGATGCATCCGTAGTCAATATAATTTTTTTATTAAAATCGGGGAATGCAAGTATTGGCGGGTTTGTAATTAATTCTTTTATTTTAATAAAACATTCTTTATATGCGTTATTATGGATATCTATTATGGAGCCTTTGCGTAAACAATTTGTAAAAGGTTTAGTTAATTTTGAAAAGTCTGGGATAAATCTGCGGTACCAAGATAATTTACCTAGAAGCGATTTTATTTCTTTAACTGTTTTTGGAATTTGAATATTTTGTATGACTTCTATTTTTTTTGTATTTGGCTTAAGGCCTTCATTTGAAATTACGAAGCCTAGATACTCAACTTCTGTTTTAAAAAACTCGGATTTGTCTAGTTGTATTTTTAAATTTGCATTTTTTAGGTATTCGAAAACTGTTTCAATATTTTTTAAGTGTTCTTGTTCCGTATTGCCGAAAACAATTATATCGACTAGGTACACGAGACATATTTTGCCAATTAAATCTTGCAGTATTTCATTCATACATCTTTGAAACGTAGCAGGGGCGTTAATTAAGCCAAAGGGCATACGTAGGAATTCGTAATGTCCTGAAGTTGTGCTGAAAGCTGTTTTTTCTCTATCGTTTTTATCTATAAGTATTTGATGAAATCCCGAGTGCAAATCTAATGCGGTGAAGAATTTTGGATTATTTATTTTATCGAAGAGAGTGTCGATGTTTGGTATGGGGAATTTATCTTCTTTAGTTTTTTGATTGAGTTTACGAAAATCGATTACTAATCTAGTTTTTTTTTTGCCGGAGGCATCCGCTTTCTTTGGCACGATCCAGATTGGCGAATTGTAGGGACTTCTTGATTTTTGTATAACTCCGGTTTTCAATAGGGTTTGTACGTGCTCTTCGATGTCTTGTTCGTAAATTTGTGGTAATCGGTAATTTTTAGTGTACACAGGGATATCGTCAGTAGTATAAATTTTGTGTTGTATTCTGTTTGTAAATGTCAATGGTTCGTTTTCTTTTGGGAAAAGTGAGTCATATTTTTCTAGCAAACTGTATAGTTTATTCTTTGTTTTTTTTTGTAAGTGTTCGTCACGTATCTGTACGTAAGATTCTTGACTCTTTTTACTTAAGTTACGGATATTAAATTTCATCTGTCTCATTTGAATGATATCTTCTGAGAAATTTATAACAGTATTTGTATCACGAAGTATTTCTGTTCCGAATAATAAATTACATTCCGTGTGAAAATTTAGAATAAAAAATTTATATTTTTTGTTAAATATTTTAATTTCAACATACTTATTACATTTTACTTTACTTATTGCGGTTCTAAAAGTTAAAAATTCTTCAAAAGTTTTCATATTATTTTGTTTTACAGTTTGTTCTGTTATTAAATTGATATCTGATCCTGAATCTATAAGAATTTTAAAATTTTGATAAGTGATGATCGGTATTGTTTTTGTGTTTGATAACATTACGTACTTTCTTCTGTCTGGTCTGGGTCGTACTCTAAAAAAAATTGATTTTCAAACGTTTCGTCTTGATCATCAAGTTCATCTTCGTTATTAATTTTGTCGTCATAAATGTCTTCGTTATTTTGCGCTTCTAAAGCGTAATTGCGTTTTATAGTTTGCGCGGACATTGGTAGTGTTGATTTTGTTATACCTGACATGGGGGTTGGTTTAAATTGTCGTCGCGTTTCTATGCCGTTTTTTATATTTTGTCTAGCAAATGCTTGTCGTCCTGCAGGGCGTGCATGTTGAGGATTGAATGGGCGTGAGGGAAATTCTTGTCCGGGAAATTTTTGTGGTGGAGGATTGGACTGTCTTTGTGTATTTTGTTGTGGTGTTCTATGCATGGGTGACCTATGTAGTTGTATGGAATTGAATTCGTTTATTAAGAGTTGTTCACAGGCATCTAGTGTTTGTGGATTTTTGCTTATAAATGAGGCTCTAAAATTTATTGGTAGTAATGAAATAAAATGAGAAACTACTGTTTTCTGTGTTTCGGTTATTAAACATTGTTTTCCGGATGCTTCATATGATAATAATTGTATTTTTGAAGTCATTCTTTGATATAAATTTTTAAATTTGTTTAGAGTGTCATTTATATTGTTATCTATTTGTGTAATTTTTATCGCTGTTAATAAGAGTGTATTGTAAGTACTTTTGTCTTCAAAGTTATTTTGCAGATACCTTTTTATATCGGCCCATGATGTAAATTCTTGTGTATCTAGTATGTCTTGTGCTTTACCAATAAATTTTTTTTGCAACATTGAAAAACAATATGTTTTTTGAATAGGGGTTAGACTTAGGGTCTCCATTACTTCATAGAAGTTATCAACTTCTTTTATGAATCTAGGGAGAGATCTGATTTCTCCATTATACTCAGGAACTCCGTCAATATACTTTCTGATTTCTGTAATTGTTGTGGTTGCCATGTTTATGACTGATTTAGATTTAGTAAGTTCCTGTACTGGGTATGTTAAAGGTGTATTTACTTCTTTAGTAACAGATTGTTTAATTTTACTACTATTTCCTAATTTACTCGGTCTAAGTGCAATCGGAATTGTTTGAAATTTCCTAGTTAGACTTTCGATATCTTCGTCCGAAGACATATATAAACATTTATAAGATTAAAATGTGTTATTGTATGTTTGCCTTGTGTCGGGGCTCGGTTTGTTTCCTAACAGCGTTAGCCGTTTCACAAAACCCTTATGTAATTGTGTATAACAATATTTATTCACAGACCGATTGTTAAGACCGGCAAAAATGTATTATTTACTATGAAATTTAACTTACAACAGGAATATCATGAAGTAGGTTGCTGCTTGCATAGTAATGGTTGTCTTGATGCGCTTCAAGTGGGCGGGGGTTGTATCTCTGTCACGTAACTCTTCGGGTCGGTTGAGCTAGTGGTGTTGATGGAAGGGGTGCCTTCACGGAGGGGTAGCTGGTGGTCCCGTTGTGTAAAGATGGGTCGTGGTTAGACCCTGGTGCGACCACTGTTTAGGTCGTTTGAGGAACGTAGGTGATGTTCGGATAGCTCTTGTGAAAATTTGAAAATTTTCGACGTGTTTCACAGACTTACGAGGATTCATGTCGGCTATCCTACCGACTGCGCCAATTTTGTTTTTGTTTTCGAAGTTTTATAAAAAAAACTAAATTTTAATTTCTAACTTCAAATTTTTATTGTGACAAGTTTTTCTTAAATGTAATTACAGTTTGAAGAGTTGATACAAAAAGCCCGTGTACATTCTGTCTTACTACTATTTATGCATTTCTTATCTCATATTCCATAATTTCCATAAATAGTAAGAAATTTTGGTCATATGTTGCTTCGAAAAAATCTACACATATTCCTAGAAGGATAATTTATAATGATTTAACAAGTGAAAATGGTAAAGAAGTCTGTGATCTGTTTTCATTATATTTTCAATCTGTGTACGCTCCCCGTAGTGATCCTATTTCTTGTGAATTTTATGATGATTGTAATTCCTTAAATAATTTATCAGACATAGAAATTAATAAAGATATTGTACTCAATACCCTTAATAACCTAGATATTAACAAAGGTGCTGGCCCTGATGATATCCCCTCGATATTTATAAAAAACTGTGCTTGTTCGCTTAGTACTCCACTAACTTTGATTTTCACAAAATCCTTAAAGGAATCACACTGTCCACAAATTTGGAAACTGGCCTATATTACCACAATTTTTAAAAATGGAAACAAGAATATGGTTAAGAATTACAGACCAATATCTAAATTATGCATATTTGAAAAAATATTTGAAACCATTATTTATAAATCTTTGTATCTTGTTCAACATCAGATTATACCACAACAACATGGTTTTGTACCAGGACGCTCAATTGAAACGAATCTGCTGGAATATACAGATTACATTTTAAAAGCCATGGAAAATCAAATTGAGGTGGATTCTGTTTACACCGACTTTAGCAAAGCGTTTGACAGAATTCCTCATAATTTATTAACCCTAGAATACGGGTCATTCGTAAATTTTACGATGCCCCTAAGACTTCGTGCTTTTTCGGTTACTTACGGTTAATGTATCGAATTGCCCTATTGAGTACCTTCTAGTCTAGTATTTAGCTAGACTGTGTGGTATGCGGTCGTTCTGGTTTCTGACTCTAAAGCGATTTTTCGGCGATAGGTTCGTTAATTTTACGAAAGTCCCGCGTTTACGTCATTTTATAAATTAATCTGGTTTTTATTTTTCGTACCGATTGTGAGTGTTTTAGTATTAGAAATTTGAGGTAAGATATGTGACGATACGAACCTTATTTTAGTGTCCATCTCCGAGTATTTGTAAACTCAGTAAATTCATTGCAATCCGCTGTTGAAGTTCATGAATCCCGTTCACATGTGGTTGTGCTTTGAACATGTTGTTCACTCACAAACCGGTTTAAAACTCATAAATAATGGATGTTGAGCATTGTTTAATATTGTGGAACTGTCTACAGTGGCCTTTAGCGAGCCACGTGCGATATAAATCGTATGTAGGTCATGTTTTTGCATTCCTAACCTACAATATCTTATGAATGAAAACACATGTTTACCTGGATAATGATCGATGATATTACTATGTAAATCATACCTTGTATATTGTATTGTGTATCATTTGTGTATTTACTTTGTACAGGTTTTTAATTAACGTTGTTAACCATGAATCACAACAATGTCATGGGTTTGACAAGCCCGAGAACTAGCGACAGACGTTCTGTCAAAGGGTCTACCGTTACAACAATGTTTAGTAGCTGTCATTATTTATTTGTATAATGTTTATTGTTGGTTTTTGATTATTGTGAGTGATAAACTGGTACAATCGGGTTGTTTAATGACTTCTAGTTATTTTTATTGAACAAACGCCATCAGCGCCTTTTTACATCAACTAAGTTTAAAACGTTTCCCCACCAAGTTTTCTGCGAGATTATGCCGGATTACCAGATTTTGGGTATAAAAGACGCAGCATCACTTGGAGAGATCAGTTCTCGAACTCGTCTAGTTGGTCTCCTGAAGATCACGACTGAGTGCGAACGCTTGAGTCTAAGAAGTCTTCCGTGGATTTTGCCACCGTCGTTGGTGAGTGTAGAATCACCGTCCGTATTTCTTGGTGATAGAAACTCCGCCGTCAAGTTTGTGCTATCACAAGAAATTACTGCTAGCGCAAGTTGCAATTATTAAACTTAGCGTTTGATTGTTTCTTAGAAACGTATTTCATTTGTTTTGGTTACTTACCGTTATCAAAGACTGTGCCATTGCCGTATCGCGGGGGCACAGTCACCGTTCTTTTGGGGTTGTAAAGTACCAGTTTGTGGCTCGACAGTTTTGTCGCACACTGTTTTTTATATATTATTATCAGTATTATTTTTTTCTACTTACTGTTGTGTTGTATTTTGGGTTAAGCTAGAATAAAGGT
Source organism: Harpalus rufipes (assembly GCA_951394225.1). Classification (NCBI taxonomy): domain Eukaryota; kingdom Metazoa; phylum Arthropoda; class Insecta; order Coleoptera; family Carabidae; genus Harpalus; species Harpalus rufipes. Next base: position 26,236,595 of record OX596285.1, read on the forward strand.
TATTTTGTTACGGGTTAAAAACGTGCTTCTTCAACCAAACCTTGGCCTCCCTCCTAGAGCTATCCCGGCACACATTGTCCCCGTTTCAGCCACCACCACCGAAGGCGTCCGAGTATTCCGACCGACGGCTGAAGGGACAATACGACGATGGCCCAGCCACCGATCACGACGGGGCCACCGTCACAAATGGCGCCCGAACAGGGACCTAACGTTGAAGAAGACGATGCCACACTCACACGCTCTGGCTGGATTTACACCCTGCGTAAAGCAGAACTGCAGGTACTGCTCCAGGGCATGGGCCATGTCGAGTGGCACTGTAGAGGAAATGAGAAAGAAAATGGCGGCGCTAATGAAACCAGGGCCCGCCCGCGAGCTGGGGGCAGAGAAGGACGACACGGATGAAGTTGTCGCCGACCTGAGCAAAGCTCCAGGTCCCGTTGTGGCCCCCAAGACACCAGTTTATGCGCCCATTTGCGAAACCGTGCGCAAATGGAACACGTTCTTCGATGGGAAGACAGATCCTGTGTCTTTTCTCGAAAGAGTGACGGAGTTACAGGCCAGCTACCGTCTCAACGACCAACAGCTCCTCACGGCCTTACCGGAGCTCCTTCGTGGCGGCCCCCTGCAGTGGCTCCGCAACAACCGGAATAATTGGGCAACCTGGGCTGACTTTTTGGTCGATTTTAACGCCCATTACATCGGCGAAGATTATGCGCTGAGGACAGAAGAAGAAATTAATCGGCGTAAGCAACGTCCTGGCGAAAAAGGAAGAGACTACTTGACCGATATACGTACCCTCATCCGGCGCTATGGCCAGCTGTCGGCAGAGCAGGAGCTCTTCCGGCTGTATATTAACATGCTGCCAGAATATCGGCAATATATACGCCGCCGCGACGTCACCACGGTCCGAGGCCTCATCCGAGAGATGGACGAATATGAACGCCTCCAGAGAGAACTCAATGCCACGCCACAGATGACCAGATTACATGCCCTTACAAGCCCAACGGCCACCGCCGCCGTTGTCACGACCAGCCAAGAGGCACATCTGTGCTCTGTTGGAGATGCGGCCAGCATGGCCACGTCCGCCGCCATTGCCGCAATGAGCCTAAGTTGTTTTGCTGGCGCTGCAAAAGGCCTGGAACAACAACACGCGACTGCAGCTGCCAGAAAACACCACCGTCGGGAAACGGGCAGTAAGTTGTTCCCATAAGGGGCGGAAACAACTCACCGTGAGACAGCCCCCGGAAAAAATTAAACCAACAACGCGTACGGCTCCATTACCTGGCATTCAGGAGCCCAACGGCCATGACAACCGTCTCTTCTTAACCTTAAACATTAAAGGACAGGCGTTCAAGGCACTGGTGGATACTGGCGCCATGTATTCCTATATCGATTGCCACACAGCCGAGGGGCTGTCTGATCGGCATGCTAGGATACAACGCGCCCATTCCCAACAGGTTCAGCTGGCGAATGGCTCCACCACGAGCACAGAAGGCACCATTACGCTGGGCTGCCTAATCGACGGCATCTGGAGGCGGCTGGCCTTCCAATGTTTGCCCAATCTGGCAAACCCGATCATATTAGGCATGGACGCTTTAACAGCATTTGGGGCAACCATCTGCACAACACCACCGAGTATTGTGCTTAGGACAAACCCGCCAGGCATCCGACAACTAAGCACAATCAGTCCAGAGACGGGAGAGAAGAAATTGGCGAAATTCCTGACCGACGAGCTGCCCAGGTTCAACAACCTGAAGGGCGTAACACCTAACATTAAACACCATATCAAATTAAAGGACGACACGCCAATCAAACAAAGATACTTACCCCGCAATCCGAAGATGCAACAGGTGATTGTCGATGAGGTAGACAAAATGTTAAAGGATGGCATCATCGACAGGTCCCAGAGCCCGTGGAGCTCTCCGGCGGTCATCGTGCGGAAAAAGGATGGGCAGCCGCGGTTCTGCATCGATTTCCGACGACTTAACGAGGCCACGGAGAAAGATGCGTATCCATTAGCATTTATAACTAGTATCTTGGACAAGCTTCGACCGGCCAGTTTCTTCTCGACCATTGACCTCAAGAACGGGTATTGGCAGGTTGCACTCACGGACGCAAGCAAGCCGCTGACGGCCTTCACTGTGCCAGGCAAGGGCCTGTTTCAATTCAAGGTCATGCCGTTCGGCCTCCACGCCGCTCCAGCGACCTTTCAAAGGCTGCTGGATACCATTATCGGACCAGAATTAGAACCACATGCGTTTGCGTACCTTGATGACATAGTGGTGGCCAGTGCCACTGCCGAAGAGCATATTCGTCACCTGGAGGAGGTCTTCAGGCGGTTGAGGGCAGCTAACCTGCGCATTAACCCAGAGAAATGCCAGTTCGGCCTGCGGTCGATTAAGTACCTCGGCCATGTCGTCACCAAGGACGGCATCCAAACCGATCCAGACAAAATCAAGGCCATTGTGGAGATGCCACCGCCGACCAACGTCCGTGAACTCCGCCAGCTCCTCGGCACGGCGTCTTGGTATCGCAGGTTTATAAAGCATTTCTCAACCACCGTGGCTCCACTCACGGCGCTGCTCCGAAAACGGCAACCATGGGTATGAGGGCCGGAACAAAAGACGGCATATGGACGGCTACAAGACGCGCTCACGACAGCGCCGGCTCTAGCGTGTCCTGACTTCAGCCAGCCGTTCATCCTACAGACCGACGCCTCCGACGTAGGCATAGGGGCCGCTCTGATCCAGGGCAGCCTGGAAGAGCCACGAGCAATCGCCTACGTCAGCAGAGCCCTCCAGCCAGCGGAGAGAAATTATTCTACGATAGAAAAGGAGTGTTTAGCGGTCGTATGGGCTATTAAAAAATTGCGGGAATACCTGGCGGGCTACCACTTCACCATCGTCACCGAACACCAGGCCCTCAGGTACCTGGGCTCACTGAAGGAGCCGACAGGACGGCTAGCGCGTTGGGTGGTCACGCTGCAGCAGTACGACTTCGACGTGATGTACCGCAAGGGCAGCCTTAACCATCTGGCCGATCTCTTGAGCCGCAAGCCGTTACCTGTTCTCGGTGCCATCGCCACAGGGTGCTCCTGGTACCAGCGGATGATGCGGGCCGCCGACACAGCCCAATGAACACCCTGAGTACCAGATCGGCGAGGGCAAGCTGTACCGTCGCTTTTGGGACCCCACGGATCTGTCCGACACGGAGCCGCACCGAGAATGGAAGCTGTGCATCCCAACCGGACAACGACCAGCCATCTTGGCAGAAAATCATGACCATCCCACCGCCGGACATTTGGGCATTGCTAAGACGCTAGCGAGGCTAGCGCTCCGTTACTACTGGCCAGGCATGTTCCGGAAAGCCACTGCGTACGTCCGACGATGCCTCAGCTGCCAGCAATTCAAGGCGGATCAAAGAGGAGCAGCAGGCCACATGGGCCCGCCGCAGGTGGGCCAGCCATGGGACACGGTTGCCGCCGACATTATGGGACCGCTGCCGCATCCTGCAAAGGGTTATGAATATGTCATTGTATTCCAGGACAGAATGACCAAGTGGATTGAGTGTCGCCCACTCCGCCAGGCCACTGGAGCCGCCGTGGTCACTGCCTTCAGCGAACTCGTCCTTTGTCGATTCGGCTGCCCCAAAACCGTCATCACCGATTATGGCACCGAATTCGACAATAGGACCGTCCGGAAGTTCCTCAAGGAGTACCACGTACGTCACCAATTCACACCACCGTACTCACCGCAGGCGAACTCCGTGGAGAGGGTTAACCGTGTCCTAAAGCCCATGTTGGCCCAGTTCTGTCAGGCCAACCACCGGAACTGGCACGCACTCCTGCCCGAGTTTGTCCTGGCCATTAACACCAGCCGGCATAGTTCGACGGGATATTCGGCAGCCTACCTCAATTTCGGCCGCGAACCACGACTGCCCACCAACGCAGATCAGTATTCAACACCCAGAACACCTGCAGACGCTCCCATCTCCAGCGAGCACCTGGAGCGTCTCAAGGCCTTGAGCGATGCTCAGGAGCTTGCCAGGGTGAATGTGGCCCACGCTGCCACAACTCAAGGCCAACATTACAATCTGCGCCGGCGCGCAGTACAGTTCTTTCCCGGAGACCAAGTGATGCGGCGCGAGCATCCTCTGTCCTCCGCCGCGAAAGGGGTCGCGGCGAAATTGTGCCCACGGTACTCCGGTCCTTGGACGGTCGCCAAGCGCGTCTCACACGCTGTGTACAACCTGCGTAACACAGACGGACGACGGTTAAATAGCATACATGTGAAAGATCTCAAACCTGCCTTTACAGAGTATGGACCGCCGCTTCTGCCCTTGGAAGCACCACCACGGGTCACCGCTACGCCGTCTTCCCGAGTCAGCGAGGCCGCCGTCACGCCGCCGTAAGGGTCCACAGATCCAGCCGGTGGGGTCGCCTCTGTTGAGAGCCCGCCGACGAGAGGAGCGTCCGCAGCCGCCACCGTCGCCGCAGCTGCACGAGCGGGCGCCCCTCTCCACTACGTCGAAGCCAGAGGCGTCCCCTATCCCCACCACCGTCCGCGTCGACTCCAGGGCAAGGAGTCGGCCGGACACCGTCATGGAGTCGGTTGGCGACTCGCCGAGGGAAGAGATGTCCCTGCAGGAGGCCCTCCTGCAGCGCTACGGCCCCGATCCGCCCGAGGCGAGTCCGTCTTTTTACAGGCAATCGACTCCATCGACGCCATCTTCGTCCACGCTGTCGCCACGGACCCTGGCGGACTGGCTGATGGTGGAGACGTCACCGCTGTCGACCACACCGGACCGACCCATCACACCAAGGACACCGAGGTGGGCCAGCCAGGAGCCGTTGGACTCCCTGTTTGGTCTGTCTCCGGCTTCATCGTCGAAGCGGTCAGGCCGGTCGCCCAAGGACGCACCGCCGGTTCGGGCACCGCAGCCGATAACGGTGCCGAGTCGGAAACCCTTGTGGGCGAGGCTGACCCCCCAAACGGCAGGCCCAGGGTGTCCCGTCCAGAGAGTTCCTGGCCCCACGACCTTGGGTGTGATGGCGGGGATCATCCCCATATCCGGCTCCACGTTGCCGTCTCCTCAGCCGCAGCCGCCAACGTCGGGATACCGCCGGAATAAGACGCGGGAGAGCCGTCCTGGAGGAGGGACCACGTGGAGGGTGGAGCAGCCGGGGACACCACGACCACGACGTCGCAGAAGAAGGCGGAGGCGGCAGTCCACACGCCGCTGAGACGATTGGCACCCATCACGGGTATCGCCATTTTTTTTTTTTGACCATGGCCTGAAAAAGTTTTGTTTTTGTTAGTTGCATTTGCAACTCCAGTTTCCCAAGCTCTTGCTTCATTTTTTTTTATTACTTACCGTACCGCCATTTAAATTTCCGATTTTTTTTCTCTTATTGGTGCACAGAAGGCCGTCACTATTAATTGGATTTTTCCGTTTTGTTTTTCTTCTGTGGCCGATTACCGTTAAATTTCACTTGTAAAGTTTTCACGTTGCATTTAGAGCAACAGCCAGGGAAAAAAAAAATGTTATTCACTATTTTTTTTTAACCGGAGTAAGAGGGGGATGTGACGATACGAACCTTATTTTAGTGTCCATCTCCGAGTATTTGTAAACTCAGTAAATTCATTGCAATCCGCTGTTGAAGTTCATGAATCCCGTTCACATGTGGTTGTGCTTTGAACATGTTGTTCACTCACAAACCGGTTTAAAACTCATAAATAATGGATGTTGAGCATTGTTTAATATTGTGGAACTGTCTACAGTGGCCTTTAGCGAGCCACGTGCGATATAAATCGTATGTAGGTCATGTTTTTGCATTCCTAACCTACAATATCTTATGAATGAAAACACATGTTTACATGGATAATGATCGATGATATTACTATGTAAATCATACCTTGTATATTGTATTGTGTATCATTTGTGTATTTACTTTGTACAGGTTTTTAATTAACGTTGTTAACCATGAATCACAACAATGTCATGGGTTTGACAAGCCCGAGAACTAGCGACAGACGTTCTGTCAAAGGGTCTACCGTTACAACAATGTTTAGTAGCTGTCATTATTTATTTGTATAATGTTTATTGTTGGTTTTTGATTGTTGTGAGTGATAAACTGGTACAATCGGGTTGTTTAATGACTTCTAGTTATTTTTACATATTTTATTTTTATTGAACAAACGCCATCAGCGCCTTTTTACATCAACTAAGTTTAAAACGTTTCCCCACCAAGTTTTCTGCGAGATTATGCCGGATTACCAGATTTTGGGTATAAAAGACGCAGCATCACTTGGAGAGATCAGTTCTCGAACTCGTCTAGTTGGTCTCCTGAAGATCACGACTGAGTGCGAACGCTTGAGTCTAAGAAGTTTTCCGTGGATTTTGCCACCGTCGTTGGTGAGTGTAGAATCACCGTCCGTATTTCTTGTGGGTGATAGAAACTCCGCCGTCAAGTTTGTGCTATCACAAGAAATTACTGCTAGCGCAAGTTGCAATTATTAAACTTAGCGTTTGATTGTTTCTTAGAAACGTATTTCATTTGTTTTGGTTACTTACCGTTATCAAAGACTGTGCCATTGCCGTGTCGCGGGGGCACAGTCACCGTTCTTTTGGGGTTGTAAAGTACCAGTTTGTGGCTCGACAGTTTTGTCGCACACTGTTTTTTATATATTATTATCAGTATTATTTTTTTCTACTTACTGTTGTGTTGTATTTTGGGTTAAGCTAGAATAAAGGTTATTTTGTTACGGGTTAAAAACGTGCTTCTTCAACCAAACCTTGGCCTCCCTCCTAGAGCTATCCCGGCACACATTGTCCCCGTTTCAGCCACCACCACCGAAGGCGCCCGAGTATTCCGACCGACGGCTGAAGGGACAATACGACGATGGCCCAGCCACCGATCACGACGGGGCCACCGTCACAGATATTTTTTCATTATTATTAATTAGAATTATTATAATAAATATGTTTTTTTTTGAAGATGGCAAATCGACAGATTTTGACCGAAAAACAACTGGAGGAAGAAGCAGCACGTATTATGAATGGAGAAGATGGTGATTCACAAGCGTTTGACGACAGTGATGGTAGTGACTTTGAAGAGGACAATTTGGAAGTTGAATCATCTTCTTCCGACACCGAGCTTGATGAAGACAATAATTCGGCTGCTTGTCTCATTCAACAAGGATTTAGCCCAATTCAATCTGAAGAAGATGATGATATTCCTTTATCACAAGTACGTACACGTTCAATATATGTAATCAACTTGAAAAACAAACGTCTACAAGGCAAGAATGGTCACAAATGGTCATCTGAGTTACCTCAACAATCGAAAAGAACGGCTGCTAGGAATATTGTACATTTTATAGCTGGTCCTAAAGGAGCTGCAAAAGAGTGTTCTAACCTGGATGACTATTTTTTACATTTTTTTTCTGACAATATATTTGAAATTATTTTGCAACACACAAATGCAGAAATCGCCAGACAGGCCCAAATATATAGCGGCCACCAGACTGTTTCCCCAACGACAAAAGACGAGCTGAAAGCCTTGTTTGGTGTCTTAATCCTTTCTGCCGCAAAAAAAGATAATCATTTGTCAGCAAGGCATATGTTTGATAGCACTATTTCCGGCAAGTTTTATAGATCGTGTATGAATTGTGATCATTTTTTGTACCTGCTAAACTGTATTAGATGCGATGATAAAGAAACACGAGAAGAGAGGATGATAAATGATCCTTTTACACACATTCGGGAAATTTGGGAAATTTTCATTGACACGTGTAGAAATTCATATACTCCGACCTCATACGTCACCATTGATGAACAACTTTTGGCATTCCGAGGACGCTGTCCTTTTAGAATGTATATTCCTAATAAGCCCGCGAAGTATGGGATAAAAATATTTTTATGGTTTGCGATTCCGCCACTAAGTATATGTCAGATGCAAATCCTTACTTAGGAAAAAAAACGGAGACCAATGGTTTGCCTTTGGCCGAATTTTATGTAAAAGAGTTAACGAAATCAATCCATGGTACAAATCGCAACGTTACCATGGACAATTGGTTCACATCGGTTGCTCTTGCTGACCAGTTACTACAAAGTCTTTACAAATTAACTATGATAGGAACTATACGCAAAGATAAAAAAGAGATACCCAAGGAGTTCTTGGATGGAAAAAGTCGAAATGCAAATACGTCAATGTTTTGTTTCGATCAAAAAAAGACATTGTTATCCTATATGCCAAAAAAAAAAACAAGTTAGTTTTGCTACTTTCGACTATGCATGAAAAGGCAGAGATCCAAGAAGAGACCGGTAAGCCAATAATAATTCATAACTACAGGGTGGGGCAGAAAAACCTATCCGATTTCAAAACGTTATAAAATTAAAACCACTCAACTTGTCAAAAAATTTTTTTATTAACATATCGCAAATTTTATGCCATTTTTAAATTTAAGTTTTGAAAAGCACATCACTCAAATGTCGTCCTTGGGAGCGGATACACTGATTTAGGCGCTCGCGGTAGCTTTCCATGACTTTCACCGTCATTTCCACAGGAATTTCTTCAATTGCCCGAGCAATTTCCCTTCGTAAAGCAAGAAGGGTCCTTGGTCGATGCTGGTAAACCTTCGATTTGAGGTAACCCCAAAGGAAGAAGTCACATGGAGTGAGATCCGGTGAGCGCGGCGGCCAGCCAAGATCACCTCTCAGGGAAATGAGGCGACCGGGAAACAGTTCCCTGAGAATGTCCATTGATCGTCGCGATGTGTGGGCGGTTGCCCCATCCTGTTGAAACCACACATTTTCCACGCCATTTTCTTCCATTTTGGGTCTAAGAAAATTTTCCAGCATGAAACAATAGCGCTCGCTGTTGACCGTTACGGTTTGCCCATTTTCTTCAAAAAAGTAAGGCCCCCAGACGCCTAGGCGGGAAAGAGCACACCACACAGTCACTTTTGGGCTATGGAGGGGTTCCTGATGGATTTCTCGAGGATTTTCGTCACTCCAATATCGAAAATTCTGCCTGTTAACGGCACCACAAAGGTGAAAATGGGCTTCGTCCGTGAAGAGCACAACATCGTCGTTTGGGAGTTCTCGGAGATCGCGACACAGGTTCGTACGGGTTTCAAAATCCCTTTCACTTAATTCCTGTGCAACAACCATTTTGTAGGGATGCATTTTGAGGTCCCGGTGCAAAATGCGCCGAATACTGCGGTTGGAAATCGCCAAAGCGAGCGAATGTTTTCGCGCCGAACGACGCGGGGAACGTTCAATCGCGGCTCTCACATTGGCCACGTTTTCAGGTCCTGTTGCTGTCCTGGGACGTCCAGGCGACTTCTTTTTCAATGCTGAACTCGTCTGTCTAAAATTTGACACCCACACTTTAATCGTAGCGTGATGTGGAACAGGATCATGACGCCCGAGTCCGAAATGAATTCGAAAAGCACGTTGTGTAGCAATTATCGAACCGCCGCATTCGATAAACCGCTCAATAACAAAAGCACGATGTTCACCAGACCAAGGCATGTTGACTACTGACAAATGGCATAAAACCGGCTTTCTAACGGTTTTTACCCCACTACTCTACCTGCTCCCTCTTTTGAGAAAAAGGGATTTGAAATCGGATAGGTTTTTCTGCCCCACCCTGTATAATGAGACCAAAGCAGGTGTGGACACCTTCGACCAAATGTGTTCTAATATGAGTTCGAGCAGAAAAACACGGAGATGGCCGTTATGTGTGTTCTATGGGATGATAAATATGGCCAGCATTAACTCTTATGTCATTTACACTTTTAATACGTTAAAAAAAGGCGAAAAACCTATTTCAAGATACCAATACATGATTGATTTAAGTCTTTGTCTTGCCAAACCTTGGATGCAGCATAGATATAATAGCAAAACTTTACGTCGATATCTTCGGCAAGACATAGCTGAAATCCTCGGTATATCAGAAGAAAACATTGTGAACACACCCCAAGATAAGAAGAGGAAGACTTGTTACTATTGTCCAAGCAAAAAAAGACGCATGACCACTAATTATTGTATGGAGTGCAAAAATCCAATTTGCGGAGAACACCGAGGAGAAAAATAATAAAAAATATTGGTTTTATAATTTTAAACGTTTGTTTTGATAATGAAGAATGTTATTTTTTTGTATTTTTTTAAAATAAAGTTTGATAAAGGAATATATATATTTTTTTAATGAGTAGTAAAATTTACGATAGTCCCGTAATTACGTTTGGCAAACATAGTCCCGTATTCTAGGGTTAATAACTAGGCTAGCTGAGGTCGGTGTCAGTGGAAATTTGCTTAAATGGTTCAATTCTTATTTGAGTGGTCGAACACAACGAGTTGTATTGAACGGTTTTACTTCTGATGATGTCACTGTCTCGTCGGGGGTGCCACAGGGTTCCCATTTAGGCCCTCTTCTCTTCAATATATTTATTAACAACATTGCAATCTGTTTTAAATTTACAAAATTTCTTCTCTACGCGGATGACTTAAAAATATACCACACTATAGAATCGTTTCACGATTGTCTTAAATTTCAAGAAGATATAAATAATTTAGTTGAGTACGCTAATAAATTGGAACTGACAATTAACACTGATAAATGCTATTATATAAAGTTTACAAGAAATAGGAACACGTACAACTTTCAATATAAAGTAGAAGGAAATGTAATCAACCAAACGTATCATGTAAAGGATTTAGGTGTGATACTAGATCACAAGTTAATTTGTGACATTCACATCGACAATATTGTTAAAAAGGCTTACAAAATGTTAGGCTTTCTAATACGAGCAAGCTCTAATTTTAGACATCCATCCACTATTTTAACATTATATAACTCTCTTGTTAGAAGTCAACTGGAGTTTGCTTCTGTATGTTGGAACCCACGGTATGATATTTATATAAATCGTATTGAAGCTATTCAACGAAAATTTTTAAAATTTCTCAATCGTAAGTTTCCAACATACAGGCCAAAATTGTTGTCATTAGAAAATAGAATAAAGTTAAGTGACCTTGCGTTCTTACATAAACTTTTCAACAATGTTGTCGATTCACCAGAATTATTATCATCATTTCATCTCAGAGTACCCAATTATGGTACTAGAACAAGAAATTTATTCAGTCATTCTTTCTGCCGTACTAATTCTATCCTAAATTCTCCTATCATAAGAATATCACACTTGTACAACTTCAATATGCCAGATTTATTTTCCACAAGTTTACAATGTTTCAAACGCTCACTTAAATTTTAGTCATATTCCTCATTTAAATATGTTTTGCTCTTTGATAATTTGTTCTAAACATTTGCTTACTTGTTTTTATGTATATGTCGTATTATGATCATATGTACTGTATCTAACTGTAACGCTTGAGCTTCTCTTTAATTGGGAAATTTTCCTGTTGAGAAGCCAAACACTTATAAATAAATAAATAAATAAATATACTAAGAAAATGAAATGACGTTGTTTATAGTGTCGAATATTGAAACTGCAGCGTTTTCAAGATTCATAATTTATATATTAATCGTAGAAATTGACTATTTAGGCCTTAAGGATCAAGGATTAATTTGATAATTAGATTAAATTTATCCTTGATCCTTAAGGCCTAAATAATATATTTCTACGATTAAAATTTTATTTTTAAATATCCTTTTATTTTGAATTATGTACTCTATATTACCAGCACCAAATTAAAATTGTTATTAGTTCTTCTTTCTATCAAGAGAGGGCGTACTAATACTATTCAAGCCCGTAACATTGCAGTTCACCATCTATAGGTAGGTATTATATTATCTGTGATCTCCTCTCTCTCTTTATTTCCAGACATCCTCTAGTAACAAAAATATACTTACTTATATATTTATAAACAGTTACGTTATATTAATATTTATATTATTAGTACTGTTCCTATGATGTCATACCTATGCCAACATGGGATCATGTACCATATGCCATCATAGGAAAATGACACTAAGTTTATTAAATATTACTGCGCATGCTCTATAACAAATATACCCTTAAAATAAGTGTGGTACTCAATGCACAACATCTACTGCTTAAATGCATTAATATTTGATATTTATATTCAACAAATTAGAAACATAATTTTACATGAACTGTCATTAATATAACTTCAACACTCACCTTAATTTGCTTTCGTTCACTGTTGGAAAACAATGCATACATGAGGCGTATACTTGTACCAAAACTAACGAAAAACGCATATACGCATGTTTATCTATGAATTTGGGCGCCAAATGTAATACTTTCAAAAATATTACCAGTATGCCATCATAGGCACCTTTCCCCTAAGTGAAATTATTTTACAATGCGGTACCATGCGAGAAGAAATTCTCAGTTTATACAGAAAAACCCAGTAACAATAAATCAGTTGTTAATTCAGGTGTAGTTTGGGGTACACTGTCTGTAGGAAGTACGTATGCTCATACATCTAAATTATTTTCGGCAATGAATGTACCATTTATGTCAGTCCACATTTTTAAAAAATATGAAGAGGAATTGAATAAGGTAATGTATTACTATTTCATCTATAAGTAAAAATTTAGCTAATATATTTTGTTCAGAATTGGGAAGAAGCACTCCCTGACTGTATTATAGACACCGGGAAAGAGAAACTCAAAATTGCCAGAGAAAAAGGAGATATCGGAAGTGATGGTATTCCATGGATCACGGTATACGTAGACGGAGGTTGGAGTAAGCGATCCTATGGTCACAACTATAATGCATTTTCTGGCGTGGTATAATACACATATACAGTAAGTATGAAGATGTAATAATATAATAATATTTTATAAAATTTACAGGCAGTAATTATCGGGAAAGAAACCGGAAAATTTGTTGGTGTGCGGAATAAATATTGTGTAATTTGCGCAAGAGCACAAAACAAAAATGAAAATCCGCAAGATCACATTTGCTTCCGTAATTGGTCTAGTTCCAGTTCAGCAATGGAAGCTGATATCATTGTTGAAGGTTTCAACAAAAGTATAGCGACACATGGAGTCAAATAGAAGAAGTTCATCGCAGATGGAGACTCCAGTGTGTATGCAAAAATTATGGCAATGAAGTGCAAAAAATGGAGTGTGTAAACCATGCCATAAAAATTACGGCAAAGCACTCTACAAATTAAAAACCGATGTCTTTATCAGGAAGTGGCCGAAAATTTTTGACCGTGAGTAATATAAAGACTACAGAAAGCTGCACAAAAAGCCATTTATAATAATTTTGATAATACTGCCGCATTGATAAAAGAACTAGAAAGTAGTGCGAGCACTGCCTTTCCGCAAAGTATCATAAGTGATTTGAAAAAAAAATGGCATATATTATCATATTATTGGTAAGTTATTTATTGTATTATTGAAATATTCATTATTAAATTTATATAAATACTTCAGGAACACTGCAACCATTTATAAAAAAACACCATTATTGACAGAAAAACAGACCAATAATAAAGCTGAGTGTCTTATGAATATTTTGGCTAGATTTACTGGGGGAAAAAGGCTAAATTTAATTCAGAAAAATTCGTATCAAATGCGAACAATTCTCAGCAGTTTAAGATATAATGAAGGTGTAAAGTCACCGTGGAAAAAATATACGGGCAATAGTCCTGGTAAACATTTTAAAAAATATATAAATAAACGTAAAAATTCTGAAAAGAGGAGAGTTAAAATTCAAAAATTCACGAACAGCCCGAAAATTATTCTGCGAAAATTTTCATTATGGTCCAAAGGCCCAGCAACCAGAACAAAGTGAAGAAGTAATTTTAGAATGTAACAGACTTTTAAACCGGCTTCAGGTATTTTTACAATGAATTTTAAAAATTAACTTATATTTATTTATAACAATGATTACAGGTTACGGCAGAAGAACAACGCGACATTGATAACCATATAAAAGGTCAATTTGAAAATGCCACTTTATCCTGCATAAAAAAGACAGACTTACAGCATCTAATTTTGGCGAAATGGTAAAAAGAAGAGAAAATAATTCTTATGAACCACTTGTAAAAAGAATACTGTACAAACAAGTTATACAGACTAAGGCCATTCTCTTCGGAAAAATGAAGGAGCCAGTGGCAATTCAAAAATTTGAAGAAGTACTGGGCTCTGTTGAGAAAAGTGGTTTGTTTGTAGATGTAGAACATGGATATTTGGAAGCGAGTAAGCGAGTCCTGACGGTATATATTTTATATGGATATGTTAAACTGATAAATAATTAAAACATTTTTTTTATTTAATTAGGGTTAATAGGAGAAAATGACATTATCGAGGAAAAAATTGCTGCTTGGCTACAAAAAATGGAAAAATACAATTAAAAAGAAATCACAATTACTACTATGGGAAAGTTCAAGAAACTCTAATTTAAAATCCTGCCTTTTAAAACACTGCTTTTTAAAAGTTTGACTTTTATAAAACATGACTGAAAAATTCCTAAAATGGCGGACCACATGACTGAAAAATTCCTAAAATGGCGGACCAACTTGGATGGTAGGTTTTCGCTAGTCGTCACAAGATGTCACCACACTTAGTATTATTTGATGACAACAGATGGCGTATGAATAAATCCTAAAGTGAAGATATATGAAGCACTGACAACTCTGGGGGAGCGTTAGTTTAAAAGCGTGAAGCTAACAGCGCCATTTGACGTTTGTATTGGCAGCCATATTACAACGGTCAACTTATTCGGCAAATTATTACAAATTTTTATTGTTGTGCTTTTATATTTTCATAATGTTTGTATTTTTTGATATAGTACTTAAATTACTCTGTTTAGTGTGTAAATATATTATTTCTAAGGACTTTGATAACGTTCATATCTTCATATATCGACGAGGATAGTGTCTTGTTTGCAATATTTATACAAATATCAAATTTTATATTTCTATTTTTGTTTTAGTATTTTATTTTAAAAATGCCTGCTTGTTTTGCATTTGGATGCAACAATAGAACTTCAACCAAGTCACGCAAACAACGGTTATAGGAGAAGGAAATTAAAATTTCATTTCACAAGTAATCAAATAATTTGTAGTGGTTTGTATTATACTTATATTAATATTACATTATTGTATTTAGATTTCCCAAAAATCCTGAACGGCGAAATACTTGGTTGAAAGCTATTAGAAGAGTTGGATGGTTTCCGACAGATACACGAAGTGGAAACTGTATTCCTCTGGAACAAATCAGCAATTTACATTGTTCCAGCTCGAAAAATGAAACGAATGCAGTACAGATAATAAACGCATCAACCAATAATTACAAGAAGAAAACTTTTTGTACACATAGAAATAGACTATATATACTATCACGATCCACAACAACTTACCGATTTCAGTAAATCTGTAATAACACATATTAGTAGTTTTGTAGTGCGACAATGAAATAAAGAAATAGTTTGTGAAAAATGTATAATTTCACTTGAAGCCAATAGTGCTAATATGTACTTAAGTTTCATTCACAGCAAGGCATCTCACATATCCGGCAGAAGATATTAATATTTACCGGACCAGAAAAAGTTATAAAGCAAGCTTTATTAGAGAGTGGTGGAATTTTTTTAAAGAAAAAGTATTCCATCTTATATTTAACTTCATCTGTTTTAAAACATTATTTACATAATAAAGTATTTGATTAACTACAATTCCATTCGATGGATCAAAATGTTTTTGAGAATCACAAAATTCAATTAATCAGGGCAATAACCGAAAAACACATTCGTATACGATTGCATTTCATTACTAAATGAAGATCAGAAGTAGAGAAAAGTCAAAGACAGCGTTTTAACAAACTTATGTTGTTTTCTAATTATTTTATTATTTATTACCCGTCATTTAATGATTCAATATTAAAGTTACTGCATTTGAAATAAATATAAAATAACTAATAACATGGATTTTATCATATAACATATTTTAAAAATTGATCCTCCTAAGATGGCGGCGATACACTCCCCCCTTCCGTTTCATGGCTTCAACGTTTACAAAACGCAGTTTACGCTCCCTCCATTTTTATCTCCCGCTACCCTTAGTAAGGGTGGTATTGGCGAGTATAAAGATATCGTGTCCATCTGGTGGCAGTTTTATAAAGTTTACTATAAAGTATAGATACGGCGTGTTGTCATTTAAATCGTGTTCTCTTGTTTTGAATTTTTGCATACAAGCTTGTCTACTTGCAACGGCAAACGAGAAAATGTTTAATACAAATTGTTGCGTATATGGTTGAAAGGCTTCTAGAGAAACTAAGTTTTCCTATCATCGATTTCCCAAACCTGGAATACGAAAAGTATTTATAATAAATAAGTTTGGTGTCCAAGAATCAATAGATCGTAGATTTGCGTGGATCAAAGCAATTAAAACAGGAAAAAAGGTTTCCAATACGATGGTTATTTGTTCCAAACATTTTATAAAAGAAGATTTCATATTACCAGGTACGTTTGTGAATATTTGAAATAGGGTTATATTTTAATTGTTAAAGTAAAATAATACTTTAATGACCAGTACTATTAAACGAAAGTTAAATATCAAATATCGTTGAAATAAATTAAAGCAAAGCGAATTAATGTTTTTATTGCTGTCATATACCTATGTGACTAATTTTTGTCAGATTACACCTTTCTCAAAAATTGTACTTTCTACACTATCGGGCCTGAATATTACATATATTTGTTATATGGTTAATATAACTTACTATAATATTTTTAGACATTCAATCTCAAAGAAGAAAATTAAAATGTACTGCTGTTCCGTCACAACATTTACCAAAAGCAACTATTCCATCGAAGGCACCTCTTCCAAGAAGTAGTCGAATAAATGATATTGAGAAGCACATTGAAATTGAAAATACGTTAGATGCAATTCCAATTCTCAAGTATAATAATGCACACTGATACAGTGAATAACTATACACTATACTAGATAGAGCGGCCATGTTGTAAATGACTGGGGCGTCACCAACGGTGATTCTATTCGCGAATAGGGATCGTGCTAAAAATCGCATATCGAGAATTTGGTAAATGACCACATTTTAAGGTCCCTAGAATCTAATTCTAAGAGAAAGAATTATATAAAGTAGAAAGTATCGTAGAAGACATACAGTTACAATTTGTGATAAATACAGGCTCGTCCAGTAGTGACCTGGAATTTTCTGATTCTATCTCAAGCTGAATCTGTTTGAAGCTCTATCTTTTTTATGTGATGTGTAATATAATTATGATTTATGTGCTTTTTTGCCTGAAGATAATTTTTCCACTATAAATATATTCGTAAGCCTCTTTCTTACATACAGTTTTAAATAACAAATTCAAGTATTTATTAAATGTTACCATTTTAATTGTTATTCATTTGCTTTTTACCTCTAGCTAAGAGAGGTATTGGAATCATGCTAAAAATCGCATATCCAGATTTTAGTGAATAAGCACGTTTTAACCCTAGAATACGGGTCATTCGTAAATTTTACGATGCCCCTAAGACTTCGTGCTTTTTCGGTTACTTACGGTTAATGTATCGAATTGCCCTATTGAGTACCTTCTAGTCTAGTATTTAGCTAGACTGTGTGGTATGCGGTCGTTCTGGTTTCTGACTCTAAAGCGATTTTTCGGCGATAGGTTCGTTAATTTTACGAAAGTCCCGCGTTTACGTCATTTTATAAATTAATCTGGTTTTTATTTTTCGTACCGATTGTGAGTGTTTTAGTATTAGAAATTTGAGGTAAGATATGTGACGATACGAACCTTATTTTAGTGTCCATCTCCGAGTATTTGTAAACTCAGTAAATTCATTGCAATCCGCTGTTGAAGTTCATGAATCCCGTTCACATGTGGTTGTGCTTTGAACATGTTGTTCACTCACAAACCGGTTTAAAACTCATAAATAATGGATGTTGAGCATTGTTTAATATTGTGGAACTGTCTACAGTGGCCTTTAGCGAGCCACGTGCGATATAAATCGTATGTAGGTCATGTTTTTGCATTCCTAACCTACAATATCTTATGAATGAAAACACATGTTTACCTGGATAATGATCGATGATATTACTATGTAAATCATACCTTGTATATTGTATTGTGTATCATTTGTGTATTTACTTTGTACAGGTTTTTAATTAACGTTGTTAACCATGAATCACAACAATGTCATGGGTTTGACAAGCCCGAGAACTAGCGACAGACGTTCTGTCAAAGGGTCTACCGTTACAACAATGTTTAGTAGCTGTCATTATTTATTTGTATAATGTTTATTGTTGGTTTTTGATTATTGTGAGTGATAAACTGGTACAATCGGGTTGTTTAATGACTTCTAGTTATTTTTATTGAACAAACGCCATCAGCGCCTTTTTACATCAACTAAGTTTAAAACGTTTCCCCACCAAGTTTTCTGCGAGATTATGCCGGATTACCAGATTTTGGGTATAAAAGACGCAGCATCACTTGGAGAGATCAGTTCTCGAACTCGTCTAGTTGGTCTCCTGAAGATCACGACTGAGTGCGAACGCTTGAGTCTAAGAAGTCTTCCGTGGATTTTGCCACCGTCGTTGGTGAGTGTAGAATCACCGTCCGTATTTCTTGGTGATAGAAACTCCGCCGTCAAGTTTGTGCTATCACAAGAAATTACTGCTAGCGCAAGTTGCAATTATTAAACTTAGCGTTTGATTGTTTCTTAGAAACGTATTTCATTTGTTTTGGTTACTTACCGTTATCAAAGACTGTGCCATTGCCGTATCGCGGGGGCACAGTCACCGTTCTTTTGGGGTTGTAAAGTACCAGTTTGTGGCTCGACAGTTTTGTCGCACACTGTTTTTTATATATTATTATCAGTATTATTTTTTTCTACTTACTGTTGTGTTGTATTTTGGGTTAAGCTAGAATAAAGGTTATTTTGTTACGGGTTAAAAACGTGCTTCTTCAACCAAACCTTGGCCTCCCTCCTAGAGCTATCCCGGCACACATTGTCCCCGTTTCAGCCACCACCACCGAAGGCGTCCGAGTATTCCGACCGACGGCTGAAGGGACAATACGACGATGGCCCAGCCACCGATCACGACGGGGCCACCGTCACAAATGGCGCCCGAACAGGGACCTAACGTTGAAGAAGACGATGCCACACTCACACGCTCTGGCTGGATTTACACCCTGCGTAAAGCAGAACTGCAGGTACTGCTCCAGGGCATGGGCCATGTCGAGTGGCACTGTAGAGGAAATGAGAAAGAAAATGGCGGCGCTAATGAAACCAGGGCCCGCCCGCGAGCTGGGGGCAGAGAAGGACGACACGGATGAAGTTGTCGCCGACCTGAGCAAAGCTCCAGGTCCCGTTGTGGCCCCCAAGACACCAGTTTATGCGCCCATTTGCGAAACCGTGCGCAAATGGAACACGTTCTTCGATGGGAAGACAGATCCTGTGTCTTTTCTCGAAAGAGTGACGGAGTTACAGGCCAGCTACCGTCTCAACGACCAACAGCTCCTCACGGCCTTACCGGAGCTCCTTCGTGGCGGCCCCCTGCAGTGGCTCCGCAACAACCGGAATAATTGGGCAACCTGGGCTGACTTTTTGGTCGATTTTAACGCCCATTACATCGGCGAAGATTATGCGCTGAGGACAGAAGAAGAAATTAATCGGCGTAAGCAACGTCCTGGCGAAAAAGGAAGAGACTACTTGACCGATATACGTACCCTCATCCGGCGCTATGGCCAGCTGTCGGCAGAGCAGGAGCTCTTCCGGCTGTATATTAACATGCTGCCAGAATATCGGCAATATATACGCCGCCGCGACGTCACCACGGTCCGAGGCCTCATCCGAGAGATGGACGAATATGAACGCCTCCAGAGAGAACTCAATGCCACGCCACAGATGACCAGATTACATGCCCTTACAAGCCCAACGGCCACCGCCGCCGTTGTCACGACCAGCCAAGAGGCACATCTGTGCTCTGTTGGAGATGCGGCCAGCATGGCCACGTCCGCCGCCATTGCCGCAATGAGCCTAAGTTGTTTTGCTGGCGCTGCAAAAGGCCTGGAACAACAACACGCGACTGCAGCTGCCAGAAAACACCACCGTCGGGAAACGGGCAGTAAGTTGTTCCCATAAGGGGCGGAAACAACTCACCGTGAGACAGCCCCCGGAAAAAATTAAACCAACAACGCGTACGGCTCCATTACCTGGCATTCAGGAGCCCAACGGCCATGACAACCGTCTCTTCTTAACCTTAAACATTAAAGGACAGGCGTTCAAGGCACTGGTGGATACTGGCGCCATGTATTCCTATATCGATTGCCACACAGCCGAGGGGCTGTCTGATCGGCATGCTAGGATACAACGCGCCCATTCCCAACAGGTTCAGCTGGCGAATGGCTCCACCACGAGCACAGAAGGCACCATTACGCTGGGCTGCCTAATCGACGGCATCTGGAGGCGGCTGGCCTTCCAATGTTTGCCCAATCTGGCAAACCCGATCATATTAGGCATGGACGCTTTAACAGCATTTGGGGCAACCATCTGCACAACACCACCGAGTATTGTGCTTAGGACAAACCCGCCAGGCATCCGACAACTAAGCACAATCAGTCCAGAGACGGGAGAGAAGAAATTGGCGAAATTCCTGACCGACGAGCTGCCCAGGTTCAACAACCTGAAGGGCGTAACACCTAACATTAAACACCATATCAAATTAAAGGACGACACGCCAATCAAACAAAGATACTTACCCCGCAATCCGAAGATGCAACAGGTGATTGTCGATGAGGTAGACAAAATGTTAAAGGATGGCATCATCGACAGGTCCCAGAGCCCGTGGAGCTCTCCGGCGGTCATCGTGCGGAAAAAGGATGGGCAGCCGCGGTTCTGCATCGATTTCCGACGACTTAACGAGGCCACGGAGAAAGATGCGTATCCATTAGCATTTATAACTAGTATCTTGGACAAGCTTCGACCGGCCAGTTTCTTCTCGACCATTGACCTCAAGAACGGGTATTGGCAGGTTGCACTCACGGACGCAAGCAAGCCGCTGACGGCCTTCACTGTGCCAGGCAAGGGCCTGTTTCAATTCAAGGTCATGCCGTTCGGCCTCCACGCCGCTCCAGCGACCTTTCAAAGGCTGCTGGATACCATTATCGGACCAGAATTAGAACCACATGCGTTTGCGTACCTTGATGACATAGTGGTGGCCAGTGCCACTGCCGAAGAGCATATTCGTCACCTGGAGGAGGTCTTCAGGCGGTTGAGGGCAGCTAACCTGCGCATTAACCCAGAGAAATGCCAGTTCGGCCTGCGGTCGATTAAGTACCTCGGCCATGTCGTCACCAAGGACGGCATCCAAACCGATCCAGACAAAATCAAGGCCATTGTGGAGATGCCACCGCCGACCAACGTCCGTGAACTCCGCCAGCTCCTCGGCACGGCGTCTTGGTATCGCAGGTTTATAAAGCATTTCTCAACCACCGTGGCTCCACTCACGGCGCTGCTCCGAAAACGGCAACCATGGGTATGAGGGCCGGAACAAAAGACGGCATATGGACGGCTACAAGACGCGCTCACGACAGCGCCGGCTCTAGCGTGTCCTGACTTCAGCCAGCCGTTCATCCTACAGACCGACGCCTCCGACGTAGGCATAGGGGCCGCTCTGATCCAGGGCAGCCTGGAAGAGCCACGAGCAATCGCCTACGTCAGCAGAGCCCTCCAGCCAGCGGAGAGAAATTATTCTACGATAGAAAAGGAGTGTTTAGCGGTCGTATGGGCTATTAAAAAATTGCGGGAATACCTGGCGGGCTACCACTTCACCATCGTCACCGAACACCAGGCCCTCAGGTACCTGGGCTCACTGAAGGAGCCGACAGGACGGCTAGCGCGTTGGGTGGTCACGCTGCAGCAGTACGACTTCGACGTGATGTACCGCAAGGGCAGCCTTAACCATCTGGCCGATCTCTTGAGCCGCAAGCCGTTACCTGTTCTCGGTGCCATCGCCACAGGGTGCTCCTGGTACCAGCGGATGATGCGGGCCGCCGACACAGCCCAATGAACACCCTGAGTACCAGATCGGCGAGGGCAAGCTGTACCGTCGCTTTTGGGACCCCACGGATCTGTCCGACACGGAGCCGCACCGAGAATGGAAGCTGTGCATCCCAACCGGACAACGACCAGCCATCTTGGCAGAAAATCATGACCATCCCACCGCCGGACATTTGGGCATTGCTAAGACGCTAGCGAGGCTAGCGCTCCGTTACTACTGGCCAGGCATGTTCCGGAAAGCCACTGCGTACGTCCGACGATGCCTCAGCTGCCAGCAATTCAAGGCGGATCAAAGAGGAGCAGCAGGCCACATGGGCCCGCCGCAGGTGGGCCAGCCATGGGACACGGTTGCCGCCGACATTATGGGACCGCTGCCGCATCCTGCAAAGGGTTATGAATATGTCATTGTATTCCAGGACAGAATGACCAAGTGGATTGAGTGTCGCCCACTCCGCCAGGCCACTGGAGCCGCCGTGGTCACTGCCTTCAGCGAACTCGTCCTTTGTCGATTCGGCTGCCCCAAAACCGTCATCACCGATTATGGCACCGAATTCGACAATAGGACCGTCCGGAAGTTCCTCAAGGAGTACCACGTACGTCACCAATTCACACCACCGTACTCACCGCAGGCGAACTCCGTGGAGAGGGTTAACCGTGTCCTAAAGCCCATGTTGGCCCAGTTCTGTCAGGCCAACCACCGGAACTGGCACGCACTCCTGCCCGAGTTTGTCCTGGCCATTAACACCAGCCGGCATAGTTCGACGGGATATTCGGCAGCCTACCTCAATTTCGGCCGCGAACCACGACTGCCCACCAACGCAGATCAGTATTCAACACCCAGAACACCTGCAGACGCTCCCATCTCCAGCGAGCACCTGGAGCGTCTCAAGGCCTTGAGCGATGCTCAGGAGCTTGCCAGGGTGAATGTGGCCCACGCTGCCACAACTCAAGGCCAACATTACAATCTGCGCCGGCGCGCAGTACAGTTCTTTCCCGGAGACCAAGTGATGCGGCGCGAGCATCCTCTGTCCTCCGCCGCGAAAGGGGTCGCGGCGAAATTGTGCCCACGGTACTCCGGTCCTTGGACGGTCGCCAAGCGCGTCTCACACGCTGTGTACAACCTGCGTAACACAGACGGACGACGGTTAAATAGCATACATGTGAAAGATCTCAAACCTGCCTTTACAGAGTATGGACCGCCGCTTCTGCCCTTGGAAGCACCACCACGGGTCACCGCTACGCCGTCTTCCCGAGTCAGCGAGGCCGCCGTCACGCCGCCGTAAGGGTCCACAGATCCAGCCGGTGGGGTCGCCTCTGTTGAGAGCCCGCCGACCAGAGGAGCGTCCGCAGCCGCCACCGTCGCCGCAGCTGCACGAGCGGGCGCCCCTCTCCACTACGTCGAAGCCAGAGGCGTCCCCTATCCCCACCACCGTCCGCGTCGACTCCAGGGCAAGGAGTCGGCCGGACACCGTCATGGAGTCGGTTGGCGACTCGCCGAGGGAAGAGATGTCCCTGCAGGAGGCCCTCCTGCAGCGCTACGGCCCCGATCCGCCCGAGGCGAGTCCGTCTTTTTACAGGCAATCGACTCCATCGACGCCATCTTCGTCCACGCTGTCGCCACGGACCCTGGCGGACTGGCTGATGGTGGAGACGTCACCGCTGTCGACCACACCGGACCGACCCATCACACCAAGGACACCGAGGTGGGCCAGCCAGGAGCCGTTGGACTCCCTGTTTGGTCTGTCTCCGGCTTCATCGTCGAAGCGGTCAGGCCGGTCGCCCAAGGACGCACCGCCGGTTCGGGCACCGCAGCCGATAACGGTGCCGAGTCGGAAACCCTTGTGGGCGAGGCTGACCCCCCAAACGGCAGGCCCAGGGTGTCCCGTCCAGAGAGTTCCTGGCCCCACGACCTTGGGTGTGATGGCGGGGATCATCCCCATATCCGGCTCCACGTTGCCGTCTCCTCAGCCGCAGCCGCCAACGTCGGGATACCGCCGGAATAAGACGCGGGAGAGCCGTCCTGGAGGAGGGACCACGTGGAGGGTGGAGCAGCCGGGGACACCACGACCACGACGTCGCAGAAGAAGGCGGAGGCGGCAGTCCACACGCCGCTGAGACGATTGGCACCCATCACGGGTATCGCCATTTTTTTTTTTTTGACCATGGCCTGAAAAAGTTTTGTTTTTGTTAGTTGCATTTGCAACTCCAGTTTCCCAAGCTCTTGCTTCATTTTTTTTTATTACTTACCGTACCGCCATTTAAATTTCCGATTTTTTTTCTCTTATTGGTGCACAGAAGGCCGTCACTATTAATTGGATTTTTCCGTTTTGTTTTTCTTCTGTGGCCGATTACCGTTAAATTTCACTTGTAAAGTTTTCACGTTGCATTTAGAGCAACAGCCAGGGAAAAAAAAATGTTATTCACTATTTTTTTTTAACCGGAGTAAGAGGGGGATGTGACGATACGAACCTTATTTTAGTGTCCATCTCCGAGTATTTGTAAACTCAGTAAATTCATTGCAATCCGCTGTTGAAGTTCATGAATCCCGTTCACATGTGGTTGTGCTTTGAACATGTTGTTCACTCACAAACCGGTTTAAAACTCATAAATAATGGATGTTGAGCATTGTTTAATATTGTGGAACTGTCTACAGTGGCCTTTAGCGAGCCACGTGCGATATAAATCGTATGTAGGTCATGTTTTTGCATTCCTAACCTACAATATCTTATGAATGAAAACACATGTTTACATGGATAATGATCGATGATATTACTATGTAAATCATACCTTGTATATTGTATTGTGTATCATTTGTGTATTTACTTTGTACAGGTTTTTAATTAACGTTGTTAACCATGAATCACAACAATGTCATGGGTTTGACAAGCCCGAGAACTAGCGACAGACGTTCTGTCAAAGGGTCTACCGTTACAACAATGTTTAGTAGCTGTCATTATTTATTTGTATAATGTTTATTGTTGGTTTTTGATTGTTGTGAGTGATAAACTGGTACAATCGGGTTGTTTAATGACTTCTAGTTATTTTTACATATTTTATTTTTATTGAACAAACGCCATCAGCGCCTTTTTACATCAACTAAGTTTAAAACGTTTCCCCACCAAGTTTTCTGCGAGATTATGCCGGATTACCAGATTTTGGGTATAAAAGACGCAGCATCACTTGGAGAGATCAGTTCTCGAACTCGTCTAGTTGATCTCCTGAAGATCACGACTGAGTGCGAACGCTTGAGTCTAAGAAGTCTTCCGTGGATTTTGCCACCGTCGTTGGTGAGTGTAGAATCACCGTCCGTATTTCTTGTGGGTGATAGAAACTCCGCCGTCAAGTTTGTGCTATCACAAGAAATTACTGCTAGCGCAAGTTGCAATTATTAAACTTATGCCTCGATTATGGTCGCTTATTAAAGCTCTATAACTCTTTAACGCTTTAAAATTTAAGAGTTAAAGTTGAAAACAATTATGGACATAACTTTAAATATTTACGCTTTAACTCTTTAGAATTTAAGAGTTAAAGTTTGAAAACAATTATGGTCATGGCTTTAAATATTTAGTTACTAAATATTTCTATAAATTTTACAGTGACAGAAACCTCGCTATAAAAGTTGATGCGACATATTATTATTTTTTGTGATCAAAAACCTAAGCAAAATATGAACAATAATCCAATTTTTGTGGTTTTATGAAGATATTGGAAGGTAAAATGTACATATTTCTATAATTGTGCAAACTAGATTATTAATTTTTCTTATGTAGGAATGAAACGAGAAATGAACGAAGAATATATAGGGATACTATGAATCCTTTTGAATTTCCCGAAAATAAATTTATTAAAGACTTTCATTTAAACAAAGTTAGGTTCTAAATCTAAACACATTGAGCTGTAGCATGAATGGTGATCAGGAAATGATTAGCAGTGTTTTAACTCTCTCAATCATGAATGGTTTATTTTAGAAGAAAAAAAACTTCAAATAACATTTATAAAAAAAATAATTGTACGCAACTTTTATTTGAAGTATTTTTCTCTAAAATACACCATAAACGATTAACAGAGTTAAAACACTGCTAGTCATCTCCCCCTTAATCATCTCCTAATCACCATTCATGCTATCATCAAATATCACTTTCCATAGCTCTTATATCTTCATATATATTGGCATGCCTTACACGTTTTTTATTATTCCCGCTAAAACATTCAAAATAATTGAATCTATTTTATATTATCTATATATACATATATTCAGTATATTAATGTGATAACGTGATACATTTTACTTACCATGAACTAAAATTATTCATATTTTGTATATGATAAATTATATAATATTTTTTATTTTCTAACCTATTTGCTACTATAACAGCATGCAATATAACATTAATGAAGTTAGCTACTCAATAAAATGACATTTCGAATTTAAGAAATTAAATTTAAGTGACCATAATCAGAATTCATTAAATTATTTAAGAAACTCTATAAGACAACACTTTAAGCTTAAATTCTATAATTCTTAAAGAGAAGACCATAATCGTGGCATTAGCGTTTGATTGTTTCTTAGAAACGTATTTCATTTGTTTTGGTTACTTACCGTTATCAAAGACTGTGCCATTGCCGTGTCGCGGGGGCACAGTCACCGTTCTTTTGGGGTTGTAAAGTACCAGTTTGTGGCTCGACAGTTTTGTCGCACACTGTTTTTTATATATTATTATCAGTATTATTTTTTTCTACTTACTGTTGTGTTGTATTTTGGGTTAAGCTAGAATAAAGGTTATTTTGTTACGGGTTAAAAACGTGCTTCTTCAACCAAACCTTGGCCTCCCTCCTAGAGCTATCCCGGCACACATTGTCCCCGTTTCAGCCACCACCACCGAAGGCGCCCGAGTATTCCGACCGACGGCTGAAGGGACAATACGACGATGGCCCAGCCACCGATCACGACGGGGCCACCGTCACAGATATTTTTTCATTATTATTAATTAGAATTATTATAATAAATATGTTTTTTTTTGAAGATGGCAAATCGACAGATTTTGACCGAAAAACAACTGGAGGAAGAAGCAGCACGTATTATGAATGGAGAAGATGGTGATTCACAAGCGTTTGACGACAGTGATGGTAGTGACTTTGAAGAGGACAATTTGGAAGTTGAATCATCTTCTTCCGACACCGAGCTTGATGAAGACAATAATTCGGCTGCTTGTCTCATTCAACAAGGATTTAGCCCAATTCAATCTGAAGAAGATGATGATATTCCTTTATCACAAGTACGTACACGTTCAATATATGTAATCAACTTGAAAAACAAACGTCTACAAGGCAAGAATGGTCACAAATGGTCATCTGAGTTACCTCAACAATCGAAAAGAACGGCTGCTAGGAATATTGTACATTTTATAGCTGGTCCTAAAGGAGCTGCAAAAGAGTGTTCTAACCTGGATGACTATTTTTTACATTTTTTTTCTGACAATATATTTGAAATTATTTTGCAACACACAAATGCAGAAATCGCCAGACAGGCCCAAATATATAGCGGCCACCAGACTGTTTCCCCAACGACAAAAGACGAGCTGAAAGCCTTGTTTGGTGTCTTAATCCTTTCTGCCGCAAAAAAAGATAATCATTTGTCAGCAAGGCATATGTTTGATAGCACTATTTCCGGCAAGTTTTATAGATCGTGTATGAATTGTGATCATTTTTTGTACCTGCTAAACTGTATTAGATGCGATGATAAAGAAACACGAGAAGAGAGGATGATAAATGATCCTTTTACACACATTCGGGAAATTTGGGAAATTTTCATTGACACGTGTAGAAATTCATATACTCCGACCTCATACGTCACCATTGATGAACAACTTTTGGCATTCCGAGGACGCTGTCCTTTTAGAATGTATATTCCTAATAAGCCCGCGAAGTATGGGATAAAAATATTTTTATGGTTTGCGATTCCGCCACTAAGTATATGTCAGATGCAAATCCTTACTTAGGAAAAAAAACGGAGACCAATGGTTTGCCTTTGGCCGAATTTTATGTAAAAGAGTTAACGAAATCAATCCATGGTACAAATCGCAACGTTACCATGGACAATTGGTTCACATCGGTTGCTCTTGCTGACCAGTTACTACAAAGTCTTTACAAATTAACTATGATAGGAACTATACGCAAAGATAAAAAAGAGATACCCAAGGAGTTCTTGGATGGAAAAAGTCGAAATGCAAATACGTCAATGTTTTGTTTCGATCAAAAAAAGACATTGTTATCCTATATGCCAAAAAAAAAAACAAGTTAGTTTTGCTACTTTCGACTATGCATGAAAAGGCAGAGATCCAAGAAGAGACCGGTAAGCCAATAATAATTCATAACTACAGGGTGGGGCAGAAAAACCTATCCGATTTCAAAACGTTATAAAATTAAAACCACTCAACTTGTCAAAAAAATTTTTTATTAACATATCGCAAATTTTATGCCATTTTTAAATTTAAGTTTTGAAAAGCACATCACTCAAATGTCGTCCTTGGGAGCGGATACACTGATTTAGGCGCTCGCGGTAGCTTTCCATGACTTTCACCGTCATTTCCACAGGAATTTCTTCAATTGCCCGAGCAATTTCCCTTCGTAAAGCAAGAAGGGTCCTTGGTCGATGCTGGTAAACCTTCGATTTGAGGTAACCCCAAAGGAAGAAGTCACATGGAGTGAGATCCGGTGAGCGCGGCGGCCAGCCAAGATCACCTCTCAGGGAAATGAGGCGACCGGGAAACAGTTCCCTGAGAATGTCCATTGATCGTCGCGATGTGTGGGCGGTTGCCCCATCCTGTTGAAACCACACATTTTCCACGCCATTTTCTTCCATTTTGGGTCTAAGAAAATTTTCCAGCATGAAACAATAGCGCTCGCTGTTGACCGTTACGGTTTGCCCATTTTCTTCAAAAAAGTAAGGCCCCCAGACGCCTAGGCGGGAAAGAGCACACCACACAGTCACTTTTGGGCTATGGAGGGGTTCCTGATGGATTTCTCGAGGATTTTCGTCACTCCAATATCGAAAATTCTGCCTGTTAACGGCACCACAAAGGTGAAAATGGGCTTCGTCCGTGAAGAGCACAACATCGTCGTTTGGGAGTTCTCGGAGATCGCGACACAGGTTCGTACGGGTTTCAAAATCCCTTTCACTTAATTCCTGTGCAACAACCATTTTGTAGGGATGCATTTTGAGGTCCCGGTGCAAAATGCGCCGAATACTGCGGTTGGAAATCGCCAAAGCGAGCGAATGTTTTCGCGCCGAACGACGCGGGGAACGTTCAATCGCGGCTCTCACATTGGCCACGTTTTCAGGTCCTGTTGCTGTCCTGGGACGTCCAGGCGACTTCTTTTTCAATGCTGAACTCGTCTGTCTAAAATTTGACACCCACACTTTAATCGTAGCGTGATGTGGAACAGGATCATGACGCCCGAGTCCGAAATGAATTCGAAAAGCACGTTGTGTAGCAATTATCGAACCGCCGCATTCGATAAACCGCTCAATAACAAAAGCACGATGTTCACCAGACCAAGGCATGTTGACTACTGACAAATGGCATAAAACCGGCTTTCTAACGGTTTTTACCCCACTACTCTACCTGCTCCCTCTTTTGAGAAAAAGGGATTTGAAATCGGATAGGTTTTTCTGCCCCACCCTGTATAATGAGACCAAAGCAGGTGTGGACACCTTCGACCAAATGTGTTCTAATATGAGTTCGAGCAGAAAAACACGGAGATGGCCGTTATGTGTGTTCTATGGGATGATAAATATGGCCAGCATTAACTCTTATGTCATTTACACTTTTAATACGTTAAAAAAAGGCGAAAAACCTATTTCAAGATACCAATACATGATTGATTTAAGTCTTTGTCTTGCCAAACCTTGGATGCAGCATAGATATAATAGCAAAACTTTACGTCGATATCTTCGGCAAGACATAGCTGAAATCCTCGGTATATCAGAAGAAAACGTTGTGAACACACCCCAAGATAAGAAGAGGAAGACTTGTTACTATTGTCCAAGCAAAAAAAGACGCATGACCACTAATTATTGTATGGAGTGCAAAAATCCAATTTGCGGAGAACACCGAGGAGAAAAATAATAAAAAATATTGGTTTTATAATTTTAAACGTTTGTTTTGATAATGAAGAATGTTATTTTTTTGTATTTTTTTAAAATAAAGTTTGATAAAGGAATATATATATTTTTTTAATGAGTAGTAAAATTTACGATAGTCCCGTAATTACGTTTGGCAAACATAGTCCCGTATTCTAGGGTTAAGGTCCCAAGAATGCGATAAAAACATTTTTACGATGATGTGTGTGTGTGTGTGTGTGTGTGTGTGTGTGTGTGTGTGTGTGTGAGGATGTTTGGATGTGTGTGAGGGTTGCTGGAGGTACGATTTGTCAAAATCTATTAGATTAAAGACCTGTGTAACTACGGAATCCTCAATCTAATAGTAATGGGAAGAGTTGACTAGATTCTGGTAACAATTGGACAAACGGAAGTAGTATTTTAACAAAAATCTTCTAAATATTATTTTTTGAATATTTATATTATTACAAATATTAAAAACAAAATTCTCTATCCGACACATTTAAAAAATTATTATACCTTTTATAGATTTAAAAATATAGATATACAGGTTGTTATATTTTAGTGGACCCAGCAAATATCTCGCTTATTTATTAAGTTAGTAATTTCTTTCATATAACATGATTTATACAGTAAGCTACTTGAAGACGGATGTACATTCATGATACCACTTCCGGTTTATTAGTAATTAATATCAACTTTGAAAGCCTGGGCAGAGCAAGTGGCGGAATTATTACACTAATAAAAAAAGAAGAAATTCAAAACATTACTGTTATTGAAAGTGAGCCACACTGGTTAATTTTAGAAATAACCACATTGAAACAGAAACTTATATTAGGTAATATCTACTTCTCACCCTCGTATAAATACGAAACTTTATTAGAACTCTTTACAATAACCCTACAAGATGTTAGAGATACATTTGCATCACACGCACTCATAATTGGGGGTGATTTCAATGGACGTGTTGGCAACTTAAATCAAGGCGATAATTACTCCTATTTCAATACAAATTTATTGAACTCTCGTGTAAGTAAAGATTCTACAATTAGTAAAAATGGCCGTGATCTAATTGAAGTCATGGAGAATGAAAATCTCTTTTTATTAAATGGGCGAACAAGTAATAACTACCCCGGAAACATTACGTATATAGGGCCAAGGGGGAAATCAGTGATAGACTATGTATGGATTGATATTACCGCAACTCACCTTATTAAAAATTTCACTATAGATAACGAAATAATCTTATCCGATCATATGATGTGTAAACGAGGGGTAAGTCACTCTTACAATCGGTGTACAAATCGCCTACAATCACGTAACAGTCATTTACAATCTTTGTACAATCCATACAGTCAGTTTACAGTCAACCGTACAATCTTACAATCACCATACAGTCCTAACAGTCAGTATACAGTCGCTACAGTCACGCTTACAATCTCTGCAGTCACACTTACAGTCTCTGCAGTCACACTTACAGTCTCGGTAGTCACACTTACAATCAGTACAATCGTACTTATACAATCATCGCAAGTCAGTCTCACCCGGTCTCATCGCTGATCGTTTTGTTAATTTTAGTAATACTAAAAGCAAGAAGAAAAAAATTAAGTGTTAAGAAGTTACGAACATTGAAACAAGGATTGATACTGATTTTTATTTTGAGTTTGGTGGCGATTTAAATTGGGCATATCGTGTATTAATTAAGTGTTAAGAAGTTACGAACATTGAAACAAGGATTGATACTGATTTTTATTTTGAGTTTGGTGGCGATTTAAATTGGGCATATCGTGTATTAAGAAAGCTTGGGCATGTATTTTACTAAATCAGATAATAGCTGGTTAAAAGTGACTATAAAAGAAGGATCATCTTCATCTCCAATTAAGGAAACCACGGATATCTCGTTGGATCCACTTCTACCTCATTCTGATATTGAATCTGGTGAAGATTTAGGTAAATATTATGTCAATTTGTTATGTTCAGACCCGGGATAAAATGCACGATTCCCAGCAAAGTTTGTTATAATTATTTTAAAAATTATTAATTAGGTATCATTTTTTATGCAGAATCACACAATAATGAAGAGAGAAGTGAAAACTCGAAAGAAGATAATAAGCTATCAATGAATATTGAAGGTTTGTAATTAAAAGACTATGCCAAAAATGTTCCTGAGGGCATTATAAAGGAAAACGATCCTTTCGTAAAAAAATGATTTGTTTGATTGAAAAACAAAAATAATTTTAAAAATCCACACTATGTTGGTTTTTATCTACTAAAGATCAAGATTAAGTACTGATCGCATCCACAGATTGAAAAGAAGCAATACAAATATATCTGCTTCAACAAAAAATAATTTAAATAAGAAAAACATTAAAAAACAACAAAATTTAGAAAAAAAAATTGCTAGTTCAAAAGGTAGTGACTCTGATATTTCTCTGGGAAGTGAAACATTGACCAAAGATTTCGTGAGTACAGATACAGAGGGAGATGGTTTTAAATTTTGAAATGGAAAAATATTTCGCTGTTTATTATTTTGAAACCTGGTATATTGGACGAATTATTAAAATAGAAAAAACTAAGCTTACAATAAAATTTTTGAAAAATAATTTAGATGATGAAAATTGATAATATCCAGACAGTTTCCAAAAAGTATGTATTTTATGGACCTGTATGTTTAATTGGCAATGCGCCATTTCAATTAAAAACAAGTGATTTATTTATTAAATATAAGAAAGTATAAAAAACTTAAACAAAATTTAAATTAATTTATTATTTTTTATATGTATAGGTATATATCCAGTATAGGTGGTATATAATTATTGTTTTTTATTTGAATTATGAATAAAAATAAATAAAATTTAATATTTACTTGTTTCAATTGTAGCTTACAATACAGTCCTTACAGTCACATATAAAATTGTATAAAATCAAACAATCACTTACAGTCGTGTGATTGCACAGTCAGGTGTACAAAATATGCGTAGTGATTTACCCCTCGTGTGTAAAGTAACTATAACAAATATGTGGAATAAAGAAATAAAACATTCAACTTCTAAACAAAAACTCACAAAAAACGTATGGAATAATGACAAAACGTTTGAATATAAAAATGAAATAGAAAACATCATATCGCAAAACGATAATGATATGAACTGCGCAGCAGAAGAGTATACTAACCTGATAGTCGCAATCAAATCAGCATCAAACAAAATAGGCATAACAAAAGAAATAATCATCCACGACACATACAAACAATCAAAGCCTTGGTTCACTAACGAATGCCGAAAAATGAAGCAAAAAATGAGAAAAACATTAAGAATATGTAAATCTCATAACTTTGAAGGCGAATATCTTTATAATTTTTTACTAGCAAAAAAAGATTACAAAACTAAACTGCAGCAGGAAAAAACAAAATCTCATACCGAACTGAAAAACAAATTAGTAAATATAAACAATCAACAGGAATTCTGGAAAACAGTGAAGTCATTACTCCCCAAGAATCCTTTGACAAACTCTATAATACCATCAGAATGGTTTAAATATTTTACGGAATTTTTCGGTAACAAAATTATAAATGAAGTAAATTTTCTTGACGCTAGACATCCGTACTTGGACTGCGACATAATTCAATCAGAACTCAATTATGCATTGTCACGATTAAAACCAAATAAATCGCCAGGTTTAGATGGGGTCATAAACGAACAGTTACACCATTTACCTGAAAGTGGAAAACAATACCTAAAAAACATCTTAAATCTCTTTCTAAAAGAAGAAAACATACCCAAAACACTTACCCAAATCAAACTCGCAATGATATCATAAAAAAGGAAACCCAACTGATCCTAACAACTACAGAGGTATTGCCCTAATCAGCAACATCACAAAATTACTTACGTTCATAATTAACAAAAGACTTCAAACATGGGTGGAAAGTTATAATCTGCTTCCAGAGGCGCAATCCGGTTTCCGAAGAAAAAGATCGTGCGTTGACATCTTTATATTTAATACCATAATTCAGTCAAGGATGCTCACAACTAAAGAAGGAACCTACACCATATTTATTGACTTTCAAAAAGCATTTGATTCCGTCCCGCATGAACAACTATGGGCAAAAATATTTCAACTTGGGGTGAGTGGTAAAATTACGAGGCTTTTACGAAATATATACAACCAGGCAACATTGCAAGTTAGCACTAGCTCAGGTCTTACAGACCCAATTGATATCTCAAAAGGTGTATTACAGGGAGAATGCACGAGTCCACTACTATTTGCCTTATATATAGCGGATTTCGAACTGGCATTCCGAAATCAACAATTAGAAGGCGTATACATAAACCACAGCACGGATATTTTGTCATTACAATATGCAGACGACATTGTGCTATTCTCTCACTCTCCGTTTGACATCCAAAAAAAGTTAAAAGCACTGGAAACATACTGCAACTCTTTAAATTTAAAAATTAATCCAAATAAAACCAAAGTCATGCATTTCCATCAGAGAAGACCACGCAAGCAGAAAATCAAACACAAATGTCAAGATAATGAAATTAATTATACCACCTCATATACCTACTTAGGCGTCACATACAAAACTTCGGGAGTATTTACAGAAAATGCACAAATTATGCTCAATAAATCAAAGAAGTTAACAGCAAACATAAAAAATACTCTAATAAAATCCAAAATCTTCAACTGGGAAACTATAAACAAATTATTTAAAAGTGTAGTAGTACCAACCTTATTATACGCCGGCGAAACATGGGCATTTAATTACGCAGAAACAGTCGAAAAGGGACAAACTATTTTAAAAGCATCCTAGGTTGGAAAAAAACTACACCAAACTACATTGTCAGACAAGAAGTCAACCACAGCAAACTAGAATTATTAATTATTAAAAGTATGTCGAACTGGTGGCATAAAATCCTACTGATGCCAGAAACCAGATATGTAAAAATTTGTTATAAGAAATTAGTCTCTCTAAACGAAAATACCTCCATACCAACTCCTAAACAAGAAAAGTTAAATTGGGCAAGACAAATGCAAATGATTCTCGACAAATCCAATTTTTCACATATCTGGAAAAACCAAAATTTCTTAGAAGTCAAAAAAGAACTGACAAACATCTTAAACTCCTACAACCAATACCTTTACAACATCGATATCACGCGTATCCTTCACTCTTCCTATAATCCACATTACAAATCTTATATTTTCGCAAACTTTTTCCAGTCTTTTAACAACATTCCTTTCAAAATCCTTAAAACCATAAGTCAATTACGTATAGGTAACACAAACAAATTTCAGCTCTTCCAAGATGGTACAAATTTCACCTTCAATCAGCAGGAGATTTGTACAATCTGTAACACATACCAAGAAGACAGCCTACAACACATGCTTTTTCACTGTCCTATTTTCGAGCCGATTAGAAGAGAGCATATTTCAAAATACCTGTTCAACATCGATCCCGAGAATTACAAAAAGACCCTGTTATCCGAATTTACTACTACTAAACTATATGATATTTATAAATTCATTAACAAATCAATTAAACTAAAGGCTTTTATATAAAACTTTTGAAACAAAAATGTAACAAACATTGTAAACTATGCCGATTATTACATTATATTACATACATATATTGAATATTGTCAACCTCTTGTATAAGTTTTTCTTAAACAAATAAATGATATTATTATTATTATATCAACTTTGAAATTTCAAATGGAACATACTATATTTTTTTACAAATTTGAAAAGTACATCAAATTTGCTTTACAATCATGTAAAATAATCCATATGTTACATTATTAAAAAGTAAAATGGCGGGCACTTTTTTATATACCTAGTCGAAAAGAGAATCGTGAGCCATGACTGACTAATTGTTTTATTTCAAGCCATAGTCATGGCTCACTGTTCTCTTTTCGATTAGGTGTATAAAAAAGTGCCCGCGATTTTACTTTTTAATAATGTAACATATGGATTATTTTATATGATTGCAAAGCAAATTTGATGTACTTTTCAAATTTGTAAAAAAATATAGTATGTTCTATTTGAAATTTCAAAGTAGAGGCGTTTTTTAATCAGCGTGGTTACTGTGTGGTATGTTGTAGTTACCATGTAACTACATTTTATTCAGATAACAATGACGTCACACCTAACCATAGTATGTTGTAGTAACAAGACTCAGCTTACCACGGTTTGTAGCATGGTTAGCTGGTAGTTACTGTACTGTCTATTGTGAATCAACTGTCAGATGCGAGACGTAACCTATAAATTTGCCATAGTTTATGATATATTTTAACTATCTATCGTATTTTATTGCTCTCAGGCAACATTGAATTTAAATGTTCAAAAATCTTTATCACGAGTTTCTAATCGTATTAGCACAATGTCGCCTGGGAGCAACAACGTTCCAAGAAGTTTCTTACAAGTGATGCCCCTGCAGAAAATTTTTTGCACTAAATAAATTAATAATTTTGGCGGAACTGTCAAGATTTTCTCGTGGTATATTGCGTCAGTTCATAACTCCATCAATTTAGGTAAGTAAAAAAACCACATATATCGTGATTTTTGTAAAATACATTAGTTTTGAACTGCTTTACTTGGTAGTCTTTTCATTTATCTGTATGGAGCTTAGCTAGCGAAGTAAATTTCGTTCAAAATTTTATGTTGCCTGAGAGCAACATTGACCTAATCTGGTACTCTTTTCAGAAAGCATGGATAATTTTCCATCAATAAATACCACCAATGTACCTCGAGAAAGGGAGGTGCCGTTATTGCACCAAAGATTTTCCTTCAGTAACCTGTAGTAAATGTTATATGCGCTATGCGCCTTTGCTTAGTTCCCGAAAGGAACTGTTTCTATCACTTTCATATGGACTAAGACCTCGGCTAAGACTATTATATAGGTACCTACTTATTTCCTATTATTCTGTGAATATTACTTTTTAGAATTATTACTACCATTGTTTTTTGTTGGCAAAATGTATTCGTATTATTGTCCGTTTATATCTATTTATGATTATTACTTTTTAGAATTGCCATTGTTTTTAGTAGCTGACATGTATTAGTATTGATTTCCGTTACATTATTTAGTATTTTATTTTTTATAAACAAAATAAAAAATAAGTTAGAGTATATTTTTTTGTATTGACTACCCTATATAAGGGTACGTTCGGTATTAGGATCTAAGCGCTCGGAGCTCGCTCGATTGGCTCGAGCACGTTCGTTAAATGGATCTGGAGCGATCCGATCTCGTGCTCCGCGTTCGGTAATTGTCTCAGCGCATACTCAGATCGAGCTCGATTAGCTCGACCGCTTACCATCGAGCACTTCGAGCCTTATTGTGATTTGACGTTTATTTACGCGGGACGCAAGTTGAGGTTAGAGGTAAATAAGATATATTTTTCACTTTATTACAAATGTTAACTTGTTTAGAACAAAAATAAAATGAGTAAAGAAACAATTACTTATCAATGCCCAATATGCAGTCTGCAGAATAGGGATATGGCATTTATACTCAATCATGTAAACAATGATCACCTGGAAGGTAAATAACTTTGTTATAAAACAATAACATATCTTATATATGTATATAATTTTCAGATAACGATAATGAAGATTCTAATTGCCAACAGCAACAGGACCCATTCGGTAAACATTTTATTGTTTTTATATTCAGATTTTACATAGTTAATATTAATTGTTTTAGAATCTGAAGAAAAAGAAAACTCTACGATTTGGAGCAAGAAAAATACAATGCTTTTGATAAGTATAATAGAAGAGCATTACAATGAATTTAATTCAAATATTAAAAAAAATGTAGGTTGTGAAATATCAAATGATTTTAAATTAATATCAATATTCTTTCGTAGGTATGGATCAAAATAGCAGGTAAACTAAATGCACAAAGCACGAAAAAAACTACTTATCAACAGTGCGACACAAAATTTAAAACATTAAAAAAGCAATATAAGAAAATTAAAGACCATAATAACAAAAGTGGCAATAGCAGGAAGTGGTGGGAATATTTCGAAGTACAATTATATTTCTTCCATGGTTTTTTTATTAGTTATTTATTAAATTTCTTTTAGGTAATGGACAATTTACTTAGAAACAAGCCTGAAATTCAGCCCGTTGCTACATGCAGTAGCGAGAAAGGTGTACAGCTGGTAAGTTATTGAGCAAATTTACAATAATATGATATTAATTATTAAGTGAAGGTTTCAGAGAATATGGAAGAAGATAGTGAGAAGGAGCTTGAACCTAACACTCCTTTGAAAGAAAATCAGAAGAAAAGGAAACACGCGGAAAGCCCTGTAGAAAGGAGACATCGGGAGAAAATGATGCGACAAGATAAGTTCTTAGAACTTATGAGCAGTATGTACAAAAGATGTGAAGCTCGATGTGAAGAATTATTTTATTTGTATTTGGTTTTTTTTTTTGCAGAGTGCAATATTTTATTTTTGTGATATTATAGTTTAGTTATGTATTTGTATTTTCTGTTAGGTATAAGAATTTGTTTTGCAGAGTGCAGTTTTTTTATTATAGTTAAGTACAATTTTATTTTAAAAAGTTATCAGAAAAATCATTTAAGAGAATTTAAGACTGAAAAGATTACTTTGTGAAAAAAGTATATAAGGAATGTTTGAATAAAAAACAATAAATAGTGCAAAAAACGTTTTTTTTTTTTATTATTTTAGAAACTAATGTACATTATTATTTTGTCTGTATAACATAGGTAAATTCAGTGCAATATTATCGCGTTTCATTCTGTATAAATTTCTATTTTCCACATTATTAGGATCATTATTGTACTCCTGTTCATCCAAATCATTTTCGTCCAAATTAACATTTTCTTCAGGTAAATCATCCTGTAATATGCAAATATTGTGCAAAATACAGGCTGCCATGATTAATAATGGAATTAATTCTACATTGCTAGTTTCCATGAACTTCAATCTCCTGAAACGTCCTTTTAGGAGTGCAAATGCTCGTTCAATGCAAGAACGAGCGCTAGATAAAATAAAATTATAATTTTTTTGGCGATTTGTTAAATGCCCGTTGTCTTTATAAGCAACCATCAAATTTTGTCCAAGAGGATATGCTGGATCTCCTATTATATGCGAGTTTTCTGGAAATTTGATGGTATTGTTTGAAATGCCTGCATATAAATCAGACCGTCGATAAACACAAGCATCATGGACAGAACCAACTTCTCCAGCATAACAACTTGTAAATAACAAATCATTGTCGCAAACAGCTTGGAGGTTAATTGAATGAACACCTTTTCTGTTTACGTAGGAAGCATGTGAATCTTTCGGCGCTTTTATTGATATATGGCACCCATCTATACACCCTATGATACCTAAAAATATATAATGTTTATAACTAATTTCGTAAGAAAAACATTCCTACTCTACCTGGAAAATTATATCGTTGTTCAAACGATCTACTGATTTCAGCAGCTCGATTTTCTGATGGCCAGGATATATTTTTTTTTTCTCTATTTAAAACAATTAATTTGTTAGTAATTCGGTACAAGGTAGCCCAACAGGTCGATTTTGAAATCCCAAAGCGATCGGCTACAGAACTAAACGTGACATTAATAATTAAAGTCTGAAATAAATATAATTTTATCTTACCGGAAACATTCAGGATTTGATAAACACCAAATTGTTATCAATAACTGTTTATCTAATGACAATTCAGGATGCCCCGGGCCAGATGATAATGGCTGACTTTCACTTAATAAATTTAACACCTTGTCGAATGTTGAACGTCGCATTCGAAAATGGCTCTTAAATACATTGTCGTTCATAAGTGGTATACTAGTTTCCGCATAATTTTCCATTTTAGGTGTTGACTCTTTTTCTTCGTCACTACTATCATTAAAGAAAAATTCATTTGCCATTTGGCATATCGCGATTATTTGTCTGTCATTCATAGCTCGAGCTTGGAAAACGATCTGACGCGTTCGGTAAATGCAAACATAGATCACTGCTCGACTGATATTTGATCACGTGATTTTAGAGCTCTGAGCACTCGATGGATCCAATTACCGAACGTACCCTAAGTTGAAGTCCTAAACGGTCAATGTTGCCCCAGAGCTACATCCAATTTTAATGACTAACGGTCAATGTTGTCTCGGAGCAACATTATCAAACTTCTTTTTGGTGCACTAATTATGTATTTTGACTTATACATGGTCTTTATGATGACCTAAATATAACATGTTGTAAATATCAGAATTTTCCTCAACGTTTTAAATCAGCTGAACGCTAGAGGGTTAATAAACATGGATAAAAATATTGAAATAGTTATATTTGAAGTAAATAATAACTGCCGTATGCATAAGTTTGTTAGTGGTCATTAAGATCATTTTAAAATTAATTTAAAATGTCACTAAGCAAAACCTGATGTATAGTGACATTTAGGGCCGGTATTTCCAACAACGGATAATAGTCGGAATAGTTAACTACGGAATATATTTATTCTTTGGTTATATTCCAGGATAAATGCAAATGTGTATTTCCATATACTTTTATTCCGTAGTTAGTTATTCTGCAGATAAAAATATATTTTAATGTTGGTAGTAACGTAACTAAAAAGAAGTGAGAAAGATAGATTCAAGTTTGCATTGACTAAACAATGATGGCATAATTTTCTTCTCCTTTCACTTTTGATTTGTTTGGAAGTTATAAGTTAGGTTAGAGTGCTGTATTATTTGTGTCAAGAGAAATATACTCGTATCATAATTATTGTAATTTGAAATGGATAAACAGGATAAACGTGAAAGAAGCTCCAATTTTACAGTAGCAGAAATAAGATTGTTAGTAGATATTGTTTATGAATATAAGCATGTAGTTGAAAATAAAAAAACTGATGCTGTTGGAGTACGAGAGAAAAATGAAACGTGGGAAAAAATTTCACAAGCATTTAATTCCGCAACCGGGAACAAACATAGATGTGCAAAGACATTAAAAATGAAGTACGATTCCTTAAAAAAGAATTTAAGGAAAAAAGCTGCGGAGAATAAAAAACAGCTGTACATGACCGGTGGTGGCCCAATAGATGACATTCAATTTACAGACTACGAAGAGAAACTGTATGACAATATAAAAATTAATGTAGAAGGCTTGCCAGCAAGACACGACAGTGATAACCTCGAAGATAACATAGAAATTCCAGGTATGGATATTTAAAAGTGCATTTTGGTATAGTTTATGTGAGTAATCTATTTTATTTCAGTTTAGATCAAACCATTTCTATGGACAAGGAGAATGAAGTGCCGTTCTGGCACACAAACCAAATTTAATGAGTTGGCGGATGTAAAAAAAGAATTAGCAGTCCTTCAAATGGAAACAATTAAGAGAGAAAATGATACAAAATTTATGATTTTAGATTTTCAGTTAGAAAAAGCTAAAAGTGAATTAGAATTGTTGAAAAAGGAGCTTGAAGAAAGAGATAATGTAATGAAAAGGAACAATGAAAAACATACATTGGAGCTGAAAATATTGGAATATGATTTAAAATTAAAAGAAATAGAAGTGTTACACAAAAAATTTAACAATTAAACAGATATTTGTATTAAATATTTATTTCCACAGAATGTATTTTATTTTTCTTACTTTTGTACAAGAATTTCATTTAATAAACATTTATTAAAGGCTAGCAAAATATTCTATTAATTCCCGTTGAACATTGTTTCGTACACCGTTCTGTTCATCACGAATGTTGAGTTGGTCATTATCTTCTATATTGAGTTGTTCATGTAATTCTTCACATAGAGGATCGTTACCTTTCCTAGCAATATTGTGTAGAATCGCTACTGCTACTATTATATCTTGTATAAGGGGAACAGAGCATCTCATGCCGGTAGCCAAAACTGGAAATCTTCTTTTCCAGATGCCTATAGTTCTTTCTATCAATGTTCTTGTCCTAATATGACTTTCGTTATATAATGCTTCAGAATTATTTTCAGGATTAGGTATTGGTGTCATTACAAAATTTCGGAGCCTGTAGCCGCTGTCGGCCAGCAGTAAACCGTTATTAAATAACCCAGCTTCAAATTGTGCTGAATTTTCAAATATGGTGCTATCGTGTGCAGATCCAGGCCATCTGGCTACGATATCAGTAATAAAATATTAACCATTGCAAGCTATTTGCACATTTAAAGAAAAGTATCCTTTTCTACTCCGTAATTTTTCTGCTATTGGCCCACCTACAAAAGTATATGAAACTTACTTCTCAAATCATAATAAGAACTTGATTTAATACCTGGTGACAACATTCGTATATGAGTTCCATCAACTGCAGCTACCACACGAGGAAATCGAGCAATATTATAGAATGTTTGTTGTGTGGCCATTAGTTCTCTTTCATTTCGTGGCAAATATATGTGTTGGTTACGTAGAGTTAGTATTGCACTTGTAACTCGTTTTACAATTTTACCAGCAGTAGTCTTATGAATGCCTCCAAAATCTCCAACTGCTATCAGTGCTGCCGTTTCAGTACTTTTGTACTAAATTCAGTACTTTTCAGGAATAGTCGATACTACTATTTTGAAAACATAGTCTTTCGGTACTTTTTTTAGAATTTTATTTGAACAAATAAAATTCAAATCAAAATATAATTTAAATAAAACGAACCACGATGACAATAAAAAAACAGTGCTAGGCGAACTTGCACGAGCGGAGGCGAAGAGTTCTTTCCTTGCCTAGTAACAATGGCGAGTACATGTGACATGTGACTAGTTTTTAACGAATATCTGCAATCGTGTAACGTTTTTAAAGATATCGTGCATTGAAATTCTATTTGTTGTGTTATAAATTCATTATTATCTAGTACGTTTAATTGCAAACTACAACTAGAATCTTTATCTTTCTACACTACAAACTACAATTTACTTCCAATTTCCAGTGAGGAACCTAACCTACAAACAACGAAGTAAATAACTGATTACTTCTTTGAAGTTGTTGATTAAACACATTGATTGAAGAAGGGGACGGCCAATCCTAGGAAACTTTTCACAGAAGACATCGGCGAAGTTAATTTTGTTAAATCATTACAGAAAATGAATCCAATTCAACAAACATTTTTGAAAAGTGTTGTTAGGAACCATTATAAGAAGCCCGCAGCCAGGCGCTTCAGCAATGAAGAAAAGGCATTTTATGTAGCATTATACAAAAATAGTCCTAGAGGGTATAGGAGTTTGGCCAAGATTTTGCCAATGCCTACCCCTAGGACTCTTAACAGGAGCCTCAGTAATATTTCTTTGGAGCCCGGGATTAATAACAAACTTTTTGGGTACCTTAATCGCAAGTCCGAGATGATGCATCCGATTGACAGGTACTGTTTGCTGATGTTCGACGAGGTATCGCTACGGCCACATTTGTCGTACAACAAAGGGTCCGATGAAGTCGAAGGATTGGAGGCAATCACCGAGGAACGAAGCTACAAGCTTGCGGATCATGCTTTGGTATTCATGATCCGTGGCTTGCATAAATCTTGAAAGCAACCCATTGCTTTCTATTTTGTGCAAGCAACGGCTAAATCATGTGTACTGAAGACACGGATCACGCAGGTGGTGCAGGCTATTCACGAGCAAACAAAATTTGTTGTAGTTGCGACAGTGAGTGACCTGGGCAGCAGCAACAGGACGGCAGTACGCTCTTTGAGTTCGGAGTATGGACGGCCAGACGAGTACATTTATAATGTTAATGGTTCTGAAATTATACATGTTTTTGATCCGCCCATTTAATAAAGTGTATGCGGAATAATTTCTTAACCAAAAACATTATATTTGACGGGAAAGTAGCTAAATGGAGCGACTTGAAAACTTTATATGACCTGGACGGTAATATGGCAGACAGCAAAAATACCACACTAACAAGTGTTCATATTGCGCCTGAACGCAAGCAGAAAATGAAGGTAAAATTTGCTGTCCAAGTTTTCAGTCGCTCTGTTTATGCTGCTCTGACCTTCCTCTCCAAAACAGGGGCACTGTCCGCCGATGCCACTGCGGAATTTTGTATGCTAATGAATAATCTGTTTGATAGCTTCAATTCCACTTTGATTGCTCCCCGTCCTTTGTCTTGTCGGGTCCACGATAAATCTGCCCATCATGAATTTTGGGCAGAAGCTAAAATTATGTTGGGCAAATTATCATTTGTTGGTGAGCATCAGAAAGCAGTACCTGTTCCGCCTTGTGTCAAGTTCTTTCTGGTGTCAATTCGAAATATCCAGACACTTTGGAGTGCTCTAAAGAAACTTGGTTTTAGATATTTGTTAACAAAATCTGTAAATCAAGATCCTTTAGAGAACTTCTTCGGTGTTGTTCGAGGATTGTGTGGTCAGAATGATAATCCATCATGCTCACAATTTGTTTCAGCCTTCAAGACCTGTATTATTAATAATACAGTGAAGAATAGTGCTGATTCGAATTGTGAAGATGATGGAGGTTCATATCTCCTAGCTTTAAATTCCCTTCTAACTCCTTCTTCTGTCCCTTTTCAAACCACATCTTCTTCTATTGATCCACCATTCCTGCATCCATATTCCCGGCCTACAGAATCCTTGAATAAGGATATGTACGAATTGACCCAGAGACTTCGAACGAACACAACGGCGTACATATCGGGCTTCATTGGCAGGAAAGTATTACCGCATGGCTGTCAAAGATGTGTTGAGTTTTTTACAACTACAACATGTACTGACAGTCATGCGGTAATACAACTCCGTGATTATGGTACCCAAAAAAAAAATTGTTATACCCCCAAGAAGGTATAATTTCAGAAATAGATAGAGTAAGAAAAATAATTTTCGAAAAAATACCGGA
Source organism: Harpalus rufipes (assembly GCA_951394225.1). Taxonomy (NCBI): domain Eukaryota; kingdom Metazoa; phylum Arthropoda; class Insecta; order Coleoptera; family Carabidae; genus Harpalus; species Harpalus rufipes. The sequence goes on from OX596285.1 coordinate 26,281,585, forward strand.
AAATTTAAACAAACAAAAAATAATTAAAATTTTAAGTTTAATGGGCAAAGAGGAATGGAAACTAGAGTTTCCATGTCCAGACCATAACAATATTGTTATTGAAAAAATAAATATATGCATAGCTCATATTATGCTAAAATATTTTTTAAATATGTTGAATAAAAAAATTCACAATAAAGAAAAACGGGCAAATAATGTAATTGACAATTACATTCGTACATATTGTCGATTCAAAATAGATTAATGTTTTAATGTTACCTTGTTTTTTTCTTGTCAAATATATGTGGCGTTCATTGTAAAAGTGGTGTAAGTCCATATTTTTAAAATATACTTTTTTTCGCGCGAATACTTATGGTTTTGTTACATCTTTCCATATAAAAGTGAATCAACTCCCAGTTTCTCTTTAATTCCACCAGATGGTGTTACTTGTTCAGGCAGTGAACAGAAGTGGCTAAATAATTCATTATAATAGTGAAGTAACTCACATTTCAGTATAATAGTGAAGTAAGTCCGGAGATAACTCACTTTTAATATGACATATGTGCTACCAGTGATTGCTTGTGTGTGATACAGTTTGAGTATTTTTAATCACATATTGATATTTTTTATCATGGATATAGAAGATTTTAGTGAGTCCGGGTCTGAATATCTGCCTACTTCTGAAGATAGCTCTACAGAATCAGGTGTGTTTATATAAATAAATTATTTTAAATATAACCTCAAGTTGTCAATATTTTTTTTACATTTTTTTTAATGATTATTTTGTTTTATATTCCAAGACTGTGTTAAACATTGGGTAGATACTTGTTTTAGCGTTCTGTTCTGCACTTGTTTCAGATATTAGTAACATTGAAAACAATACCCAGCCAAACTCTCCATCTGAGCCATCAAGAAAAAGGTCACGTAATGAAGAAAATTGGGCAGTTAATAAAAGGAAGTTATTACGCAATAGTGGCAAAGCATATTTTACTACAAAAGGTGTAAAAGTATGTAGAAAAATTTTTGAAAATGTTGATTGTGGGTGTTCAAAAAAATGTATTACGTTATTTACGGAGAGTGAAAGAAGAGACGTATTTCAATCATTCTGGAATCTTAAAGACTTCAATTTGCAAAATTCATATCTATATGCATTAGTAAAAAAAACAACAGTAAACAGAAAACGCCCAAAAGATCGTTCACGTGCTGGAAAAAATATTTCGTTCAAGTATTTTATAAAGTCCGCTAACAAGACACAATCTGTGTGTAAAAAATATTTCCTTAAGACATTTCAAATTAGTGATGGAAGATTATATAGAATACTTTCTAAAAATGATGTCTCACAGTCCAAAGATAAACGTGGCACAACTAGTTCACGAAAATTTGATGATTCTGATGTCGTCGCTCACATTCAAAGTTTTCCAGCTTATCAAAGCCATTATACCCGAAAAAGTAATCCTAATAGAAAGTATTTGAATCCTGGTTTGACTATACGTAAGATGTACGATCTATATAAAGAAAAATGCGAATTTGAAATGACTGAACCTAAGAAACTAAAATATTATATTAAAATATTCAATACCAAGTTTAACCTTCATTTTAAAACGCCACGACAAGACAGTTGCAAAACTTGTGATGACTTAAATTTGAAAATTCAGGGAGCAGATAATGAAAATGTTAAGAAGGAGTTTGAGACAGAAAGAGAACTTCATCAACGAAAAGCAGATTCAGCAAGAGAAAACCTTCAAAATGATTCTAAGAAAACAAATGAAGCTTATGTATTGACTTTTGACTTGCAAAAAGCTTTAGCCTACCCAAAATTAACTACCTCAGTGGCATACTATAAAAGAAATCTTTATTTATATAATCTGGGAATACATTGTTTCAATAATAATACGGGATACATGTATGTATGGGACGAAGTTGAAGGCGGAAGGGGATCTCAAGACATAGCGTCATGTCTTGTTAAGCACATAAAAACTAATGCGTCATCACAAGAACACATTATTATGTATTCAGACTCATGTACTGGACAAAACCGCAACATCAAAATGAGCCTTTCTCTTCTGAAGCTTGTTCAAGACCCTGAGACTAGAATTAACACTTTTGACCACAAATTCTTGGTATCTGGACACTCTTATCTTCCCAATGATGCGGAATTTGGGGTAATAGAGAGTGCTAGTCGACGCCATGGCCAAATTTATAGCCCAGATCAATGGATCAACATAATAAAAACGTCCAAACGTAAGGAACCTCATTTTATTGTTTCCCAAATGAATCAAACTCAATTTTTAAGCACTGCTTCTATAGAAAAATCCATTACAAACAGAAAAAAGACTACTTGCGGTTATGAGTTTAATTGGCTAAACATTAGATGGCTGAGGTTTGAAAGGGATCATCCTTCACAATTTAAATTTAAAGAAACATTAAACTCAAGTATGCCATTTTACGAAGTGGATCTAAGTAAAAAGAAACAAGGTCGACCAATCAACAATTTGTGCCACATTCAACAGAATCAACTCTATCCATCAAGAAGGCCTATCTCTATTGCATAGAAGAAAGATATGATTGATCTTCTACCGTACATTCCACCAATTTATCACAGTTACTATAAAAACCTTCCAGTAGATATTCCAACCCGTTCAAACACATCCAATGCTGGTGAGCGTGATTCCGACGATGAAATCACTTATGATTAGAAATCAAATGTCACTATAACAGCGAAGTAACTCCATAAATATATATATATATATATATATATATATATATATATATATATATATATATATATATATATATAATTTTTGTTATCAATGTTTATCTTAATTACTCATTTGTAATGCCTATTACAAACTTGTGTCTATCATAAATAATAAAAATTAGAAAACAGTAAAAAATTGTTTCATTATTTTTTTCTGTAGGTGATTTTGCAAAACATTTCATATTTCAAAATGCAATACATTGAAGATAATTCACTTTAATAATGAACAACACATATTTGTATTAGTAGGATAATAGTATATTATACAATGTTTTATTTTGTAATGTTTTTGTTTTTTTTTTCTTGTTAATAAAATATATTTGTATTAATGAGTTTTTTTATTCCAAATATTTGTATTCTCATCTAAGTAAAATTATTATACATGGTAGTGCAGATAAAATTTTAAAATTCCCGCAGTTGTACATTAGTTCTTTCAACATGTTCATAGATGACTCTGAACCTCTATCCTCGTAAAATACATTGACTTTCCAATCTCTCTATGTATATAGATATATTATCTCTGTTCAGTACGTTATAAAATTTTGGAGCGGCAGCACTGACTGCTATGTACATGTCATTCGAAGCATAAAATCGAAGAGCAATCAGCAACTGAAGTACAGGAGGCACTGCGTTATTTCTATAAGAAAAACAAAAATATAAATATTTCATTTTATTTCATCAAAGAAAATATCTTACCGGTCGCTGTTGTAAACAAGTAGATGCTGAATTTCCTGCAATAATAACGGCACAGAATTTTTTGATAGGCGAAAGCGATTGAAAAATTCAACGTCATTCCAAATATTAAAATTATCTGGTCTATTTCTAATAGTATACGTACGTTGAATGTAATTAACAATTTCTTCGTCATCATCGTCATATAAATCTTCAGTATCACTATCCATAATAAAGAACTGTAATGGTAAATTGTAGGTTATACCTCAGAATAATTATTTAACAGTACGTGCAGTGGACGGATAAATTTATTCCCTAGATAGCGTATTTAATACGAGAATAAACTCTAACTGTAAGTAGAAATACGTAATTTGTATTTTATCTTTAGGATAACATTTATCCCAGGGTTAACAAAATTTAACTATAGATGGAAATACCGGCCCTTAGTAGGATTTAAATTATTAGTTTGCAGCTAAGTGTTAGTAACCAACTGACGCATGTTTAAGGCACTTTTAATGTTAACCTCTAAACAGCGGTTTGAGTAGTTACTGGTGTTAAGTGTGTGAAAAGATGTTTATTATGTCTTGCGCAACATAAATAAAACAGGCACACAGAATATATTATTTATTATTTTATAAATAACTGGCAACTGACAACTTAATTATTTTCTATATTTTCTGACAGCTACATCGAAACAAAACTATATCATGGATAACTTAATACACAACACTCCTTCTTCCTAGCTGGTGACATAGTCTTTCATATACGCAGGTGGTTTTATTGTTCTCTTTGTTCGTGGCGTGGTCTGCAATGGTTGTGGTGGTAAAGACGAAGATGCAGCAGGTTCTTCTGAAATCACTGGTGTAGGTAACGTAGAATTTTCAGCTTCTTCTGATGGTGTTCGGCCTGCCATCAGATCTACATGGCGTCGAATGACTTGTCCCTCGGATGTTATCGCTTCATAGGAAACAGGTCCTGTTTGCTTTTGTATAGTTGCTGGCACCCATGGAGATGTGGCCCCATAGCTTCTGACATAAACCGGTTCATCAATGTTGAACTGTCGATTTTTTCTGTTTTCAAGATGCGAGTTCTTCATCTTGCTTCAGTTGTTGGTCTAGGCTGTAGTCAGGATGTAATCTATCTAAACATGTTTTTATTCTTCGTCCCATAAGTAATTCTGCTGGACTAAATTCAGTTGTCGTTGATGGCGTTACGTGTTGAGCAAGTAAGAAATTTGCTAGTCTTTGATTCCAGTTCCCAATGACAATTCGTTTTAGTGACCTTTTTGTTGTTTGAACCATTCGCTATGCTTGTCCATTACTGGCTGCATGATACGGTGATACTAAAATTGATCTAATTAAATTTCGTTTTACAAATGATTGGAATTCGTTCGATGTAAATTGAGGTCCGTTATCTGATACTATTGAATCAGGAATACCGTGTGTTGCAAACAACTCACGCAGTGTTTTTATAACAGCAGCACTTGTTGTTGAAGACATGCGTTTTACTTCTAGCCATTTTGAATAAGAATCCACAATTATCAGGAACTCTTCACCTTGATATGGGCCTGCGAAATCTATATGTAAACGTGACCATGGATTTCGTGGTGTTTCCCAAGGATGAATAGGTGCTTTCGGTGGAGCATGTCGCGATTCTTGGCATGGTCCACATCCTTTTACAAAATTTTCGATGTCTGTATCGATGTTCGGCCACCATACATATGAGCGAGCTAGAGCTTTCATTCGAACAATACCTGGGTGTGCGATGTGTAGCTCTTGAAGTACTCGTTTACGTGCATCATTTGGAATAATTACACGATGTCCCCATAATAAACAATCTTTATGAATAGTAATCTCATGTTGTTTTGTAGAAAATGTCTCAAAACCTTCAATTGTTTTGGCAGGCCACCTCTTTCCCACCCAGGTAAAAACTCTAGATAAAACTTGATCTTTTTTTGTTAATTTACCTATATCAGATGCAGTGAGTGGTGATTCAGTTAGAGTTTCAGTGAAGAAAATATTTGATGGTTCTGGAACAGGTACGTCTGGGAACGGGCAAGGTAGGCGACTTAGTGCATCAGCATTTGCAATCTTAGGTCCCGGACGATATTCAAGCGTACAGTCATATGACTGTAACATGATGGACCAACGCAACATCCGTGGAGAGATGATGTCTGGGGTTGGCTTGGATGTTTTGAAAAGACCCAGAAGTGGTTTATGGTCGGTTACAAGTGTGAATGGTCGACCATACAGAAAGTGATGGAATTTCTTTACACCTGCAACTAAAGATAGTGCTTCTTTGTCGATTTGTGCGTAATTTCGTTCCGTTGTCGTAAGTGTTCTTGAGGCAAACGCGGTAGGAGCGTCTCTTCCATCTGGTTGTGTCTGACTTAGTACGGCTCCAATACCATACGGTGATGCATCACATGTCAGGGTTGTTGGTAGTTCGGTATTAAAAGGAACAAGAACACTTTCTGATGTTAAAAGTTCTTTTACCTTATTGAAGCTGTCTTCATGTACAGAAGTCCATTTCCAAGATGTTGTCTTGTCCAACAATCTGTGTAACGGTTCTGCGATGGTTGCCTTATCCTTAAGGAACCCATTGTAGAAATTTAGTAGGCCCAAAAAAGCTTGAAGTTCTAATTTGTTTTTTGGGGTTGGTGCATTCTTAATTGCTTTTACCTTGGATTCAGCAGGATGAATACCTTCTTTATCTATTCGATATCCTAGGAATTCTACGGATGTGACACCAAAAATACATTTATTTTTGTTTGCTCGTAGTCCTCTTTCTTTAAATCTTTGTAGAACTTGTTTCACTCTTTCTGTGAGTTGAAGCATCGTCGTAGCTCTGATAAGAATGTCGTCAAAATATGGCGTTACACCGGGTATATTTCGTAGTAGTTCATCCATGACATTTTGAAATATTCCTGGTGCAATACTTACTCCAAATTGTAGACGTTTCACTATGTATGCACCCCGATGTGTAATTATTGTTTGAGCTTCGGCTACCGACTCTTCGACAGATAACTGAAGATAAGCTTGTGACATGTCTATCTTGGCGTAATATCCTCCTCCTGTCAGATTTGACAAAAGATGATTTACTGCAGGAATTGGGTATGGGTGTTCTTGCAGTGCCTTGTTGATAGTAACTTTGTAATCCCCGCACAGTCGAATAGCTCCATTTGGTTTGATTACAGGAACTACTGGAGTGGACCACTTTGGATTGGATATCGGTTGTAGGACGTCTTCTTTCAATAATCGTTCAATTTCTAAATCGATACGCGGTCGCAGTGCTAAAGGAACATTACGTGCTTTTAAACGGATAGGAGTTACCTTCTGATCAAGTGGAATGGAAACTGGTGGTCCGCTGTAACTTCCCAATTTCTCGTTGAAAACTTCTTTGTACTGCTCAAGGATTTCGTCTATTGTCTTTGATTGTTGAACTTGATTTATTCCTGTGAGTTCTATACCCAATGGTTGAAACCATTCGAGTCCTAGCAAATTAGTTAAACTACCTTCAGCTACTAAAAGCCGTAGTTGCCTTCTATAGTTCTTATAGCGGACATTTACGTTGCATGTTCCCTTCATCTTGATTTGGTTCTTTTGATAATCACGCAAGTTGATATGTAGAGGTTCAATTGTTGGTCCTCCACTTGGCCAAAAACTTCGGTATGTCGCAAACGAAATTATGGAATAATCGGAACCCGAGTCGACCTCCATGTCACAGTTGAGACCCTCTATTTTTACTGTAATTTTAATCTTCCTTATTGTAGGTGTGATATTACATATGTAGGATTCGTCGTATGCGTTGTATGTTTCTTCATTGTTAACTTGATTTGTTTGTTGTCGGTTGCTTTGGTTTCCAAGGAGTGTTTTCTGTTGCCCTTTTCTTACCGTGACATACTCTTTCTGTGTCCCTTTTTATGACAAAAGTTACATTCTGCGTTGCGGAACTTACATCCGTCACGATTATGTGTACCTCCACAGCTAGCACATGTCTTTATGTATGGCCCTTGCTGTGCTGAAGACTGTTTATTGTAATTTTTTCTTGCATTGCCTTGTACATGATTCATTGTTGAGCCTATAACTACATTCTTTGTTTCGCCTAGTGCCTGTAATTCTTTAACTTGAAATAAAGCGGCTTCTCCTGCGAGTGACTTCTTGATGGCATCATCAAGTGTTAATGTGGATTCACATAACAATCGTCTTTGAATATTGTCATCACGTAATCCAGCTACAAACTGGTCTAGCAAACGATTATTTAGGGTAGTATCGAATTCACATTCTTCAGCTAAACGACGTAATTCTGTCACATAGGATGCTATTGATTCTTCTTTTTGCTGTGTTCTCTTACAAAATAAGAATCTTTTGTATATTCTCGAAGTTTGTGGCATAAAATGTTTTCTGAGAACTTCCACAAGTTCATCGTATGATTTTGTGTCTGGTTCTGCAGGTGATATTAGAGATTGTAATATGCCAAATGTTGTTGGCCCGATTACTGTCAGAAGTGTAGCACGTTTCTTTACTACAGATGTGATGTCGTTTGCTAAACAGTAATACTTTAGTTGTTGTACATACATATTCCATGTATGTGGTTTGTTGATATTAAACTGTTGTATTGAGCCCACAGACGTCATTGTAGATTTTTATAATTCAACTTTCAATCTTATTGAAATCCTGTTCCTCGTCGCCAATATTATGTCTTGCGCAACATAAATAAAACAGGCACACAGAATATATTATTTATTATTTTATAAATAACTGGCAACTGACAACTTAATTATTTTCTATATTTTCTGACAGCTACATCGAAACAAAACTATATCATGGATAACTTAATACACAACAATGTTTTTATAACAAAGTAATTAAAATGGAGGTAATGTTTATTACGCATACTGATTATTACTGCAAATATGTACTATATTTGTTAATGATTTTAGACGAATGTTAAAAACAAACGTCCTCGGACGTCTACTTGGAATGTGGTTGAAAAGCACGCATTAATAAATGCGGTAAAACCATTAATTAATGTTATAGAAGACAAAAGGAAATTAACATCTTCCAATAGGCAAAAGGAAGAAGCTTGGCGAAGCATCCAATCATCACTTCAAATTGAAGGTTAGTTTAATAAAAACAGTTATTTTAATTCTGTTTTAACCCTTAAGTGGAGACATCCGGTCATAGTGACCGTTTAAATATTTCAACTAAAGCTGCATTCAAAGCTACCGAATTATAAATTATGATTAGCACTTACAATTAGTAATCGGTTGGAGCGTCTTAAAACATGGTTTTCAAATTACAAATATATTTAGAATTAGTACTTAGTAGATGTTGACATCTCTTGACAAGTTGGTGAACTATTATTTTTACGAAAATATTTAAATTATTCATTGATAAATAAAGTAGTATTTATTCTACGCATTATATAATTTATACTTTAAAATTGTTTATTTCATAATATTGCATAACATTATCTACATGTTTTGGCGAAAATAGGGTTAGGAACACTTTCAAACCGCCAAATCTTTGTTTTGATCCGTGCAGACTTGTGGTGTTGACAGCAAAACAATGGATTTTAATGTTCATGGCGAGCATTTTTTATCGCTGGTTCGGCAGCATAATTTGTTGTGGGACAAGAGGAACGCAGATTTTAAAAATATTACTTTTAAAAATTTGGTTTGGGGCCAAATAGGAGAAAGTTTTGGATTGACAGGTTAGTAGTTACTTTTAATATAATAAAATCCTGTTTAAAATGAGAACGTATGTACCGATTTAATTTGCTAGACAACCAAGGCCAATAACGGATTACGAATATTGGAAAACCACAGAATTAAGGCAATTTTTGTTGTATTCAGGTAAAAAAAAGTAATGTAGCCGCCTCGGTGGCCGAGCGAGTTAAGGCAGCGTGTTTAGACAGCGCTCAAAGCGACCATTACCGCTCGGATCCTGGGGTCGTGGGTTCGATTCCCACCAGGGGCTTGGATGTTTGTGACTGTCTTTTCATCATCTCATCTCCATCAACGCAACGAAAAACTAGGTATAAAAAATATAATGACAAATTGACTCATCCCCATAATTGTAATAACTTGTAATAAGTTTATATACAATAAAGATTATTATTATTATTATTATTAAAAAAGTAATGTAGTATTGTGAAGTTAATATTAATATATTTTTATTTACGCAGGGCCCATCGTATTACTGAATTTTTTATCAAAAAAATTATACAATCATTTTTTAGCACTTCATGTAGCTATTCGAATTTTATGTTCACCAAATTATTGTTTTACCATTGTCCTACGTTAAACCAATACGCGCACAGTCTCTATTTGGAGTATTTTGTAGACAAAAAATTAAAGTTGTATGGTTTGGAATATATATCTCATAATGTCCACAATTTATTGCATTTATTTGCTGATGTATGGAAAGCCGTTTTACTTTTTAATTAAATTTGAGTTTTATTCTTAAAACAAATTCACATATCCATAATTAAATTTAAGATATCACGAATTAAATTTGAGATATCTCTAATACAATTTTAGATATCTACAAATGAATTAGAGATATCTCTAATTCGTTGATTTAGAGATATCTAAAATACAATTTGAGATATCCCTAATTCATTTGCAGATATCTAAAATTTAAATTTTGATATCCAAAATTCATTTAGAGATATCTAAAAATGAATTAAAGATATCTCTAATTCAATTTCAGATATCTCAAATTTAAATAACACTAACGGGTGTATTCTGAACAACTCCGTTAATTTTAAACGGACCGTTAAAATTAAACGGACCGTTTATTACAGTTTGCTATTCTAAAGAGCTGATCCGTTTTTATAATAACGGAAATCCGTTAACTACCTCCGTTAAAACTCTCAATCTGAACGGGTGCTACATACATGCCGTTAAGAGCATTCTGTACTAGTAGAAATCAGACGTAAAATCCGCTTCACGGCTATTCAAATATCTAAAAATCTAATGAGTATTTTGATACAAACTAAGCACGATCTGTTAGGGGAAAGATAAATTAAGGTTCCTATGGAGCCAGTTTTATAATTTTATGCGTAGATTAATAAAAAACAAGTGTGAAAGTTTAAGAAAATTGGCATATTTAAAATATAGTTTTAAGCGTATTTAAGAAAAAAAAATCAAAAAGTAACACCGTACAAACCAAGAATAAACATAATATATTGTAATTCAGTTTGAAATTTTTTAATTTAGTGTGTATTTATTAAGATATTTGCATAGCCGTAAATGTACAAAATATCATTTTTACGCAGCAAATTGTGCTGGTCCCTTGCGGAATTTTTAGAAACTTCAAGAAGGGCCTGATCCACAGATAGTTTGCAGTTATTTGTCAAGTGGGTTTGCTTATAGCAGGTACATAGCGAGCGGTCTGTTTGATTTATTGCCCTTGTAAATTTTTGTGTGAAAGTGCAAGTGAAGTGTTTGAGAACTATATCTAAAGACTATAAACTTGTGTCTGTGCTCCATTTTTTGATAGAAAGGTAAGTTTATGCAAATGTTTGTTTATTAAAATTGTAATAAAAATTAAGATATACAGGTGTAACAGCTAAACAAGCTACCTCAAATAATTTCTGTATTATTAAAGATACAATAAAATACTATAAGACAATCTAATAGTATACCAAAGGAGACATCCGATTAGGGAGTAAATTTTTTTTTAAAACAAGTTGTTCTCAAGTTACGACACAGAAAAGTTAATTTTTTTAAATGGGATGATATATATTTTTAGGCACATTCTATAGAGTATTTTTTCTGAATTCAACCATGTAATCATTTTATTTCCTAACATAAGAAAAATATTGAGAAAATTTCAATTAAAATGTAAATGAATTTGATTTTTATAGCTATTTTTTAGTGGGTTAAGAATGAAAAACAATATCTGCTATCTGTCAATTTGACTTATTTACGATGAAAATCAAATAGAAATAAATAAATGTATCATCACGGCATATTACCCATTACTGGGTGTGCCAATCTACTTTGTATGCAGATATCGGTAATGATGAAATATTTGTTCCGTGCGGGCGCTTACCCGGCTTCACCTCACGAGCACTCATTGCTGGCGTGGAGAGTGCACAACAGGCGCCAATTTTGTGCCATTTAAAATTCGAAATAATAATAATTTATTTAAAATAGAACATTATGTATAAAGTTATTAACAAATGATAAATGAATGCATGTGTATATTGACATAATATATGACGGGCTCACACTTGACCGTAGTCTGTACTCAATCCGTTTTGAGTGAGACTGTCACTTTGGTTTTGCAATATTGCGCAAAATTATTGGTACCCTACGCTATAGTCCGTTTTTTTTTGTGGCTATATGTAGAAATAAATATAAAGAATACTGCACTACGAATATTTTGTCTTGTATGACTGTGACTGACATTCGTGACATGTGTCATAGTTTAGATTAATATATTAAATGGAAATATAGCGTATTACGAATAAACTAACCTGATAAATACAAATAAATTAGTGCGTTTAGTCTCACTAAATCAACTAATTTACCGTCAAAATTTATTTTTCTTGATTCGTCTTTGACAGAAATTCCAATGAAACATTTTTATATTTTAAAATATCGCATGTGTATTGAGTTTTCATTTTCATTTATATTCAAAAATTGAAAGTTGGTTATCTTATAAATTAAATGAAAATGAAAGATAAATGAGAACATAAATTAAATTAAACGTAAATGTAAATGACTGCATGAATCCGCCTTTAGTTAATAATACCCATTTGAATGAAGAAAAAAAACAGTAGTTTTACAAAAATTAAGAAATATATATTACACAATATAAATATTTATTATTAAAAAATATTTTTTTATAGATAGTTAAAATTTGAAATTTAATTTTAAACAAAAATAACATGTGTTCCTTTTATTATTTCTTTGAAAATTAATGACACCCATAGTTCACCCATTTTTAATTTAATTTATGTGTTTTTCATAAATGAAGTAATTTTTATCGATTCGTAACATTAGCAACAAATAATGTCATTTTGCAAAAAAATCACTATGAAGAAGTTTGTAAAATAATAATATAATAATATGTACGTATTTATAATGAAATATAAAACATTTTGGAAATAAATTTTAATAAAATCTTCCTATCGATTTCGAATCATATGTTAATTTTCAAGGAATGACAAAACCGAATACATATAACATAAAACAATAAATTATAAATTGAATATACAGTATCTAAGCAATGCATAATAAATTATAATTTATTTTATTGAAGTTTTTACAGGCTTCCTTATTATTTGTTCTGAAAATGAACAAAGACTCAAGATATGGTAGCAAGAAACGTATGTTTTTGAGTTCAAGACGAAGGAAACATAGGAGTTTGAAACAATACAACAGGTAATGAAAATTAGGAATTGATGTATCAACTTCTGTAATTTTACATCTTTTAATTTTTTAGGAGTCAGAAATTAATTTCCAATCCTGATGAAGGAAATATTTCACCAAATATGAGGTATTTTTATATTATTATTATTTGAAATAGATATTTAAACTTTTTCTTTTTGTTTAGAGAGAATGCAAATACCGTAGATTCATCGTATCTAGAACCGTTGCAGTTCCTGGAGTGTTAACGAAATAGATCCAGTTAACAAAGGTGTGTTACACATTATTATTAATGTTCCTCATTCGCTAATAATAAATATTTCAGAAACTTATGACGCTACGGCAAAGAAAGAATCACTAAATATAAGTACTGATCCTCAACATGCAGTAACTGGTCGTAGGATTATAGACATCGAATATTTTTTTCGAAAATTGCAAGAATTATCGAATCATTCTCCCCAGTTTGGATGCTCTTTCAGTAATATTGCAATTATTGGTGAAAAGAGACAGGGCTTGTTATCTGTTTTTAAACTGAATTGTAATATGTGTAATAAAATATTTCATATTGCATCTGAGCCGTCTGGTACAAATATGTTAAATATAAATGCTGCTGCTGTATCCGGAATTATGAGTATTGGTGGCGGAAATTACAATTTAGAAGAAGTTATGGGTTCACTGAACATTCCATGCATGTCGGGAAAAACATACCAAAAATACCACGAAATAGTTTCTGATGGTTGGGAAGAAGCAGCTATAAAGAATATGGAAGAGGCTGCTAAAAAAGAAGCAGAATATGCCATAGAAACAAATTCTGTTGATTCTAACGGTGTGCCAATAATAACAGTTGTTGCTGATGGATGTTGGTCAAAAAGATCATATCGAAAAAATTACAATGCTCTCTCAGGTGCTGCTGCAATTATCGGACATAAATTTGGGGAAGTAATATATATTGGCATTAAAAATAAATTCTGCTGTATTTGTGCGCGAGCAAAATCAAATAAAACAGAGGCAAAGGAGCATGTATGCTACAAAAATTATAGTGGCAGTTCATCGGGTATGGAAGCGGAAATATTAGCGCAAGGTTTTAAAATGAGTCTTCAGATGTACAATATTAAATATGGGAAATTTATTGCGGATGGAGATAGCAATACCTACAAAAAAATACTGGAAGCTCGTCCATATAATGACATAACTGTCGAAAAAATAGAATGTTCAAATCATCTATTGCGCAATTTTTGTAATAAAATACATCAAATAGAGCAAGACTATAAATTCAATAAAACTTTAAAAAGTAAATTGGAAGGAAAAACAATGAGATTGCGAAATGCTGTAGTTGGAGCGGTAAATTTTAGGAAGAAAGAAAATAACATAAATTCTGTAAAAGAATTAAAAACTGATATAACAAATTCACTTTGTCACGTATTTGGTCAACATAAAGACTGTGACGATTACTTTTGTACCAAGAAAAATGAGGAAAATTTCTATCAGACTCTTCGGTCAGAATATCCCGCGGTGCATACGAAATTAGAAAGAGCTATACAACAGTTAGCTTTACATGCAAGAAGCTTAATTCATAATGTGAATAGTAATGTTGTTGAACATTTTAACTCCATAATAGCCAAGTTTGTAGGGGGTAAGAGAATTAACTATAGTGCTCGCCGTTCCTATAAATCTCGCTCTTATGCTGCCGTTGTCTCTTTCAATAGTAGAAGACCACATTATGAACTACATAAAACCTTGTGCCAAGGAAATAGTCCTGGAAAATACAGTAAACTTGTGGAAATGCGAAGAATGCGAAAATCATCAAATAAAATTCAAAAAAGGCGAACGAAAAATAAGCAGGAGAAACAGAAAAATAATGATAAATATTACGGGGATCAATGTGAGAAGCCCGATATATCAGAAGCCGAGTTAAAAGAAGAAATGAAGGTTTATTTAAGTAAATTACAAAAAACAAAAGAAGAGAGAGACGAGTTAGAGAAACTAACATTATTGCAAGCTGGTAGTGGTATTTGGATGGAGGAAAGAAGGAAAATATTAACAGCCTCTAATTTTGCTACTATTTGTAAACGTAGAGACTCTACTAGTTGCGGTAAATTAGTGGAAAAACTATTGTACAAAAGCGATTTGACCAATGTACCATCTCTTCGTCATGGAAAAGAAAAGGAGGCATCAGCTTTGGAATGTTTATCCGAAAAAGAAAAAAATAAAATTAATCCGTGCGGTCTATTTATAGATGAAAATATACCATATTTAGGAGCAACACCTGATGGAATTGTTGATGAAAATACATTAGTAGAAGTAAAGTGTCCATACGGTTCATACAAACTTCATCCTGAAGACGCAATCAAAATGAAAAAAGGTAACATTTTGGACTTACGATGACAAGACCAAGACATATAATTTAAACAAAAAACACAGTTGGTATTACCAAATACAAGGTCAGCTTCATATCACCAAACGAAGCATTTGTATATTTGGAGTGTGGACTGGGCATGAAACTAATCCTATAAAAATAGAATATATTAAGAAAAATGCGGAATTCTGGAATAATATGTTTCCACATTTAGAGAAGTTTTATTTAAACTGCGTTCTTCCGGAACTTGTGGATCCTCGTTTTACTAGAAATATGGAAATAAGAAATCCACAATATATCACAGAGGCCCAAACAAAAAAATTGTGTGTAAAAAAATTATTTTAATTTACATTTTTGGTTTGTTCAGGTATATTAAAAAATTAAATGTGAAAATTATTAAAAAATATTTATTTATTTATTCCTGTATCTACCTAATAATAATAATAATTATAATTTACTGGCGATATTTTATTGCCTGCAGTATGTTTACTTCATGTAAGTGAAATATTCACACTCTAAAATATATTGTAACACAATTTTTCTAAAGTTGATATTTAATTCTTCCAAGAAAATGTAATTTTTGTCTCTAAAGATTCTATTTCATGGGATTAAAATTTGTATGTATTGTATTTAAATATTTTAATCCTAAGTTCAATTATATACAGATGTTTCCATTTTCTTTGGGAAAACCAGGTAAGTAAATTCTAGGAAAGAATGAAATTCTTGTCTTTTGTATTATACTTTGATTTCGAGTAAAATATTTTTATTCTAAAGGAAATACCCACATAATTATATGTTTCTCTCGTATTGAAGAATCTCAGGTACATACATTTCCTGAAAAAAATATTTTTGATTTTCTGATGTCTCAATTTGATGTTATAGTAATTTTGGTATAATAGTTTATGAGAATATTACTGAAATAATACGAAAAATTACAAATAATTACAATATGATAAAGAACTGGGCTAATGTTTATTATTTTAAATAGAAACATAAACATATATTTTATTTATTACCTAGTTTATCATAGAATTCCATTCTGAATCATATTTTATAATAATTTCAGTATTACATGGTAATATACGAGGCAGTGATATTACTCGTATAGATAAGCGCTGTCTCACGTCTTTTCGCTTTCGTTTGCCTGGACCTGGAAACATAAAATTCTTGACTGAAAACTATCTGTGACCCTTAATAAGCTCCGCCTACAAGCAACAACGTGCTCGGTCCCCTCACATGCCGACCCCGCAGTGCACCACTAACACAAAGTGTACAGAATGCTCTTAAGTATAAACGGGTGCTTTATTATTTTAAATTTTCAGAAAATGGCATTATTAGTTGTAGCTGACGTTTTGTTAGCCAATGAATATGAAGAAAATGAACGAATGTAAGTGCCTAAATTCAAATAAAAATATAGAGTAGGTACATTTTACTAAAAATTATTATTAGAATAAATTTATGCCGTCATCACAGACTACTACGAGATTCTAGTGACTCATTCAATATGCCTGAACAACGTTTTTTAAAATTGTTTCAACTTAACAAAGAAGCAGCCAGATAATAATTTTAATTAACGGAGAGTGTTCAGAATACACCTGTATGTCCCATAAGAACTATGTTAGATCACTAGCGAATTAAGGATATCACTAAACAAATTACAGATATCACCAAATGAATTAGAGATATCACTAAATGAATTAACAATATCACTAAATGAATTATGGATATCACTAAATGATTTGAAAATATCACTAAATGAATTATGGATACGTATTTTTATTTTTAAAGTAACATATCCAAATTTCGTTCAGTGATATCTCTAACTCACTTATGCCCGATTTCTTCACATCCGTTTAAACCAAGAATAAACTTAAACGTAGTTTAAACCTTGTAATCGGTTTTCTTCATATTCACCAAACTCCAGCTAAGATTTAATCTCCGACTAAAGTTAACCGGTAAATCTCGGCGGTTTATCTGCCGTTTATCTACACCAGCGCTAATATTTATGCAGTGGTCGTTGATGGAATTATTTATAACATAACCAAATCTACGTCGCACACTCGTGTTTTGACATTTCTTGTTTCTTCATTGAAAAATGAATGCGTTAATGAACATTAACGTCTTCTCCGACAGTGACGATGACAGTGATGAATTTAATGAAAATATGTATATTCCAAGACCGTATGTGCTACGAGTTCGTATAAATCATTTTGAAGCATGGAATGATTTAGAATTTTTTGTACGGTTTCGTTTAACAAAGCCTACATTTTTAACATTGTTCGCCCGAATCGAAGAACAGTTGTTGATACATTATAACCAGTACGTATTTATAATAAATAAAGTTAAACCTGCAGAAAATTTTGAAGAATCGTTTGTAATTTTTAGGTCAAGAGCATTGTCAGCAATGAATCAGCTGTTGTTGACGCTGCGATTTTATGCCACGGGAAACTTTCTGCGAGCAAGCGGCGATTTTTCTGGTGTTTGTATAAGCACCGCATGTCGTGTTGTTAAAAAAGTTTCAACAATTATTGCTTCGCTTGGAAAAAGAACCATAAAGATGCCACAGACTTTAGATGAAATTCGCCTTGCTCAGCATCACTTCTATGCTATGTATCAATTTCCGCATGTTATTGGATGTATTGATTGTACTCATATTAAAATTCAATCTCCAGGTATGGTATAAAAAGCATCTTTTATATAGCATTTTCCATTAAACCATAATTTTCTTATGTTCGCGTGTTAATATTCCACCATCAAAACTTTGTAGGAGGAAATACAGCCGAAGTGTTTCGGAACAGAAAGGGATATTTTTCACTGAACGTTCAAGTTGTTTGTGATGCAAAAATGAGAGCAATTAATATTGTTGCAAGATGGCCGGGCTCTGCTCATGATTCGACAATATTATCTCACAGCAATTTGCACACAAGACTCCAGAATAATGAATATCATAACGGTTTTTTACTCGGTGATGGAGGTTACCCTAATAGTCGTTTTCTTCTTACTCCGTTACTGAACCCAGTTAGCGTAGGAGAAATTCGATACAACGAGGCACACATTAAAACTAGAAATATAATTGAACGTTTTTTTGGAGTTTGGAAGCGTCGTTTTCCAGTTTTAAGTATTGGGGTGAGACTGAAATTGGAAACCGTGCAAGCAATCATCGTTGCAACGGCTTATTTACAGAATCTAGTGAGAGATGCAGGTGAAGATGAACCACCAGTTGAAGAAGAAATAATTCCGGATGATGGTGTAGAAGAAGATGGAGACAATGTACTTATTAGACCCGGAGGGGAGAGAGACAATGCAGTTAGACAGGGTCTCATCGATGACTACTTCGCAAGGTATATTTTATAAGTATATTTATACTTATATTAAGTAAAATTAGTGAAGCGATTTTGAAGTTTTCGAAAAATTGATTATTAATTTCTGATTGAATGATTCTGAAATTTCTTCATTTATTTTACAAATTATTCCTGTTACCGAATTGTTATCATTTTCTCTTCCAGATTACCCTGAGCGGCCATGTAGCAGCAGAATATTTTTAATGAATGTATAAAGTTAATAATTTATTTTATTCAATTTATAAAACTCAATTTGTTATTATTAAATTCATATTAACAACTATAAGTAAATGTTTATTCACTAGTGAATTATTATTTTTTAAATCAGTAACTCAATTTTAATTCACTAGTGAATTAAAAAGTTTCTTCTCATGTATAAACATTATCTTAGCTCACTTGGTGTATAAATATTTAATAAATTGTCAACAATTTGTAAATATGTATATTTTATTAAAGAAACAAAAAAATTGCACACATACACTTCAAATACATAATGAAAAAAAACAATTTTTATTGCAACTTTTTCAGTTGCGCTTTCTTAATTTCTATGTCTAGCATTAAATTTTCAATGGTAAGAGCCGTAATTTTATCTTTTTGTTCCATTTCTTTTTCAATTAGGTCTATCTGCATATTTAATAATTTTTTTTTTAAATTTACTAATTCTGTAGCCACATTCCGATCATCTTTCTTTTTTTGATTTTTCGATCCTTTAAATGGATATTTTTCAAAAGGTGCTAAAAATGTAATAAATTTCAAATATGTATTAGTTTACGAAATACCTCAATTCAAACCTTTTCGTTTTTTGGAAGAAGTATGTGGAGTACTGCAAATAATATTGACATCGGGTGATTCCTTAATTTCTTGGACTGCAAAATAAAATTATTAGAAATTCATTTTGACACCTGGTAAATTTTGAGTACTACAACTTGGTTTATTACTAAATTCGAACGCTTCCTTGTTTACTTCTTCCACATACATCGCAAAATCTGCAACATGAAAATATTAAATTAGATGACAATAGCTACGTGAAAAATACCTTCTCTGTTTTTATCTAAAAATTCAATTTCAATATCATCGTTATAAGTTTCGTTTGGCCTCATCACCGCGAGCGGTTCTAAAAAATGATAATATATACTTCATCGTAATATAACCTATTTTTTTCTATGTTCAAATTTCATACAGCGTATCTTTTCTCAAAAAGTTAAGCATACCTTCAATTTGAGGTCCATCGTAATCAAATGTTGATGTTAAACCAACTATACTAGTTTTACATACAGACAGTATTTTTTCCTCATATTGAGACAAATCCAAATCATCTGGAAGACCCCCACCCGTTTTTAATTGTTCTGCCCTGAGTTTCGAGCATTTCTTTCTCAGTTCTTTTTTCACCGCATCATATTTCGTACGGATTGTCTTCGTAGTACGGTGAAAATTGCCGGTAGTACTATTAAATTCAGTGGCTATTACATCCCACGTTTTATATTTTTCATTAGTAGTTGTACCGTCGGTTTTTTTATTCTCGATTATATTTTTATATTTAAGAGAAATATCCACTAGATGGTTTATTTCACTTTTCGTAAAATTTGCCCCTATTTTTTCCATTTTACTGCAACCAAATATACAAATCATTTCATATACCCATTTTCTTTAAATATTAATACTCACAATTTCAAATTTCTTGAACTACAAACAAAGATAACCACAAACTCACAAACCGCCTTCGACAACGCTTATGACATTAGCTGCAATTTGATTTGCGACGATGCCAAATGTTTTTCCTAGGGTTTCGAATCTCAGATTAGTTAACCTTGAATGTGAGTGAAGAAAACCAACAAATATTTAATCGCCGATTATCTCTAATCGGAGTCTAGATAATCGAAAGTTTAAATAAGTAGCGAAGAAATCGGGCATTAGTGATATCCATAATTCGTTTAGTGATATTGTTAATTACATTTAAGATATCTGTTATTAAATTTGAGATATCTCTAATTATTTATTTTCAGATATCTCAAATTCAATTGTAGATATCTGAAAATGAATTATAGATATCACTAGACGAATTTCGTATATCACTAAATAAATTAAGAATATCACTAAACGAATTTTGAATATGTAACTTTTAAAATAAAAATACATATCCATATTTTATTTAGTGATATTCTTAATTTGCTTAGTGATATCCGAAATTCATTTAGTGATATTCTTAATTCTTTTAGTGATATCCGTAATTCATCTAGTGATATCCCTTATTTATTTAGTGATATCCTTAATTCGCTAGTGAGTTTTTAGCCTAAACACAACTGACTTCACAACACTTAAATCTCTTTGGTCTTGGTCAGATTCTATGTTCACGTACATATGCATTATTTTTATGTATGCTACATGTGGTATAATTATAGAAAAATAACCAATTTTTGTGATTTGTAAAACATACAATGTCTCGACAAACTCTCCAAAGAATAGACCGAAATTTGGAACTAGCTGAACAAATTATGTCTGCAGGAAATTATGCAGATAGTAAGACATTATTGTCTAATTCGTTAACAAATTTAATTTGGATTAGAGCTACACTGTCTTTTGCAAGATTTGAACTTATAAAACAAGGAATTGAGGCCTTAATTCGTATGTGTAACAATAATTTAATTCAAAGTGTGAATAACTTAGAATCCATGTCAAATGTGTCATACAGAGCACCACGGAACAAAAGAGGTTAGTATTTTAAAGTTCTATTTAAAGGTGTGGTACAAGAAATGTAATAGTAAGACTGCTGTGAGAACCAATAACAGGAGGGTGTGATCGGTTATGTATATGTACTATAAAAATTGAGGCGCAAAATTGATATGTTTCCGTTGATGTTTAATCTGCACTTGGAAGGTTTGTTAAAGAGTTGTCAGAGTTGTGCATGTGGTTAGATGGTTTGCTGGCCTTAAACTATGCGAGAATCTACTTGATTGTGATGAGATGAAAATGAAAAGCTGCTGAAAGTAATATTGGTGGATGGTGTTAGATTGAGACAAATGAATAAAGATATTATAGTGCTTGTGCCTGTTTAGATGTATGATCACACTGGTAGAATGAATATTAAGCGTGAATGAAGAATTTTATCGAATGGAAGGTTAATGTACCGATATATCATTGACGTATTATATAAATGGACCCACCCACCGTAGAGAAAGGAATTGACGGTCGCCTTAGAAAAGGATAGCGCTAGTTTGGGCAATGTCAAAATGTTTGCAGTTTGTTGTGGTTTTGTTTTGCTATTCTGATAGTCTGTCAAATATTAATAAAAATAAGATTCTTTTTAAATAATTTAAATAAGAGTTACAAAGTAAGTAATTTTGATTTAATGTGATATAGAAATAATTTTAATGCAGCATGCTGCTAATTTAGGTTATGGACTGTTATTCATGGTATGCATATACAGTAAAAAATTTGAAAGATGTCCGATCAAGGTCATCTGTATCATGAACGAATTAACAAATTGGCATACATTTATCCTCCTCCTTTACAAAGGATTTAAGCGTGTGCGATAAGGTAGGATATAACACGCTTGTCTTTCAAAAATTCATATTGTTTCGACTAAGTTAGGACATTCCATTTTAAACCTAACCTAACAGTATCTTATGTACCCTCACAAAAACTAAGCAAACGACACTACTGATTTTCTCAGAATGGGCGGAGCAAAAATCTGAATTCATACAATTCGTAGATAACCTTGATCGGACATCTTTCAAAAATTGTACTTTAATGCCTAGTGCACACGGAGAAACTTTTAGTAAAGTTTCCTGAAATTTGTTTCCAGAAGAAGAAGTTTTGGAGAAACTTTTGCATCTACGTACCGTGTGTTCACACGAGAAAAATAAAAGTTTCCTCAAAACTGGTAATTTTTCTCTAAATCTATAGGCTCTTGGAGAATTATTTTTTCGAAAGAGAACAAGAAGTACACAAAATTACATGTAGGAATTAAGGTAGTTCACCAGCTACCGTCCAGGCCAAAAATTTGATCACGTTGAACGTATACTGCGCATTCTACGATAACCCCTCTCTAAAGAAAACTTTTGGTAGGTGACTGTACTTTCTTGTGCCGTATGTCATAAGTATGTACACCCACACCGCTACGAAACGTTGTTAAAGGAAAGCTGGCAACGTCGCGCTTTAATCGGAAGGGGAAGGAGGGAACAGTTCTAGCAGAGAGCCGCTGAATCCAGCCGTAGTTTTGACATTTGCATTTTATATATTTTTTATTCATTTATATTTTTGGAAAACCATATAACAACGTTATAATAACTAAATTGATTTTATGACATTCTAAAAATGACATTTAAATTTGATATCTGCTGCATCGCAGCCTACTTTATTAACACAAGACCGGGAAACAACTCAAATTTTGTTTCAAAATCTGCCCAAAACTCTAGTTCTAAAAGCGGTAATGAGGGCGTGATTTATGCCTGTTGTCATTTAAATGTCATTTTGAGACTGTCAAAAAATCAATTTAGCAGTTCTAACGTTGTTATACAGTTTTTCACAAATATAAATGAATAAAACATACATTAAATGCAAATGTAATTAATATTTTTATCTATATATTATATTAGTTTTACCCTTCCCCCTGACGTAAACATACAGTGTTGCCGCTGCCTCTCTCCCCCGAGTTTTTCTGTCGTCGAGTACATTATTTTACATTACGATTCCTCTGAAACTGTACGTCAGATCGCTTTCATCGTTTGAAATAACATTCGAAACATATTAAACTACTACATATTAGTTTTTTTATTAAAATCTATAGAAGCAAAATGATGCTATTAATTACAACGTTGGTTTTGGTAGCATTGGTCCTATGCTTCACGTGTTAAAATGTCTGACTTTCGAGGCGAATAGCTCATTTTCTGTACGTCAGAAGTTTATAAAAAATTAACTGTGCATGTATTAGGTCATTCTTAATACACAGTTAAATTTTTATGAACATCTATAGAAACTCGATTTACTGGTGAAAATTTAACTAAAAGTAAATGGAGAAATAAACAACTATATGTGCTTATAACTAAGAATTCTAACAGAACTAAATTTATGAAGTAAACTAAACTACATAAGATTTCTGAATAAACTACACTGAAATAAACCAATTTTTATAAACAATAATTATTGTAATCGACGCCAAAAATCAAAGTTTTTGTGATCCTAACCTCTTTTTCTTTACAAGTGTCATAATAGATGAGAAGTTAGGTGCACGTCAAAAAGTTTCCACAAAACCTCAAGTTTTAACGGCGCCGTTAACTTTCCGGAAACTTTTCATACTTCTTTTTGGGAAACAAATTTTCGGAAACTTAGATAAAAGTTTCTCCGTGTGCACTAGGCATAAGTGTACTTAATTTCATTTATATTTCAGAAATCTTTAAAAATGGTAATGTCATGTGCAGCATTTTATTTTGAATACTCCTAAGCACTCTATGTTATTTTTCACCGTTTGACATTGCCCAAACTAGCGCTGTCCTTTTGTAAGGTGAGCGTCAATGCTTATACAGTAAAGGGGTATGCATGTTGCGTCCTCTTATATAATACGTCAATGCGATATATAATCATACCGATATATAGTCATTTAAATGCATTTTGAGTTTAACCCTTATTCTATAATTTAGCCATAAATTGTTCATTCTAAGAAAATCCACACAAACATTCATTTCAGGACGTGGACGACCTACTGTTGAAATATCAAAAGAACAACTTCAACATTTCATAAAAATTGGTTACAATGCAAGAAAAATTTAAAATGTACTTAAATGTTCTCTAAGTACTGTATATAAGAGAATGTATGAGGAAAATATAAAATTTCGTGATAAATATACTACTATAACCAATGAAGAATTATATAATGAAATTAAGAATATACATGTAAAGCATCCAAACAGTGGTGTAAAGGTGAGAATTGTCTCTACATATGTTTTCATAATGTAATTTATATTAACTGTGTTTGCAGTTAATGTGTGCTCATCTGGAAGCTAAAGGAATAATAGTACAGAGATCAAGAGTACGAAAATATTTAAGTATGGCTGATCCAATCGCAACTGCTCTTCGTTGGAGTAACGTGGTTCACAGAAGAGTATATAAAGTTCCAGCCCCGAATTCTTTATGGCACATGGATGCCCATTTAAAGTTAGTCAGGTATTAATACTTTTTTTTCGTCAACCGTACGAATATGACACTATTTTTTCAATTTTTTTATTTCAAAAAGTAGGCCATTTACGGGTTGTTTTTTGGTTTTTCGTTCACAAAATTCATATTTATATACAATATAACTATTGCTTAGCAACGTACCAATAACAGTATGAAAAAGAAATACAGTGCGTTAAAAAATAAAAATAAACTCGAAGTAAGCTATGAACAAAAAAATGTCGATTTGATCCAACCATTGGAAACTTATATGGCGAGTGCCGGGCATTTTGCCAGTAGTACTCAATTGCAACAATAGATGTCGCTAACGTCGCGTTAAGATGTTACATATTTTATTTCTAAGCAACCATTGGTTTACGTGTTTTTCTGAAGTGGAAAATAATGGCCACGTTCAGCACCTCTCATCGCTCACATCGCTGAGCTCCGAAGTTACCGAACACAATGAATAAGCCAATCGCATTCGGCCATTTATTGTGTTCGAGAAATTTCGGTGCTCAGCGATGTGAGCGATGAGAGATGCGGAACACGGCGCCTATTAAAGTGGCATATTTCTTAAAACAAAACAAAAACTCTTTTAATATGGATATCATATGATATTTTATCTACAAAGTATTATTTATGTAAACAATAGATGAACACTAACTAATATATTGTTAATTATTTAGTATTATTAATTTCAGATGGGGTTTTGTAACTCACGCTTGCATTGATGGCTATTCTCGTCTCATAACATATATTTGTTGTACTACATCAATCACTGCAAATACCGTGCTGAATTTGTTTATACCAGCTACTGTAAAGTACGGTTTGCCATCTCGAGTTAGATCAGATCATGGATTCGAAAAATATTGTGTATCTGCACTTATGAATCTTTTGAGAGGCCTTAATAGAGGTAGCCACATTACGGGTAGATCTGTCCACAATCAAAGAATAGAGAGATTATGGAGGGATGTTTTTCATCAAGTTATCAAGTTTTTTTATGATGAATTTTATATGCTGGAGAGCGAAGGTCATCTTGATCCAAATAATGTGATTCATCGGTTTGTTTTACAAAAGGTTTATTTACATCCTATAAACATAAAATTAACTGACTTTCAAACTGCATGGAATATGCACAAAATAAGAACAGAAAATGAGAAAACGCCGCATGAATTGTGGTTTGAAGGATTACTACAAAATATTAATTCTGATCATACAAGTGTTCGAGAAATATTTCAAGAGCAATCAGATATTGAGACTAGAATTCGAAATGCACTTGCATTGGCTGAATTAAATGTAGAAGAACCAGTCATTGTTATTGATCATTCCGCACTTCAAGCTGAATTACATTTAACAAATAATCAGGAAATTGCAATAAACAATGTCTTACAACTAAATACAGACCTAAAATTAAAATATTTGCAATGTTTACGTATTTTAAATTAGTATCCCAGTACAAAATAACAAACGATAATATTTGTACCGATTGTTGATAATAGTATATTATGTTATTAAGAGTAGAAAGCGGTCTTTCCGTCTTTCTATGTTGAACCCAGCTATTGCGGCCGAGGCTAGGCAAGCTGGGTTAAAAACAAAAAGGGCGTTCTCCTACGAATAATATATACTATTTTTTCTTTAAGTGTTTCAAAGGAAACTGGGAATTTTTCTTTATGTTTTTAATTGGAGAGTTTACAATTTTAGCCAAAGTTGGCTGTGTACACTACAAAACACAAACGATACAACTGTCAAAATAACAATTTTCAATATGGTCTGTGTTGCTGTGACGACTGCTGCCGCCAGCGGTGAACCAAGAAACTAACATTTTTTACTAGTACAACAATGAACAACATTATTGTACTAGTAAGAAAATGAATATCTTCTATAATGTGTATAGTAGAATAATATGTATATTATAATAAACTTGAAGGAGAAAAATATTTAATATGCTGCTATATTTTAACATTCGTTTTACCGAGTTTATGTCAAACATTCATCGAGTTAGTTAATTTCTTGTATTGTTAATATTTAAATAAACTATTAAAAACACCTATTAAACAAGTGGTATTATTTTTTTTTTAACTTACTGTAAAGTTGTTACCTGTTGTAATTTCATGAAGTGATATGTACCGGGTAGTGGAGGTTAAAAGTAAACATAAAGGGAAATTAGTTTTATGCATTTTCCTGTTCTCATATTCATTTTATGGCAAAAACTGTAGAGTGTAAAATTGTTCAGAATTAAATTTTGCACAAAAAAAAGTTTTATATTTTTAATGATGTGTCATTTTTCCACAATTTGAAAAAGAAATTTAATAATGTCTGGTATGTGAGCAATAGCCATGATTATGACAGTACAATAAAGATCAAAACAAAAACAATACAAGTTTTTGTTTTTTTGTATACAGGTGTTCGTTTTTCGAGGTAAACCATTGGGATCTCGAGAACAGTAAGAGATACGAAGTTAGTTAAATTTGAGCAAAGTTGTCAGAAGTATTATCACAAGACCTCCTGATTTTATCGTTAAATATTTATTTTGCATGATTTTTTTTTTTTTGCTTAGCAACAAACACGAAAGCAAACTGTGAGGTAAATCCCGACTCCGAAGGAGGAGGGGTTTTACCTAATGTCAGTTTTCTTGAGTGATTTTGCTTAAAAGCAAAAAAATGAGCGCTTAAAAATAAAAGTTTATCTGAGAAAATCAGAGAGATCGTGTGGTATTTGGTGAAATAAATTCCAAAGACAAAGCAAAATGAAATACTAATTAACTATCACACTGACAGTGACAGTTATAAAAATAACTATTTATTTACTTGGTAGCGGAAATTTATCGGGGTAACGGAGTTTTATCAGTATAATACTGTTCCCATTGGTTGAATTTTCACGTGTTTTGGTTAAAAGCTAGTCGTTGGAATTTATTGGCTTAATTGTCTATTTTAATGATGTATTTGTTTTTCCGCAAAAATGCATAGTTCACTAGATATGAGCGAAAAATTCGTTTGCATTTCTTTAATTTCATAATTTACTTGACAAAATTATAATTAGTCCTAGTATTTATTTATCTTAAGATTTTTATGTGGACGAAGTAGTAGGCAATGGCATAATTAGAATGAAATTTCTTTACTGAATAAGTTCGAAATTCAAATTACAATTAATAAAATAAATATAATAAACAAAATACATTTAAGCCAAGATTTCAATTGTTTCATTGTCACAATTGTATTTTTTACCCTAAAAATTTAATAATTTTTGAATTTCTGCTCTTTGAAACAAATGAACATAAATTATACATCGTTGGAAAAAAAAATCTTTTTTATGGCAGAACTTTCAACTATGGCGCCCATATAAAAATTAAAACTGGTCGAAAGAGCATAAAGAAGTGCCTCAAAGAAGTGTAAACTAAAATTCAATTTAATTTCCTGCTAAAAAGTTAGGAGCAAAAAACCGAAAATGGTCAATTTTACTTTTTTGTTTATATCTATACCTTGTTCAACTTAACCAATTCAGTAGATGGCGCTCACATCGGTGCCAGTTTTAAACCGATTAAATTAAAAAATGGCAGTATTGAACTACTGTCATCTCACATTTTATTAAAATATTAAAAAGGTGACAAAATACCATTGAAACTTTGTATATTCTGGTCAGTAAGTATGAAATATAAAGTATTATCTACCTGCTTTATAATTAGATAAAGTTTATACTTGACATTGCACATAAAAATGACACGAGATGTCACATGCCATGTACACTGACACTAGTCTGAAATTACATTGCGTAAACTTGGCTCCAATTTCAGCCAATCAGAGAGTTCAAAACTATGCCCTATTCTCTACAATACTGAATTGGTAAGGTGGAACACGGTATATACTCTATTTTTTTGAAGAAGTCAGTGTGAAGAAAATGGGGCTTATTTGGTCAACCATTCAGATTGTAGTGTTAAAAAAAATCCAATTTGAAGTACAATGGTTTATACTGTGGAAGAGAATGTATGAGGCGCCGTTTGTTCCATTTATAAAAGTAAATAAATAAATTTATTTTACACTGATAAATAAAATTTCTTTCAATAAATATATATTTTTTTGTTTGATAAATAAAATAATTATTGAGAAATAAAAATCTTTATGATAAATAAAAATTTCCGTGTGAAAAATATTTTTTTTTATGATAAATAAAAGTTTTTGTGCGAAAAATAAAAATCTTTATGATAAATATTTTTTTTGCGATAAATAAAAGTGTCTACGATAAATAAAACTTTTTGTTATAAATAAATATTTTTACGATAAATAAATCTTTTCGCGAAAAATAAAAGTTTTTCTGAGATATAAATGTGTCTCTGATAAATAAAAGTTGTATCTTTCAATTTATGACGATAGATGGCGCTGACACCTAAAGGTAGGTCTTTACTATCTATTAGAAAACCTTCCGTCAACTGACCGATAAAAGGTTTGTTCGAACCTACAGTTCTAAGCAGTTCGCGAACTAGTGAGCATGCGCATTTCACTTAAAAGCGTTCGGACCCTGTAGTTCTTAAATTCGAAATTCTGAGAACTATCAGTTCGGCGTTCGGACATGTTGGAATTTTAAATTCAAATTCTCATGGAACGGTTCTACCAGTTCTTGCTAGACAGCAAGTATTTCAAATTCTGAGCATGCGCAATGAAAAGTATAGGAATTTTGTTTGACATTTGGAAGCTTGAATGCTGTGTAGGAAATAATAGCTAGATTATTGTACTAATTTCCTTCATTTTTTATTGTCAATTATTTTTCTTAAGGTAAGTTTTATGTGCAATGTCTGATATTATCAATGTTGAATAATACTTTATTAGGATTTACACTCGAAAAACTATAATGCTATTCGAAGATTCAACTTCATCAAGCTCTTCTGATGAAGAAATTAACGAGTACCGTATTTATAATTACTTAATAACAATTTATTATTTCATTATGTATACCTTTTGCTTGATCAGTCATTTTTAAACATAATTTTAGGTTATTCAAAAGTCAAAACAAATGCACATGCCAAATTACTAATATTGTACCGCCAAATTTAAATCTATGCGAGCGTTCGAACCTGTCCAAGAGAGAACAGTTCAGAATTTGTTTTTCTAGATGCCATGCGCAGAACTCCCAATTCTGGAACAGTTCCGAACTGACTGGAACTGACGGTTCGAACAAACCTAAAGTAATTGCATTTATCATTATTTAACCATAAAACACATACTTACTAATGAATTTCATACATTTTTATTTAATTGTGGAAAAAAGGTTGTTCTTTATTTTGATTGATACATTGTATTAAAATTAGAATTTATCGATCTCTGTTAAAACAAATAATTGTTAAGGGCCTGCATTACACATACCAAATAGATTTCTTAATGAAAGGATTACATGTACTCTTTAGTTTTGAATATAAATATATATATATATATATATATATACTTTTCAAATAGATTAATAAATTATCCATTAATTTGTAATATGACGATGATTATTAAATATGAAATTGCATAAAGTAATAAATATGAAAGTTATTTATGTTGAATATAGTCTATTTCCTTTAAAATAACTAGTGTTTTTTTTTTGGGACGTACTAATGACTGCAGAATAATATTGTATACAAAAAATGTTCAGGAATACGGGTTTAATTTATTAGTAATAACAAACCAAAAATTGAACCATATATATATATATATATATATATATATATATATATATATATATATATATATATATATATATATATATATAATTTTGTTCTATCCTTTGAGTACAGCTGGTTCAATTTTTGGTTTGTTATTACTAATAAATTAAACCCGTATTCCTGAACATTTTTTGTATACAATATTATTCTGCAGTCATTAGTACGCCCAAAAAAAAAAACACTAGTTATTTTAAAGGAAATAGACTATATTCAACATAAATAACTTTCATATTTATTACTTAATGAAAGGATTACATGTACTCTTTAGTTTTATATATATATATATATATATATATATATATATATATATATATATATATATATTTAAAACTAAAGAGTACATGTAATCCTTTCATTAAGAAATCTGTTTGGTATGTGTAATGCAGGCCCTTAACAATTATTTGTTTTAACAGAGATCGATAAATTCTAATTTTAATACAATGTATCAATAAAAATAAAGAACAACCTTTTTTTCCACAATTAAATAAAAATGTATGAAATTCATTAGTAAGTATGTGTTTTATGGTTAAATAATGATAAATGCAATTACTTTATCGGTCAGTTGACGGAAGGTTTCCTAATAGATAGTAAGGACCTACCTTTAGGTGTCAGCGCCATCTATCGTCATAAATTGAAAGATACAACTTTTATTTATCAGAGACACATTTATATCTCAGAAAAACTTTTATTTTGCGCGAAAAGATTTATTTATCGTAAAAATATTTATTTATAACAAAAAGTTTTATTTATCGTAGACACTTTTATTTATCGCAAAAAAAATTATTTATCATAAAGATTTTTATTTTTCGCACAAAAACTTTTATTTATCATAAAAAAAATTATTTTTCACATGGAAATTTTTATTTATCATAAAGATTTTTATTTCTCAATAATTATTTTATTTATCAAATAAAAAAATATATATTTATTGAAAGAAATTTTATTTATCAGTGTAAAATAAATTTATTTATTTACTTTTATAAATGGAACAAACGGCGCCTCATAAGAATGTGCAGATTATTACGTGGTATTATTTGAATTTTAATCCAAGTTTAAGGCGTGTCGGACTTGTTCCGCGCTTCATTTCCTGACAGGCCTACACCAAGTGTAGCAACAATTTTAAGAATAGTGAATATCTTTCTAGGAAATGGTTGCGTCCACCCTGCACATAACAGAAGGAATAGATCCTGTAAAATATTAACTGCGCAGAAAAAACATGAAATTCTGACTTTAATACAAAATAACAACAGATTAACATTAAGAGAGATTGAGCAAGTATTGCTGTAAGCAAAGCTACTGTACATAGGCTATTTCAAAAGGAGCATTACAGATCATATCATCTCCTAAATCACCAGGAGTTAGTAGTTGGTTTATTTGTTCGTTATTTTGTAATTTCTACAATATTTAAATATAAAACTTCTGTCAAATTCATCCCCTATGTTTCATTTTAAATGAGACAGGCAAATACATTGCATTGCTGTCAATCAAATGTCACGTCGTAACTATGGATAAGATAAATCACATGTTTCATGTTATAAAATACACACGGTAGATTAGCATGGATCCTACCTCGTCCCTAAAATATGATTTTAATATTTTTACAATGATTTCTTTTTCTCTCCATGCCTGTGTGTGTGGTCGCGTGTGTGTTTATGTGCCCGCGTGCGTGTGTATGGTTCTGTGACGATTTTTTCACCCACGATAACTCAAATGTTACAACTCTAAAAATTATATTTTTTGGTATTTAAGAGTTATGATTGAATATGGAGAACTGATTAGTACGACAGCTTAGAAGGGTCAGGGTTTTTTTCCCTAAAATCCCGACTTTTTAAAGTCAGGATCCTCACTTTTTAAATTGACGGGAATTAATGTGGTCACATCAGATTTTTTCAAATTTAAATTTTAGCGCCCTAACGCAAATGGCAGCGCCACACTAAACTAAAATCCCTAACTAACATTCTTATTCTGTAAGTCTTGTTCATAAACATGTAGTTCGTGAACATATCGTTTTCATAACATCAGGTCAAACGAGTGCTGTTAAGGATTATTCACTAACTACCGCTGTTTGAAACGTGACCTTGGATTCTTCATAACATACAATCATACAGAGATATATTCACGTTGTAGTTGACGTTTTGACATATTAAAAACAAAACTATATTTTCATTGTCTAGTAGGTAAGTAAAATATTCTTGATAATATACGTATAGTTCAATGCACATGTACATATATAAACCGAATTCATTTTTCAATTTAAAATATGATGTTTTAATAACTAAAAATATATCTAACCTAGAAAAAAGAACCGATTATTATATTAAATTATAAACGCATACATATTGAATTTTATATGGTGATATTATAGACAATAATGGTAATTTGAAGAAATTTTAGTATTTCTATAAACTATAATGGAGAAAGGTAAAAAAAGAATGACGAAAACTAGTCGGCAGCAGTATGAAATATATCTACAGGAACTTGAGAGTAATATTACCTTTCGTGAAAATAAATTTATACCTGAAGATCCAAACAATTTAAAAGAAAGTTGGGATAATTTAGTTAAAAAACTTAATTCTTCAGGAGGAGCCATTAAAGATTTAGCAGCTTGGAAAAGAGTAAGTAATAAAAATTTCATTATACACATACTTTTTTCTATAAAAGTATTTTAATATTGTACAGACATTTAGTGATTGGAAAGCACATGTTCGAAAGAGAGCAAGAGATTTAAAATATTCGCATAAAGCCATGGGTAATATCGGAACGCCTGAAAAAGCATTGACAGATCTAGAATTAAGACTACTGCAAATAACGGGTACAGTGGTCGTAGATAGATTACGGATTCCTGAACTAGGAATTGCAGAAACAGATATTGAAGAAGTGCCCATTGAAAAAGATATAATATTGGAAGTTATTACACCAGAACCTCCAAATAAAAAAGAGGTTCATTAATACAATATGTGAAAGATATCGCGACAGGTAAAACGTAGTAATTCACATATTTTATAAATTTCATTAATTTATATTTCATAAATTGTACATTTTTCAGGTATGAGTAAGACAAATGAAAATGAAATGAATTCTTCATCCACAGATATGGTCGCTATTTTGAGGTCAATTGATAACAAAATGACTCAAATTTTAGAAAATCAAGATAAACTTTTTGAGATACTAAATAAGAATGTGAAATAAAGGAACTAATTTTATATCGTAATATATATTTATTTTCGTTATATACAGAATGTAATTAGTTTAATAAACATTTCCATTTCTACATTACATTATTAAAATAACTGTCGTATCAAATTGTTTCTTATAAAATTTCCTTCATCCAACATGTTGTTAGGTATCTCATTTGGTGGACCAGGAATATTTTCATTATCTGAATAAAATTGTTTTTTAAATATTTATTCATTTATTATAACGAAAATATCTCACCATTTTGTTGGAAATCATCATCATTTAAATTATGCAAGTTCCGTTCTCGAAGAACATTGTGCAATATCCCACAAGCATTTATAATTTTCGCGGCAAATTCAGGTTTATAATGAAGGACTCTGTCTTTCCGTAAACATCGAAAATAACCTTTTAATAACCCAATACATCGTTCGACGCAATTTCTAACAAGGCAATGACGCTCTGTGTATTGAGCTTCTGGTGTTCCTGGTTGTGCACCAACAATTGGCACCAAAAGATATGGTTGTAATGCATAACCAGAGTCTCCTAAAATAAAACTGTCGTCTTAAAGGCAACGTATTTATTAGAATTTTATATACTCCATACCAAAAAGCCATGAATGTCTTTCCCCATTTAAGTAATTCTGGTGTAAATTTGTTTTTATTTGAGACATTTGCCAAATTGCAGAATCGTGAACCGATCCTGGAAACCGGGCATTCAAGTTTAAAATTTTAAGATCCGAATCACATACCTAAAGGAGTAAAAAAATGTATTTTTTACATAAAGAAATATTACCTAATAGATTTTCATACTATTTGACAATTAATACTATGGAATCCTTTTCGGTTTATAAAAACAAAACCTGGGTAATGTGCTGGCGGAGGAAAAATGGCTACATGGGTGCAATCAATGCATCCTATAATTCCAGGTACACCGTACTTTTCAAAAAATCTGTAATAAATATGCAGTAACTTTTAAGTTGCAACAAAATTATATTAAAGATAAGAAATAAAATATACCGTGTTTTTATGATCATTTTATCGTCTTGGTTGACTGGAAAAGTAATTTTTCTTGACATAATTCTATTAATTGTATTCGTAACAAGATGAATACATCTGCTTACGGATGCTTGTGACATGGATACCTGAAAATCTTTACCAACGGACTTCTGATAACTGCCATGGGCAAAAAAGTGAAGCGCTGTAAAAAACTGATATCATTGAAAATAATTTTTGTGAAATCAAACATTATGCTAAAAATATGTAGTTACCTTAACAATAGGAGGAATTCCAGATGTTCTTGTATTTTCCAGATGCTCTTGTAATTGTTCAAAAACATTTTGGGCAGCGTTTGTGTCTAAACGGTACATTTGTCTGAATAATTCTTGCGGTAATTCAAATGGGTTGCTGTTATCTCGCAGTTGCCGCATATTTATTTTATTTTCTCTTCTGTTATGAATATTAAAATATGTTGTAAAAAATAAACAATAATTATAACCTACAAATATGTATTGCTTACCTCCGTTCTATCCAGGCGGCTGACACCTTAATGGTTTTCTAATTGCAAAGCAATAGTTCATCCCTGCGAAACCAGTCCGCAGAAAAGCGCTAGTATCGTAACCAGGCAACTGGTAAAGTTGTCAGAATCTTCTGATCCTGATTTAAGTCAATGCTTTTCAAACCATTTTGTGCAATTTAGTTGTGCAGTTACTAGCTGCGAATTGTGTTCTGTTAAGTGGGTTTAGTGGTAATTATACATATTGTGAAAATTGACGAGATCTGTAAGTATAAACAATTCAAATTTGATTACATTCTTAGCCTTGATCATAAGTTTGTGTTTTATTGTTATATTAAAATAAAATAATGTTATTTTTTTCAGGAACCAACATGTGGCCATCATAAATGTATTACAAACAGTCTCCCTGTCGAAGAACAAGGGCATTTGTTTTGTTTTCCAAGATTGGAAAGCCTACGGCGGGAATGGATCATCCGGATGGGTTGTCTTGATCTACTCGAATTGTCGTACCAGCAAATATTAGATCGAGGATTCCGGGTCTGCCGACTTCATTTTACTGATAAGCAATTTCGGAAAAAAAGAATTTGAATCGTCATGAAATACCTGTGGACGTTTTTAATTCTGGTAAGATTTACTTTTATACTAAAATTGCTTTGAAATTATAGGTTAAGTAATGCATAACCGCCGAAATACGAAATATTTCTTTACGTAAGATTATTAAACTTTGCTGTTATCGTATTTCCATGAAGGCTTTATTTCTTTATTAAAACTGTTTCAGAAATAACTAATAATTTATTATTATTTGTTAGTTGCTGCTTCAAAAATGATGGAGGAAGAGGAACCAGTATTTGAAGTTCTTGCTAATAATATGCCTGCTATCGAAGGGACACCGAAAACACGTAAATGTTCTGCTGGTGATGCTACTGCTTCTGTTTCTGGTATGCTTTTATTTTAAATTATTTTTACTTTTATATTGCACTTAACTTACGGTTAATTATGAGTTTTGAAAGTTATTTTAAATTGTCAACTAATATTTTTTTGTCTTTTCAGTTGCTGATCCAGAAACACCGAAGACAGGCGTATCATTTATTGAACTTCCTTCCGATAATACGGGAAATATTGCACCGGTTACACCGATGAGACGAAAACGTTTTGCTGCATGAAGTTTGCGATACGAGCCATACGTGGAGTTGCATACATTAGTTTTTCTAAACCAATATTTTTTTTATAAAATTCATTGTATCATAATGATAATCTATGACGAAATGATAACAAAATCTATCACAATGATTATCTGTATCGAAATAATAAGTAAATCTGTATCATAATGATAATCTGTATCGAAATTAAAATTTGTATCATAATGAGTGTCATTCAAGTACGTATGACATATATTTAATAAGTATATTAAAGCATAGAAGTAAAAAAAATTTTTTTATTAATTACTTTCAGATTTTCTATATTTAAGTATTAATATATTCTGTAACACAATAGTTTAATTTTTATATATCGATAATTTTTATATAATAAAAAATACCTGACAAAACTATTTTAAAATTTCACTTGTCAAAAGTATTATCGATATATAAAAATTAAATATTGTGTTACAGAATGACAGAATTTTAAATTTGAATTATTTGAAGCTATCATTCAATTTTCCCGCCTTTTTAGTTTAGTTCATCCCTGCAAGGCCAGAGGTGCTGCGAACTGCGTTTTTATATTTACTATAGAGTTGGCAAGTCTGATAGTGTAGATGGTCTGTGGTTCTATCTCGTCCACCAGCAATTCAAGAACGTTCTCACGTTCATTCATGATAATATTATATAAACTTTCAAAAATAGTTATGTTTTTAATATATTCACTTTAGAAAACTGTAAAAATTTGCTTACAGCTACTGCGTCATTGATGTTCAATAACATACACAATTTTTAAAAATATGATGTTCACAAACATCAAAATTTCTTAGAGAATAAGCATTAAACATAAAGTATGTTGAGAAACATACAATGTTAGATATTTGACAGGTTTATAACATAACATATTTTATAGAATAACTATTGCTGTTAAGAAACATATGTTGTTTATAAACATATATGTTACGAGTTACAGAATAAGTGTATAAGTAGTGTGACTGTGAAACTCATGTGACTTCATAGTAAGTACAAATAATAAATATAACCTAATACTTTTAAATATATATTATAAAATATAATTTAATAATAAATGAAATAATCGTTTTAGTTATCATAGTCTTGAAGTTGAAACTGGTTGAAA
This sequence comes from Harpalus rufipes, assembly GCA_951394225.1. Classification (NCBI taxonomy): domain Eukaryota; kingdom Metazoa; phylum Arthropoda; class Insecta; order Coleoptera; family Carabidae; genus Harpalus; species Harpalus rufipes. The sequence continues at coordinate 26,318,881 of OX596285.1, forward strand.
CCAAAAGACGACTACGATCTTTCAACGTTTCATCATTTCTACATACTACAGCAGAGTTCCAAGTGTAATCAAATTATTTTACTTTTACTGTGACTTTTACCTGCACCTGCAAGAAATGACACATTCGGACAGTGATATTAATATAGCGAGAAATATGATTGCAGCTACAAGAGCTGCTATTAATGTGGAACAGAGTTCAATATTTGCTGAAACGAGAAGGTTATTTCGCCCTTAGTTAAGAAGAAGAAGTCAGAGAGGACGTAAAAGAGATAAAATATGGAAAAAAATGTATTTTTGATGCAGCGTAGTCCAGCAGGAATAATGTTTGTTCCATCTCTAAATAAAAAAAAATTCTTACTTCGCATGGATTAGGTATGTAAATTTTTGGTAAAGTTAAATTATTCTAGAAAAAAAATCTCCAAATTATTTATTTTACGCAGGTTCTCCTACTTGTGGTCCAGTACGAATTAGTCGTTCATGGAGTATAACAGAACTTCAAGAAAATATTCATACAATTTTCGCAAAAGTACCACTTCATCTAGTTGGATTTCAGTTTGCAATAGCTACAAAATCGAAAAGATTAAAAATATTAGAAAATATATCCGAAATAAAACAACTAGAAATTGCCGTTAAAAAGGGTACAATGTTTTTAATTCCCAACAGAGAAATTCCTATTGAAGAAAGATCTGCTTTAGAAGGTATTATTTTACTTTTTATGACTGTTAAAGTAAAATTAATTTGAAGTTTTTAATAACATTCACTACCACTGGAAAATTTTAATTTTTATACATATATAATATAAAGAATCTGTTTAAATAAATCGAAAAGTTAATTGCATTTTACAAGAAGTATACATTCTTTGTGCCATTGGTTGAATAAATTAAATGTTTATTATGCGACAGTTGGGTCCTTGTTTGTGGTGTATAGAGCTCGGACACTCAGCTGTTTTCGGTAGCCTTGTGATCAGCTGTTTTAACGCCCTGATAACAGCGCCATCTCTTCTGTCATAGTTTTCCTTAGTTACTATATATATAATAAATGTTAAATATCAAAATAACTCTCAAAAGTATAAGAAAATTACAATACAAACGACAAAAAGCACAGACCATGCACTAAAGAAATAAAACAAAATGGCTGCCATCCAAACTGTCACTTTGACAAGCGGGGCTCCGTAGCATATGTTTCAAGGATACTTAAAAACAGCTGTATACTCGCACTCTATATGAATTCACAATGGCCGCGTTCAGCACCTCTCATCGCTGGCAGCGCTAAGCACCGAAGATGGCCGAACGCAATGGAGGAATGCGATTGGTCCAGCACTTGCATTCGGAAAACATCGGTGCTCATCGCTGCCAGAGTGCTGAACGCGCCCAATGAAACCACGAATCTGGAGTCTATTTTTAATTGGATACAACTGACTCGTCCGCCGTTTGGGACCCCACTGTGACTCCACTTTAATCATTTAATATGAAATATTACATGTATTATCAGCTATTGGGCTTCCAAATTATCAAGAGATGGCGCTGATATCAAACGTCAAAATCATTACGAACGGTACATTATTCGCTGGCTCCCATATTGTTAACGTTGCTCTCAGACTAATTTTCTTGGTTTTTTAAGTTATTTTGTGTTATAGTTTAGTGTTTCTTATTAATTTTGATAGAGTTTAGTTTAAAGTTTCCTGTAGTTGTAGTTTTAGTGATAGTTTTATTAATATTTTCATTTAATCAGTATAATTAGTAAGTAGTTGTAGGTTAATGTTGCTTTAATTACTTTTATTTTAGATATAGTTCAGCTATTAGTTTGTAGTTCTTGTAGGTTTAGTTTATAGCGATAGTTTGTTGTACATTTAAGTAATTATTTCTATCTATTTAGTCAGTTTTAGTTTGATTCCATCATGGAGGTAAGAAACAAATATGGAGGGAGCGTATACCGACATTAACGGCGAGGGGAATGAAGCCTAGTGGGGACGGACGCACACTTGTATTGGTGCCAAGCTAGAGTGGGGATCTCGCGGTATTTTTGAAGTTCGAAATGCGAACAACATGTAACTGAAACAATATCATTACTTTTTTTTTAAAGAAAAAGTAATAAATTGAACTCATAATTATTATATTTCTTATGAAAATAAATTTAAAACAATTTGCAAATCCTGAACAATAAGAATGTACTTATATGTACTAGACATATTATTATATTATTTTACATTAGTAAATAACTTCTTTTATTCACCACAATTTAAAAAAAATCTGTTGTGACCAGCATAATACCTCTCGCCATTTCCATTTTATGTTACATCATTAACGAACTGAACATTTCTTGTACACACACACAAATAATTTCACTTATACATTGTATCTATTCTTCGTTCCATTAAGAATTTTATCCTATTCTTCTAATATTTTCAAAATTCTTCATATTCATTCACAATATTAAAGATATATCTTAAAGGTGTATATAATAGTAAATTAATATTATTACTACTCGTATACCTATAATTTTAAATATTTATTTAATAATACAATAAGCAATATTAAATGTACCTACTTTCCAGAAAAAGCTTTCAGTAATGTCCAATGTCTGTAAAACTGTTAATTTTTGACACTGACATTTTTTATCAATCTGTCAAATACAAACATTTAAATATTTTAACTGGTTTTCATGGATAGGGAGATTTATTTACAACAGATTATTCTATATTATTAAATATTATATCTCTAAATCTATAGAAGATATAACAAAAATTTTAAATGTATCATATTGAGAATATAACCATCTTTTATTTGCAATAACAAAAATTATCAAAAAATAATATTTAGAAGTTTTTTTTTAATAAACTACCACTTCCGGTTATCCGATTGATACCCAAACCTTATCAGCTCTTCCCATTAATGTTAGATTGAGGAATCTGTAGTTAAATATTTTTTAAGTCTTGTAGTATTTGAGAAACCGTCCTTACAACATCCACACAGACACACACATACACACACACACGGACATCATCGTAAAAATGTTATTATCGGATTGTAGGGACCTTAAAACGTGCTTATTCACTAAAATCTGGATATGTGATTTTTAGCATGAATCCAATATCTCTCTTAGCGAGAGGTAAAAATCTGCAAATGACTTTCCGTGAATTTTAGCTGTTTTCTACAAATCTCATACAGTACATTTATATAATGAACATATTACTACTGCCTTGTACTAAATACCTATGGAATGAAACTGCTGCTTCTCCTTCTTTCTTTCTTTAGTTTGATGCTTTTTGTGAGAAGCGATTATAACATTCCACAACACAACAAATACCCATTACTCTGCATGATATAAATTAAAAATTAATTGAAAATTCTCAGGACAAATAATACGAACCTATGGAACGTAAAGATAAAAAACTAGTATATATTTTATAGTTTTTTGTAAACATCTTTTAATTAATAAATAATAAATAGCCCACAATATATCACTATGCACATTAAATAACTCAAAAAATCAGAAAAACTTTGTTGTAACAACGACGCAAAATGGCTACCACACGACAGAATGACAGATGGTCCCGACTAGTAGCGGGGAGCAGTCGGCTTCACTTGAGTTCGCATAAGCTACCTCCATATTTGTTTCCTAGCTCCATGGATTCCATCATAACATTAACCTCTAAAAAATTGTATATCTCTTAATTTGCTTACTAATTTCAATTGAAACTTACCTTTTATATTAGCGGTTACTTGTTTATTCTATTTAAAATGAAACAATTATTTTCACTTTTAGTAGTTTAGTGAAAATTTTATGACATAACCCTATAATATATGGAATTTCTTCTAATTTACGTATTAATTTTAATTGATATAAAAACTTACTTTTTATTTTAACAATATTGTGTCTATTTTATTGAAATAAAACAATTAAACGCTATGAAAACCTTATTTCAAATCACAAAGGTAAATGTTACAAACGTAAACAAATAATAATTTGTACTATTCGTTTAGTTCGAAATTCTGCCGCTAGTAGCGTTTTCTTAATTTGGAAGCCTAATAGTGACTCAATATACAGCGTGTAACAGAAATAAGTACATTAAATTTAACTAGTTATAGAACTCGTCGAGTGCAACAATATTTCTTGCTAAAAAAAAAGAGATTTCGAAAAAAAGTTAAATTTAATGTACTTATTTCTGCTATACGCTGTATGTGGCCAATAGTGACTGTGATTTTGATATGTTGGCGCGGTCGGCGTGAGGTGACCGAATATGGCTGCATATCCTGTAATCTGTCAACCTCGAACGTTGTTGACATTTGACATACATTAAGAACAGAAAAGTAACATTTCAAGATACTGTTTGTGAATTTCATGTCAATTTAAACTAATTATTATAATACTACATTTATATTTTAAATAGTGTAAATAATTAAATTATTTTTCCCGCGATATAATTGACAGAATATGACGGCGTTTGGCCACACTATGCATGTAATCACTTTATTATTAATTATAGAAAATGTCCTCGATGATGAGTTGTTCTGCTCTAAGATGTGTAAATCATTCGAGGTGTTATAAATTTTATAGACAAACATTTAATTTGTTTATTATTAATGCGGTACATATCTAACTTCGAAAATATCAACAAACCGTATTCTTTCTTCTATTTTCTTGCAATATTTTGAAATAGTAAATTATAATGGTAAAATGGCGGACGAGTCAGCTATACTTTATCTATAAAAGTATCTGTACTTCAGTGGAACGTCAAACCAAGAGAATTTAATCACTTTATTTTTCGTTTTATTACCGTGATTTGACTAATAAAAGAAAAAATAGGCGTCTTCTGTTTTAAGTGTTCTATGAGAATAAGAAACAAAAAAAAAATGTGTAAAGTGACCAATCAGCGTTCAGGGTGTTACTGTTATATTATTATATCACTGAATTCAGAATTAAATTCTCTAACGAATGAGCTAATATAGTTATTTACATACCAAATGCGGGAACGTTTGGTTCCCGGCTGAGTGTTTGGCGGCGCGAGCTTGCGAGCGCTGCCATAGAACGATGCCGGGAACCAAGTTCACGCAAGAGGTTTGTACAATATTTTTCGTACGAATATATAAAATTAATAATTATTTATTTTTGTACAAATAATATCATTACTGATTTGAAGCCAACTTCAGAGTGATGTGTCAAATTTAAATTGTTTTGAAATTGCTAATGAAGCATCGGATAATTTACTTCCTAAAAAATCCAAAGGGCGGTACGAATCAGCATATTTAAAATTTATTAATTGAAGTAAAACCAAAAAAATAACACATTACTCTGAAAATGTGTTGTTGGTGTATTTCCAAGAATTCCCGCACAAAAAATCATTATGGTCAACATATTCAATGTTGAAATCTTGTTTATTTATCCATAATAATATAAACATTGCAAGATATTCAAAAGTTATCGCTTTACTAAAACGCGAAACAGCAGATCTAAAACCTAAAAAATCTACACCGGTATTAATAAACAAGGGTTAAGTTCAGAATAGATTCTTTTTAACACAGGAATAGCTATTCCTAGTTTATCACGAGCTTAACCCACAAATGTATAATAATAAACATGGAATAAGACTTAACTCTAGAATAAACCCTCCATAAACGTCATTTTAACACAGGGTTAAGAGATATTCTCGGAATACCTAATCTGGGAATAGGAAACTATTTATTATTACCGCTGTTAGAGTTTTACATGATACCCAAATTAATCTATTTATAAATGAAGCACCAGATACTACTTTTCTATTAATGAAGGTATGTACACACAACATACATATCTAAGTACACCTATAATTTGTTTTTCCATCTTTATTACAAACTTGACTTTCAGGCTGTTTCAATAATGGGTATATCTGGAGCTTGTCGCCGTGAAGAACTCTGTAAAATGATGATAAATCATTTAGAATTTAAGAGTGAAATAGTGGTAGTTGCAATACCTGACAGCAAAACTAATATTGCCCGTAGTTTTGTAATAACTCAAGCTAAATGGATTGATTTGCTAAAAATATATATAGATGTTAGAACAAGAGCTCTAGCAAACGACAGAAAACTTACTTCATTCCAAATGAATTGACATTGCACAGCTGATTGCTGGGACCTTATACTAAAGTTTACCCCAATTTCAATTCTAGTATTATAACAAATTAAAATTTAATAAACTTGTTTAATTTCTTATCTATTTATGTTACAATATATGTTACATTTGTTGGTTATACATATGTGTATTCCACTGCTGCCCGAAGCCGACTGCTGTCATCACAGGTACAAGTTGTGACCAACATTGTGAACCAAATGCACTAAATTTATTATTTTAAAATTAAATTTCATTATATATTCCACCATTTTCTCTTATTATTATTATTATTATTATTATTATTATTATTATTATTAAGCGAAAAAGTGTTTAAGAAACTATACTTTTTTTAAAATTATAAATATAGTTCTTTAAAAAATGCTTTAGAAATAGGAGTGTTTTTTCCAAAACTTCCCGGTCGCCTATCTGGTGGACAACTGGGAAATTGACGTTTCGGACGTTGCTTAGGCAACGCGAAACAACACATTTCAATGCATGAGTACGAAAAAATATATACGTTCTCATTTAAAATAAAACAAAGTTAGGTTTCGTATTTTGAGAACCACTGGTCGAAAAAAATATTTTTTTTTCTTTAAATTTATCATGTGAAATAGAAATAGTTTGCAAATTTAACCGTCTTTGTATCTTTTATAGTTCTCGAAATAACAATAGTGACCCACTTAAAATGAACATCTTTTATAATGTAAAATCTTTAGTTTTTAATTTTGTCCTCATTACAAGGACATTTAACTATTATATTTATTTATCCACGACTGTCAAATAATATACCCATAATTCAACCGTTTTTTATCAATTAATGACCGTCGTTACTGTTGCTAATTGAATAATATTGACAGTTCGATGGAATAATATTATTCAATCGTTATGTCAAATTCAAATCTTACCTTACAAAAAGTACAAACAAATTACTTTTAATAAATATTTATTTCCACATAAAAAGCCCAAAGTATACTAGGTTTCTCGTTTTTTATAGTTTTATTTTCTTCTTAAGCTTAAAATGTAGCTAAATAGTCGGTTTAAAATTTTCTGCTAAATGTCAAATCACTTCATAGTTTTGTTAAAACAAATACCCAGTAATCAACGCTAACTATGTTTATGTTTGTGAACAAACAATTTTCTAAAATTTGTTAGGTTATTTCTGGTTTAAAATAATACAGTATGTTATTATTTGACAGTTGTGGATAAAGTATAGTATTCTATTCGCATGTAATGGCTATTACTCACTCGAATGATTTACATCACTCGCCTTTCGGCTCGTGATGCAAACTTCATTCTTATGAGTAATAGCATACATTACATGCTCATTGAATAATATACTATTATTTGTTACTCACTTGTCAACTTCATTAATGGTACCGTCTACTACTTTTGAAAATTAATCTTTACTAGTTACTAACTTTTAAAATTGGTTACTAACGTGTTAAAATTTTACAAGTTTGTTACCACGTTAGTAACGTTGTTGACATGTTAAAATTGTGTTTTGTTATTGTCATACGACTGACAGGTTTAGATTATGAATTTAAATTTGATTTGCAAGTGAGTAACAAATAAAATAGTGTACAATACTCGCCTCAAGTAGGTGACAGGCTCGCCTACTCGGCTCGCCAGTCATTTCCTCCTTTCAGCAGTAAAAACCGTTTTACCTGGATGTAATGTAAAGTACTATTGCTAATGAATATGTCAATTTTGTACATCTGTTGACCAATATCATTTGTTTTTCAAAACTAAGTATGTATATATTTTTTAAATAAAAGGAAATATTAAAATAATTTTAACCAATTTGATTTCTTTAATATCACATGGTCAGAAAATAAAAATTTGACATGTTTTTTTTTTCATAAAAATTGGTAAATCTTCATAAAAAAGTACTTCCGGTTGGTTAACTGTAACCAGAATCTAATCGGTTCTTCATATGTGTATAGATCGTAAATACCAAAAATTATAATTTATGGAGTTGTAATACTTGAGTTATCGTGGACGAAAATATCGTCACAGACACACATGCAAACATCAATGTAAAATAGTAAAATCGTGTTCTAGGGATCCTAATTCGTTCTCATCCATTGAAAACGCACTACCGAAAATTTAGACTCTATCCGATATCGTATTTTGGCATTTAGTATTTAGGTCTATTTCACATAAATACAATTCCGAATGGCACACTAATAATCCATGGGAACACTAGAATAACAAAACTGAATTATACAATTCGATTTAATTTGATGCTTCAGCCTCAGATTGATGTTATTATTATATTTCATAAATCAGAAGCAAAAAATTATTCTTTGATAGTAAATTTGAAATTTTACACAAATTATAGCAACAAACATTTATTTGTTTAATTAGTTCGCGTCAACTTAAAGGCATAGTGAGCTCCTGCAAAACCCTAAAATCTAATTCCTAAAATCCTAAATAATGACATCATTTAGAGTATATAAATTTAGGATTTAGATATTAGGGTGATAAAAGTGCAACATCGAACACAGCCTATGACCAAAAACAATACCTGTCTTACCATAGGTAGGCGGGAGGTAAAAATGCAGTAAAACAAAAAACACAATCTGTATTTTTAAACGTCAATTTGATAGTTTTACCCAGAGAACACTAACATTCAAATTGCCGCCAACGCAAAGTGACACTCTAAACACAGATAACATATGACATATACAGTGTGTTTGAAAAAGTGGATACACTCTTTTTTCTCGCTTTATTATTGCAGATACGCATATTGCTTATACGACATGATTTAATCGGGTCAATATTTGTAATTGAAGTGCTTGAAAATTGTAATTGTGCAACTCACGGTATAAATACAACCCATACCTACTATGTTTTTTCTAAATTTGGATTGCATTTTTTGTTTTCTTTTCGACCATGCCAAATTTATTAGTATTAACGGTATTCATTTTTTAAAAATAATTATTTTCTTTCGCTCGATTTTTATCGTTAAGATATGTAATTTAATATGTTAGAGGGCTATGGCAGTGATTGTTTTCATGATATTATGTTAATAAGGCCCAGTTTCATAAAAAATAATTTATGATTAACTTTTATTTCCAAAGTAAATTATAAAATGAACAAGTAATTTTTTGACAGCAATGAGCTTAAAGTTATAAAAATATGAAAACTAATTCGAATTTGTTCATACAATTAAATTTACCTTGGAAGTATAACCGGGCCCATGTCCATTTATTTTTAATTTAATGTTAATATGAAAAAATCAATTTGCCAGAAACATTTATTTAGGATGTCTCCTGTTTTTATTAATACATTTTAAAGTACGTATTTTTAATTCACGCATAACATTATTAAGCTCAATTCCTTCTAAGGAAATGCGTATTCGGTCGTAGCCCTCTCGCATACTAAATTACATCACATAACGATAAAGATTGAGTGAAAGTAATTATTTTTAACAAATGAATAAGGTTAATATTAATAAATTTGGTATGGTTGGAAAGAGAACAAAAATGCAATCCAAATTTATAAACAAATAGTATTGGTTGTATTTAAATTTACAAAGTTGATGTCACTTCCGATTATACCGGAAGTTCGAAAATTACAATTTTCACACATTTCAATCACAAACATTAAACTGATTAAAGCATGTCCTATAAACAATATGTGTATCTGTAGTAATAAGCGTGGAACAAGGATGTATCTACTTTTTCAAACACACTGTATACAGGTGTTCCGCGACTCGACCGACAAACTTATACCATATATTCTGAGGGTCATTACGATCAAAAAATGTTATATGACCTATAGGTGAATTCCTCTTTGTTTCGCAGGTATCGAAGGAATTTAAAAAAAATACATTATTTAGACATTTTTAATTTTAATTTTCTACTATTTAGGATACGTACTTCTAAAAAAATATTTATTATAGGATACAATGGTAAGTATAATAGCAAAATATACATCTATAGATACCTAAATATAGCAGTAAACGTTGTCTGCTTTGATAGTGCGACCACCTATGAACGGCAGACTTTGTGATTTTAATAAAGAATAATGTTTACATTAATCCTGTGCAACAAACAATTTAGTATTTATGAGGCGGTAGGTCAGTACCGAAATATTAACCATATTTTTAAAATCTTTAAGCCCGTCTGCTCGTTGTACGCGACTGTCTGCTGACCGTTACTTTTTTAAATTTGATTATATTCATAATAAATTAATTTTCTATCAAAAAATGAAAATGATATTTTATGAGTAAGTTGTCGGCGTTTTTTTTTTTGAAGTTTTGAGCGCCGTCTTCTTCAAAAATGCGACCGCGTGAAGCGGCAGACGCATATGTTCTAAGTACAATATACAATTCTAGTCACTTTGGTATTTACTTTAATCTGATATTAATGAGACACTTGGAGGTCAATTTTGAACCTTTTTTGAAAAATATAGCGAGTAAAGGCGACCAGTTGCGGCCGGCAGACGAGTGGTTTTTAATTTAGAACGGACAGTACTATATACTTAGAGTGTCAAACCTTTGGTGCCTTATGAGTCACTTGTTTTTACTGCCAGCTCTTGGTCTAATACACAAACGACTTATATTTTATCTTGGGTTCAAACTCAGGATCCTTGGCTTTCACACTTATATTTCACACGTATTTTGTATCGTAAGTTCATATAAATGTATAATAAAACCTAGATATCTATACAATTTTATAAAATAGTCATGATATCATGATAACATTTATTACAAATCATTTCGAAAACAGAATGTTGGGCGAATAACGAAGTCAGGGAAAAATCTATATATTTGAATATTGCGCCATAATAAATTTAAATATCGCGCCCAAATGAAGACACAACCAAGACCAACTGTATCAAATGTTTCCAAAAACCTAATTTGAGGTTATGTACATATCCTTAATTCAATGAGAGATATCTCTAATTCATTTTTAGATATCTCTAAATGAATTTTGGATATCAAAATTTAAATTTTAGATATCTCAAATTTAATTCGTGATATCTCAAATTTTAATTTGGATATGTGAATTTGTTTTAGAAATAAAACTCAAATTTAATTAAAAGTAAAACGGCTTTCCATACTGATGTCTTACGAAATGGACCATTAGATGGATTCAGCGCTTGTCATTTTGAAAATTATCTATTTTCTTTGAAAAATTGTGTAAAACACACGCGACAGCCATTGCATCAAACGACAAAATATATTTTTCTTCAAACGTAATAAACGTAGCATCTTTTGTGACTTGATTCACAAGGTAGAAGTTTAATTTCTACGCCGCCGGACTAGAAATAAAATAAATAAATATCCATGGTAACTATACAGAATCAACGAATAAGAATTAACTTTAATAAAAGAAACCTGTAATATCGCCCTAAATGTCACTATAACACGCTAGATAACCTAAGAGTAAAGTTACTAAATACGATCAATAGCTGTCAAACTTAAATATATAACCTGTGAATTGAAATATAAACAGAGTTTACTTTTGAGGAAATAACATTATTAAAGAATAGCAGACTTACAGATTACAATTACAGGGCGGTAATGAGCATAAGAATACTTAGAATTAAAGTGATAAGAAAAGATTATATTGTTTTGCAGTGATTACTGGACATATTTTTAAGCCACACTGTTAGATTTCCATCCAATTGAACAACTTCAGGGGGCGTACATTATAATCCTTCAAATTCCGACATAATTACATACAAGGAGGATATAAAATTGCACAGTTTTTATTCAAACGTCAAAACGTGAAAATTTTCACTTCAATGTTTATAACAAAAAATGAACAAATAAGTATCCATAGCTACAGGGCAATTGAAATCGCAAACGTAATTTATGTAAAATGTAACATCAGTAGTAGATATTTTTCTTTAACCCTAGAATACGGGTCATTCGTAAATTTTACGATGCCCCTAAGACTTCGTGCTTTTTCGGTTACTTACGGTTAATGTACCGAATTGCCCTATTGAGTACCTTCTAGTCTAGTATTTAGCTAGACTGTGTGGTGTGCGGTCGTTCTGGTTTCTGACTCTAAAGCGATTTTTCGGCGATAGGTTCGTTAATTTTACGAAAGTCCCGCGTTTACGTCATTTTATAAATTAATCTGGTTTTTATTTTTCGTACCGATTGTGAGTGTTTTAGTATTAGAAATTTGAGGTAAGATATTTTTTCATTATTATTAATTAGAATTATTATAATAAATATGTTTTTTTTGAAGATGGCAAATCGACAGATTTTGACCGAAAAACAACTAGAGGAAGAAGCAGCACGTATTATGAATGGAGAAGATGGTGATTCACAAGCGTTTGACGACAGTGATGGTAGTGACTTTGAAGAGGACAATTTGGAAGTTGAATCATCTTCTTCCGACACCGAGCTTGATGAAGACAATAATTCGGCTGCTTGTCTCATTCAACAAGGATTTAGCCCAATTCAATCTGAAGAAGATGATGATATTCCTTTATCACAAGTACGTACACGTTCAAAATATGTAATCAACTTGAAAAACAAACGTCTACAAGGCAAGAATGGTCACAAATGGTCATCTGAGTTACCTCAACAATCGAAAAGAACGGCTGCTAGGAATATTGTACATTTTATAGCTGGTCCTAAAGGAGCTGCAAAAGAGTGTTCTAACCTGGATGACTATTTTTTACATTTTTTTTCTGACAATATATTTGAAATTATTTTGCAACACACAAATGCAGAAATCGCCAGACAGGCCCAAATATATAGCGGCCACCAGACTGTTTCCCCAACGACAAAAGACGAGCTGAAAGCCTTGTTTGGTGTCTTAATCCTTTCTGCCGCAAAAAAGATAATCATTTGTCAGCAAGGCATATGTTTGATAGCACTATTTCCGGCAAGTTTTATAGATCGTGTATGAATTGTGATCGTTTTTTGTACCTGCTAAACTGTATTAGATGCGATGATAAAGAAACACGAGAAGAGAGGATGATAAATGATCCTTTTACACACATTCGGGAAATTTGGGAAATTTTCATTGACACGTGTAGAAATTCATATACTCCGACCTCATACGTCACCATTGATGAACAACTTTTGGCATTCCGAGGACGCTGTCCTTTTAGAATGTATATTCCTAATAAGCCCGCGAAGTATGGGATAAAAATTGTTATGGTTTGCGATTCCGCCACTAAGTATATGTCAGATGCAAGTCCTTACTTAGGAAAAAAAACGGAGACCAATGGTTTGCCTTTGGCCGAATTTTATGTAAAAGGGTTAACGAAATCAATCCATGGTACAAATCGCAACGTTACCATGGACAATTGGTTCACATCGGTTGCTCTTGCTGACCAGTTACTACAAAGTCTTTACAAATTAACTATGATAGGAACTATACGCAAAAATAAAAAAAGAGATACCCAAGGAGTTCTTGGATGGAAAAAGTCGAAATGCAAATACGTCAATGTTTTGTTTCGATCAAAAAAAGACATTGTTATCCTATATGCCAAAAAAAAACAAGTTAGTTTTGCTACTTTCGACTATGCATGAAAAGGCAGAGATCCAAGAAGAGACCGGTAAGCCAATAATAATTCATAACTATAATGAGACCAAAGCAGGTGTGGACACCTTCGACCAAATGTGTTCTAATATGAGTTCGAGCAGAAAAACACGGAGATGGCCGTTATGTGTGTTCTATGGGATGATAAATATGGCCAGCATTAACTCTTATGTCATTTACACTTTTAATACGTTAAAAAAAGGCGAAAAACCTATTTCAAGATACCAATACATGATTGATTTAAGCCTTTGTCTTGCCAAACCTTGGATGCAGCATAGATATAATAGCAAAACTTTACGTCGATATCTTCGGCAAGACATAGCTGAAATCCTCGGTATATCAGAAGAAAACGTTGTGAACACACCCCAACATAAGAAGAGGAAGACTTGTTACTATTGTCCAAGCAAAAAAAGACGCATGACCACTAATTATTGTATGGAGTGCAAAAATCCAATTTGCGGAGAACACCGAGGAGAAAAATAATAAAAAATATTGGTTTTATAATTTTAAACGTTTGTTTTGATAATGAAGAATGTTATTTTTTTGTATTTTTTTAAAATAAAGTTTGATAAAGGAATATATATATTTTTTTAATGAGTAGTAAAATTTACGATAGTCCCGTAATTACGTTTGGCAAACATAGTCCCGTATTCTAGGGTTAAATATCTACGTTTGAAGAAAAAATAAAATGTGTCATTCGGAGTAAAAGTGTCTTTGTGTGCCTCACGTGCATTTATCCGACTCGCTTCGCTCGTCGTTTAAACTGCCACGCTCGTCACACAAACTCTCACTTTTACTCCTAATAACACAATATACTATTGTACCCTTCTTTACATACGGTTTGTGATGGTTTTTTTATTAAATAAAACAAATGATGGTCTCAAATTCTATAAAAAGCTATTATTTGAAAATATGGAGTTAAATACAAGTAAAAGAAATAATTGCTGTTTGTTAAAAAATGGTTCAGTTATGATAGTTGAGCAATTGTTCGAAGAAAACTAACATAAAAATAGGTGGAAAAATATTTTTGAAGAAATTTCCATTTTACAGTATCTCATGCTCATCTGAACTACTCAATATTTACGTGGTTTCATGATTGTCAGATAATGTGCATGAGGTGTCACCTATTGATATAAATGTGGTTTTATTTAAATACAATTTCAATGATAAATGGATTGTTATGCCGCTATTACATCATAAATAAAACATATTAGAGTAATTGCACGTTTTAAAGTTGATTTTTTTATTAAATATTGTTTGCTCTTTTAGCCCACTGATTATTGTGTTATTTTATTTAAAAACAACAACAATGACGATAAAGAATACGCTGCCGTGCCTACGGCATGGCTATCTCCGGATGAAAAATATTGCTTTTGGTCGGAAAATTCAAAAAATGGACGGAAACTTATTAAAACCAAAAGTCAGCCAAATACAGAATATCAAAAATATCAAGTCAATGTTTTACAAAAATATGGTATAAATTGCATATGATCGAATTTTAATACTCGATATTGAAAAATATTTTGTTTCGCAGATACATACGAAAGAGCCCTATTGAAAGAAAAAAAACTTATGTCTACAAGTTCTCAAACTGATGAGGAAGTTGCTTTAGGTCGTTTGCGAAAACGTAAATATGCAAAAGTTGCATGAGATTCCGATGGTATTTTGTCTACAAAATTTCAATTTCACAACAATATTCATAATTAATTTTTGCAGGAACGGATTCTGCACCAGAAAATTTAAATGATGATAACCTGTACAACTCAAGAAGAACATTTCTTCAATCAAAACATTTTAAGTTTAAAATATATATATATATATATATATATATATATATATATATATATATATATATATATATATATATATATATATATATATATATATATATATATATATATATATATATATATATATATGGCGTTTGTATTATTTGAATTTTTCAAATTTGCAATCTCATACGACACGCAGTCTCCACATTGATCTTTTTTTGGTATATAAAACGATATTTTAAACTCGTCATTAAAAATTCTACTGTACATAAGATAATAATGTTATTCAATAAAAATGTTAGGTAAAACTTAGCAACAAAAATGACACTATTCTAAAAACACACATTTGTGATAAAATATCATTTTTTAATTATTACTTAAGGATCAAGAAAAGTGGCACTTGTTTCTTAAATGAAGTGAAAAAATTAGGAAAAATGTCACAACTTCAAATAATACAAACGCCATATATATATATATATATATATATATATATATATATATATATATATATATATATATATATATATATATATATATATATATATATATATATATTAAACTTAAAATGTTTTGATTGAAGAAATGTTCTTCTTGAGTTGTACAGGTTATATATATATATATATATATATATATATATATATATATATATATATATATATATATATATATATATAACCTGTACAACTCAAGAAGAACATTTCTTCAATCAAAACATTTTAAGTTTAATATATATATATATATATATATATATATATATATATATATAACCTGTACAACTCAAGAAGAACATTTCTTCAATCAAAACATTTTAAGTTTAATATATATATATATATATATATATATATATATATATATATATATGGCGTTTGTATTATTTGAAGTTGTGACATTTTTCCTAATTTTTTCACTTCATTTAAGAAACAAGTGCCACTTTTCTTGATCCTTAAGTAATAATTAAAAAATGATATTTTATCACAAATGTGTGTTTTTAGAATAGTGTCATTTTTGTTGCTAAGTTTTACCTAACATTTTTATTGAATAACATTATTATCTTATGTACAGTAGAATTTTTAATGACGAGTTTAAAATATCGTTTTATATACCAAAAAAAGATCAATGTGGAGACTGCGTGTCGTATGAGATTGCTTCAGCTGAAGAAAAAGCAAATTTGAAAAACGACTATGACACACATTTGATCGAAAAAGAACTCTCCAGGAAAGAAAATGATAAAGGAAACAATACCGACAATCTTGTTGTTGCAGTGTACGATCTGCAAGCAGTCCTTCAATGCCCCAGGGGCGACGTATCCAGTTTCTATTACGTCTCAAAACTAAACGTGTTTAACTTCACCATGTATGAGTTAAAATCAAAGGCCGTCAAATGTTTCATGTGGGACGAGTCTGAAGGTAATAGAGGTGTTTGCGAAATAGGAACGTGTGTTCTGAAGTATTTGGAATCCTTAGAAGGTAAAGCCAGTACAACAGAGAAGAAGAAATTAGATGTCGTATTTTATTCGGACAACTGCTGCGGTCAGCAAAAGAACCATTTTATGTTTACGTTGTATCTTTATGCTGTCCAGAAGTACGAGTATATAAATTCAATAACGCACAAATTTTTAATAAAAGGGCACACACAAAATGAGGGTGATAGTGTTCACTCCGTCATTGAACGTCAAATCAAACGTGCCCTGAGATCAGGACCAATTTTTGTTCCGGACCAGTACATGGCCTTAATCCGAACGGCCAAAGCCACAGGAAAACCTTACGAAGTTTATGAATTAAATCATGAGAGCTTCTTTAATTTCAAGGATCTTTCATCCACAATCGGGACGATTTTTTCCAAAAACATAAATAATGAGTCAGTTAAGATGTCAAACTTTAAAGTTATTAAAACTGAAAAGGATCAACCAAATAAGCTGTTCTACAAGACATCTTACAGCGAAGAGCAATTCCAGACCATTCAAGTTAAACTACCAAGAGCGTCAACTAAAACCAGGAGTTCAGCGAACACCACTAGTGGCACAACCACCGTAGAATTGAAGATGCTCTATAGTACCAAACCTGGAATTAGTGACAAGAAAAAAACAAGCATTCTAAGCTTATTCAGTCAAAACAAAAGTGTTATTCCGCAGTATTATTTTAATTATTTTAAAAATTTGTAGAGTTCTGAAAAGTTTATACAATTAAGGTAATTGCCAACGTTTTAATTTTGTCGGTTATATTAATGTTTACAATAATTTTTTTTTAGAAAATCAATAAAATTAAGTTCTTATAAAAATGTTGGTGGTATTTATTTATTTTATTCAATAATTTTATCAATACATTTCAAAATCACTTTACAAGAAAAGTGTCACAAGTCGAAAAAGGGTTGAATATTAGGGGTGATTTGCATAACTTGGCTAAGAGAATAATATATTTTCAAAGCCCATTTTTATATGGAAGCACCACAATCAAGAAAATTTGAAAAAATGTAGAAAATGTTAGATTTACATCACAATGCACAACAATATTTGAAAATCGTTCTCCTGAATAATAAGGATTTTTGAGATGTCACTTTCCTTGTGCACCGACGATATATATATATATATATATATATATATATATATATATATATATATATATATATATATATATATATATAAATGGGGACTTATACAATTCAAATATTTTGGTCGCCATCTAGTGTGTAAAAAAGTATTTAATAATTAGTTATGTAGTGAGCAAGATTTAGCTCTAAGTTTGACGTTTATCACGTGATCCATATTTGGTTCCACGTGAGCACAACAACCATTGTTTGAAAAGAATGATGAACATGTCGAGACTGAACACGGAAGTTGAAATAATATGATTAATATAAATTGAATATGAATTAGTAATGTATTTACAGGAACCTGTGATAAAAGTTTAATTATGTACAAAATAATAAAATGACGCAAACCTATGTTTATAAAATGGACAAACATAATCAAACTTATTTTGGAAAAATAAGTACAGCAACTCAAGCAACTTTAATAAAGCTGTCTACTAATAAAGAGACACAAGTTTATCTTAATAAAAACACATATAAAAATTGATATAAGCAGAACAACTCCACACAAACAGAAATAAAGGTTAATAAGGAAATTAGTACCCAAACAGTCAACAATTATTATGTAAGAATGTTATTTGGTGTTGTAGAGACATCGCGAAATGAAACTAAATTTGTCAATAATTGGAAACTAAATTATACTTTATTAAGCAATGATGCTCTAAAATTTATATATTTCACCGGCTTATCAGTAGAACATTTTAATGTTCTATATGATTTGTTAAATCCCACAGTTATACCAAAGTTGAAATACAGATATTT
Organism: Harpalus rufipes; assembly: GCA_951394225.1. NCBI lineage: Eukaryota > Metazoa > Arthropoda > Insecta > Coleoptera > Carabidae > Harpalus > Harpalus rufipes. Next base: position 26,337,605 of record OX596285.1, read on the forward strand.
CCAAAAAACGCCAAAGAAAACTGAATTTAATAATTTAACATCCAGAGACAAATTATGTATGACTTTAATAAGATTAAGACGTAGATATACACTAAAAAAAATTTCATTATTTTTTTCCGTCTCTCTCAACAGTGGAATTTGTAGTGTTTACATGGATTCAGTTCATGTTTTTCCAAACTGAAACGATGAAATCGAATTTGTTTTCCCTCCGTGAGAATCAGAAAGATTCGATCCCGCAATGTTCCATTAATAACAATCACTACACATAATAACAACCAAACTTTGCTGACTAAATAACAAAATATGGGATAACGGGGTGGTGCTGAAGAGGGAAAGCATTTGATCGACTCGGCCATGGTATATCACCTCGCTCTTTCTAAAAATTTCTTGTCCCTTTCTAAATTCTGTGGAGGGAGGTCCGCTGACGATCCGCCGCCGATGACATCAAAATCATAAGTCCCCATTAAGTAATAGGACTACTCTTAGAAATGCTGAGTAAGAGTAAAGTTATAAACTTTCCACAAAATAAAGCGTAAGATAGACGTAGAATAGTCAGTCTTAAGGCAGCTCTCCAGCTGAAACCAAGCTTGTATAACTCTGTATTCGCAACAAATAAACTTTTTTAAAAACAATATAAATTGTTTAATAATATAATTGGCGCAGTCGGTAGGATAGCCAACAATAAGTTTGTAACAGTGAAAAACACAATAAGTTACTCATCTCATTGTCATATTTTTATATGAGAATTGGCTATCCCGAACAACTTTAAAAGTGCAACGATTTGAAATACATAAAGGCTATATCAATAAGACCTTATTCGTCAGTCCATCTCACGGCTAAACAGTGCCCATCAAAGACTATTCAAACGTCCCATCAGACCATCCAGGCGATCCTTGTCGCTGTCCAATCGACCACAAGAACCCAGACTACAAGCTTCAAGAACTTCACATCTCGTCTACTCCTGTCTACGAGAAACAGTTCGAAAACCCATAGAAGACTCCTTACAATGAAAACCATAGCCATAAGTCTATTCTTGTAAGTAAAAAAAACATTGTAATACACAGGGTACTCTCTAGCTAGTACTAGTAATAAAGAGTACGAGCCCCGACACAAGGCAATCACACAAAATCTATGTCAGATTCTGAAAACGAAGAATTTGTAAACATCGCTCAAAATAATATTAGGCGAATTATATTAAATCCACTAAGATTTAATTTTGTAGAAAGCAATATGACTTCTTTACAAGATATCAAAAATTATGTCGAAATGATCCCGACATATGAATGGGACATAACGACGCTTAGTAATTTTATCCAAACTGTGGATGAAACATACATTATTCTTGACACATTAGCACTGTCGGCAGCACAAAAAGTGTTTGCTTTTAATCTAATTAAAAATAGATTAGTAAATAACGCAAAAATTCACAAATTGGGAAGAGTTGAAACTATTTCTAAATTCTAATTTCTCAGATAAAACAACACCTGAGACACTAATAGGAGAATTATTTGAAACCAAATACAAAGTGCAGAAGCTACATTAAAAACCATGCTAGATAAATATGAAATATACAAATCGAAAATCCTTGCAAAAACTTACACCCTAGAACAGAAAAATGCTATTCTCGAAGAAAATCAGAAAGCAATCGTAAATAAATTCATATCATTGTTACCACCCTTAATAAAAGGATCCTTTATTGTGAAACAACCTTCGACACTAGAACAATGCGAATCATTACTGAAAAATGAATTTAGCTATGCCAATTCTATACATAATAGCCCATTGACACGAAATGATCAAAAACAAAATGTTAACACTCCAAAAAAATTTACCTTTAACCCTGTACCAAAAAAATTCCCCGGACAATATGTTCCTTCAAATCCAGTCATCATTTACAAGTCGCCAACTCCAGGCCCTAACAGATTTAAAAGACAAAAATTAGTAAACAGCTTTGAAACACGCAAACTCCCACTTCAACCAATGTCTTTACAAACACGTAGTACTCAACCCATGTCCACATCAACAATTAAACAAAATTGTAACAATGAAATTGAAAACGAAAACATTGCAGTCGACGAACAAAGTACCGAGGAATACGAGGAAGAAAATTACGATAATAACGACACCAATCCTTTTTTAGAGGAGACTCTAGAAACAACAGAACAAAATACGTAATGACCTCAAAACTAAAATCCATGCCTCTAATAAGATTTAATGATTATTTCATTTTAATTGATTCGGGCTCTTATATAAATTTAATCTCCCCAAATATTGTTAAACAAAGAAATTTAAAAATTATTCAGAAACCAATTACTTTCAAAACAGCCTAAGGAAAAGTGAAATGTACAAATTGTGTTGAAATAAAAATCCAAAATAAAAATTTCGAATTTTTTGTACATGATTTTCATAAAGAAAGTAATATGTTATTTAGCGTAAAAATATTAGAACATTGTAATGCTTTAATGGACTTTAAAAATAAAATTATAACACTTGGGAACAGAAAATTCAAATTACTATCTTCACAAACATTAAACAACTCATTTATACAATTTAGACACGAACATCTCACTTACGACCAAAAAGAAAAAATAAAGAACTTATTAGAAAAATATTCAAATTTATTTCCAAAACCCGACGAAGAACTATCTGCTACAAATGTCACTACCCATAAAATCCGAACAACAGACGGCATACCAGTTTTTCAAAAAAACTATAGACTTCCACAAATATACGAGAAAGATATCGAAGAACATATTCAAAATTTATTAAAAACTAAAGTAATTCAAAAGTCAAAAAGCCCAGGATAGTGCCAAAAAAATGGACGCATCAGGAAAGCGTAAAACAAGATTAGTGATAGATTTTAGAAAATTGAACCAAAAAACGATCGAAGATAAATTCCCCTTGCCCAATATCGACACACTATTAGACCATATCGGAAAACCAAAATCAAATGCTGTAGAGAGATTTCACTCTATATTAATAGAACATCTTCGGATATTACATTCAACAAATAAAAATAAAGATTTACAATATAACATAAATAAAGCAATAACAGCATACAATAATACCAAACATTCAATAACAAAAATGACCCCTTGTGAAATACTTTTCGGACAAAATGAACAAAAGAAATATTTTCAAAAACAAAGATCCGAAGAAGAAGTTATAAATGACTATTTCATCAATAAATCAGAAACAAATAAAAAAATAAATAAAATAATCGATAAAGATAAGACGAAGAGAACAAAAGAAAACGAATTACCTTTCAAATTACCGGAAAAAGTCTATGTCGACGCCAAAAATTACATCGCATTTTAATGGCACAAAATTGACCCCTGTGGCGCACTCTCCACGCCAGCAATGAGTGCCCGTGAGGTGACGCCTGGTAAGCGCCCACACGGTACAAATATTCCATCATTACCGATATCTGTGTACGAAGCAGATTGACACACCCAGCAATGGGTAATATGCCGTGATGAAATATTTATATTTATTTTATTTATATAAAAAACCCATATTTAAAAGAGTTACAGTAGAAAACTATAACCCTATACAGAGTGTTTCCTTTAAAACAACCAGCGCTAATTAATTTAGAGAAAAATGTTATATACAAAAAATTACCAGGAAAAAGGGCTTAATTTATGAGGAATAATAAATAAAAAATTCAACCAGTGGTTCTCAAACGGTAGAATAAAATTATATTTTTTTAAATGGCAACCTATATAAATTGTTTGTCCATTAGATAGAGAATTTTTTTCTGATTTCAACGATATAAATATAATATGGGGTTGTATAACAATTATTTCGAGAAAAATGATATTAAAAATCAGAAATAATTCTACAATATTGAAGTAGGCTATGCAATAAACAAATGCAAACAAATGATACAGGTGACAGATAGTTTTGTTACTAACGTTATTAAGTGTTTGTTTTCGTTGTTTAATTACTTATTAATAAAAAATGGCTTTGCAGTTGCAAGAATTAACAAATTTAGACTATTTTAATCTTAAGTGCAAAAATACCTAAGGTTGCATTAATTTGTAAATAATTTCCATCATATTGTTTTTCTTTTTATGTTAGTACTATTATTTTTTGATATTTCTTCGTTATGTAGTTCATTTGTTATTATGAATTTCTTAGTAAAACAAGTTATTTTAGATATAAGAAAATAATATACTATCGTAACCTAGGCAATAGTCGTATTAATAGTTGTTTATTGCATAGCCTACTTCAATATTGTAAAATTATTTCTGATTTTTAATATCATTTTTCTCGAAATAATTGTTATACAACCCCATATCATATTTATATCGTTGAAATCAGAAAAAAATTCTCTATCTAATGGACAAAAAACTTATATAGGTTGCCATTTAAAAAAATATAATTTTATTCTACCATTTGAGAACCACTGGTTGAATTTTTTATTTATTATTCCTTATAAATTAAGCCCTTTTTCCTGGTAATTTTTTGTATATAACATTTTTCTCTAGTCATTAGTTCGCCCAAAAAAGCGCTGGTTGTTTTAAAGGAAACACCCTGTATTAGGAACAGTAGAAATAAAAAATAAAAGACATATTAGAAAATTCAAATTAGATAAAATTAAATTTTGATTCCAGGGCCTTTATCACCGATCAACTAGTGGACATTTCAAATAACAATGGGTTCCTTTTATTCGGAATAGGTGATTGCAAATTAAAAGAAGGAGAAATAATACATTATTTCAATTATAATATTACCCCCCTTTATAAAGAATATTCAAAATTAAATAATATTACAATTAATACTATAAACCAAATTCAGAATAATTACTATCTTGAAGAACAAAAGAAAGCACTATTTTATTTTCTTGACGACTTGACACAACAAATCCAAAAGCTTTTTACCAAAAGAACCAAACGAGGTTTAATAAATGGATTAGGTAATATAATTAAATCAATTACGGGTAACTTAGACCAAAGTGACGCGGGGAAATATGACAACATAATAGACAAATTAAAAGATAACCAAAAGATTCTTCAAAATCAAAACGAACAAATAATAAAAAATCTGTTGTGGCCAGCACAATACCTTCCGTCAATCCTGTGTATTATGTACAAATTCCATACATAAATTTTCTTCTAAAAGATTCTAATTTATTGGTATTTTATGATTCCCTTTCTCGGCAACTGAATTCCATTCTCCTGATAACAAACAAACCACATGAAATAAGAAAATCATGAAATTTTGAATGAAAAATTATGACACTTGTCAGTTATGGACATAATTAATTGCTGTCATTTTGATACGGGTTCCCATATCTGCTTGCCAAAGGCACGCGCCCTATACATTTTTTTTTTGCAAAAGATGCTATATTTCCAGTAAAGTTATTTCATAAACAAACTATGCAAATTGCACTTGACACTGACATCTACTTCTTCTTCTTTAGTTTTTTCCATTCGTTAGGGGGTCGCTATTTTTTATTTTCTTCTTCCACTCATTTTTGTTTTGCGTGTCTTCCTCATTCAGTTCCTTTTCTCTCAAGTCTTCTGCAATACAATCTTTTCATCTTATATTTGGTCTTCCACCTTCTATTAATATATTCATCGCTTCTCATGACATGTTCAAACCAATGTAATCGTCTTTCTTATATCCAGAAACTTCTAACACTAGAGTTACTTCCCTTATTCTGTCATTGATTTACATTTTATTGATACTGACATCTGTCAATTTGAATTACCTGAATATATTAGCAGTTTCCATGGTTAAGTTAGCATAGATGGCTGAATTATGAAATTTATATGAATTTTTTTATCTTTATTATTCTTTAATCCTATATCTGTTAAATATGAAATATAAAATGCAATCAAATCGTATAGACAATAATATATTCTTTAAGTTATAATAACATTTAACTGAGTTTTTCAAGAAAAACTGTTAAAATCTTCAAATGAGGGTACTTCCGGTTGACCAATTATAACCAAAATCTAATCAAGTCTGCATATGGTTGTAAGGAAGAGGAATACGCAAGAATTGTAATTTTTGGAATTCTAGTATTGGAGATATCGTGCAGGAAAAAACGGTCACATACACACACACACACACACACATACACACATACACACACACACGCACATACGAACACACACACACATACAGACATCATCGTAAAAATAGTAAAATCGTATTGTAAAGACCCTAAAACGTGCTTATTCAATGGAAACTCACCACCGATTTTTTTGACCAAAGACAATACCTTCCTTACCTATAGGTGACGGAAGGTAAAAACGAAAAACATTTAACAGACAAATTCAATACAAAATTAGAACAAATAAAGTCGAACGAAAACAAATTATTAGAAAATCTTAAAGTCATGACAGATCTCTTAAATGAAAAACATACGTGGCAAACTTTAATTGACGCAGAAATAAAAATTAATAAACTATCAATAATTTTTCAAAATCTATCGGAATTTTGCAAACATATAGAACTAATGTTAGTAATTTGTTCATTAAATAAATTAGACACCACTATTATAAACCATGACGATTTAATTCAAATCACAGGCGACAAGGATATTTGGTTACAAGTAGATAAGATAACCACATATTGTAGTCTAGAAAACGAACAAATCCACATGTTGTTAATAGAACCAGAACTCTCGCAAAACTCCTATCCTCTATATCAATTATACCCAATTCCTTTTATCCATCATGAAAAATTATATGAATTAACAGAACAGAACCACCCACATATTACATAAATAAACACAACAAAAATATATTAATAGAAAGATTCAATAGAGAATCTAACAAAATAAACTATTGTCAAACAAAAGGTGTAGAAGCAAATAATTGTATTAATAATATAGTATTAAGTGAAAATAAAGATGACTGTGAAATAATTGAAAAATATACAAAAAACAATATAATTCAAATCCCATACACTAATAATATAATAATCACTTCCCCCATTAATCAAGAATTAGTAATAAATTGTAAAAACAAAGATATAAAGAAAAACTTTCAAGGAATCTTTAGACTTATCAACGATGGAAATTGTATAGTCAACCAATGGACATTTAATAATATCAACAGCCTATAAAGAACTAGAATTAAATAATGTCCAACTCCAAAATTTCGATACAAAAATAAATAAAATCAATTTAAAACCATTACAAGAAATAAATATTTCATTCCCACAATTACAAAAATTAAGACATTCAAAATCACGAAAGTAACACTCATTTATTTATTTATTTATTTATTTAATAAATCATTCCAACAGGATTAAAAAGAAAAATCCCAATTACAGGAAGATTATAAACAAAGAATACAAAAAAAAATATATGCGTAAGCATTAGCAATGAGAATATAAAGAGAAATAGAATTATTCTATTCTATTACAATATACATAAGTACTTATAACACAAATATGAATTAATAAATATTTTGCAACGATATGAAAGTTTTGCATGTAAGTAGTGAGTCTGCAAATATGTCAATATCTGCACTGAAATTATTAAAAATCGAACATAGTTGCAGTACAGGTGATTTCAACTCATAATTGGTTTTGGCTGTTTTACAGTTAAATAATAATTTATGACGAGAAGATATTCGGGGAACATTAATTAAAATACGCTTCAAAATATTTGGATCATCAAAGATACAATTCACTAGTTTATAGAGAAATAAACATGACATCATTTTTCTTCTTTGTTCAAGAGATGTAACATGAAACTCAAGAAGAAGATTGATATAGTCGTAGTCATAACTAGGGTACTGTTTCTGAACTTTGAAATAGCAATATTTAATAAATTTTCTTTGAATAGATTCTATGGCCTTGACGTATTTAATATAGATAGGATTCCAAATTTGTAGACAGTACTCAAGTTTTGACCTAACAAAAGCAAAGTAGAGACTTTTTAAAGTAGAAATTTTGTGAAAAGTCTGAGTATTTCTCATCACAAATCCAAGATTTTTGTATGAAGCTTTAACAGTGTTATCGATGTGAGCATTAAAAGTCAATTTATGGTCATACAATACTCCAAGGTCCTTGAACTGAAATACTCTATCAAGAACGGTATGATCTAGTTTATAAGTATGAGTGTATACAGTTTTTTTTAACAAAATAACTCATTATTTTGCATTTACTATAGTTAAAGAATAGTTTAGAGGATAATGACCAGGCTAATAAGTTATTTATATCATTTTGAAAATTGAGAGCATCTTGAACAGTATTAATGGTTTTAAATATTTTCATGTCATCGGCATACAGTAAAACTTCAGAATATTTAACAGATTCAACAACGTCATTAATAAACAGATTAAATAATAAAGGTCCGAGATTTGATCCTTGGGGCACACCGGAAGTGGCCAGATAGGGAGTAGATAGAAAGTTATTGAAGAAAACAGACATTTTGCGTTCACGAAGATAAGAGGAAAGGAATTGAATGAGATCATAAGAGAAGTTAAAATTCACATCAAGTTTTAGAAGAAGGATATCGTGGTCAATAGTATCAAATGCTTTAGAAAAATCTGTGTATAAAACATCAATTTGATTGTTATCATGTAAAGCATTTAAAGTAAATTCAGTAAAATTAATGAGATTTGTTGTAGTTGATCTTCCTTTCATAAAACGATGCTGATTTGTAGATATCAAATTTTTTATAGAACTGTATATATATTTATATAGGATGGATTGAAATTTTTTTGAAATATTGGGCAAAATAGCAATTGGACGGTAGTTGGAGATGTCCGTATTGTCACCTGATTTATAAATAGGAGTAATAAATGAGTTTTTTAGAGATGAGGGAAAGGATTTTTTTGATAATGAAAGATTAAAGAGAAAATGGAGAGGTTTAATGAATAGATGACTACAGCCTTTTAATATATATGCAGGTAGGTTATCAGGACCTGGATTTCGAGTAAGCTTCAAGCTAATAATCGCTAGACGAATGTCGTTTTCAGATATAGTGGGAATATTAACTAAGTTATGATTGCAACTGGTAGACTCATGGTTATTAGTACAAACTGCAGTATTCGCAGAATAAACTTTTGAAAAATAATTTGCAAATCCCTCAACAATTTCTTCTGTGTTATTAAATGTTTGATCCTGAAAATGCATAGTTCCAGGAATGCGCGAAACACGTTTTTTATTGTTAATAAAAGACCAAAATTTGGAGGGATCAGTAGAAATGAGGGCCTCAGTGTTAGCTATATATTTGGAGTACTCTTTTTTAATTTCACTTTTTACTAACTTTCTTAAGCGTTTGAATTCATTGTTGTAATAATCAGTGTTATGAATTTTATATAAGTTACCGTAGAATTATTTTAATTTTATGTTCTCAATAATATGTTTATTAAACCATGGGGGGTATTTAGATGATTTTCGCATAGTCTGTGGGACACATGTATCAATAATGTCATATAATACTTTATAAAATTTATCGAAGGCAGCATCCACTGTATTAAACATTGACAAGCACTCCCAATCAACGTTAGATAATAACTCATAAAAAAGTTCAAAATTAGCCAAGCGGAAGTTATAAAAAGTGGATTGATTACAAGTTGAATTTCTAAATTTACCTAAATTTTGGAAATTTAACGATATAGATAGTGCCGGATGATGAAGATCTTCATTAACAATGGCATCTAAACAATGAGAAACTGTGCACTCTCTATTAGAAATTACAACATCCAGTAATCTACCAGTTGTGTTAAGAATAGTATTAAATTGAGAAGCAGTCAAAAATGTAAGCATATTGTTAAAGCCATCAATAATACTATTAGTATACCCATTATTAATATGATCAATAAGTTTCGTAATATTGAGATCACCAATAATGACGAAATTGTGATTTAGAATTGGAGGAAAGGATTCGAAGAATTCAAAAATATAGTTTTGTTGTTCCACAGAAATAGGAGAAGGCGAGTATAAAACAAATATATAAAATGGAGTAATGGAATTGAATAAAACTTTAACACATATGATATCCGAAATAGAGTTAGGATCAAGGTTGATTTGTACAAGACTAGATTCAAAAGTATTGTGAACAGCACATAAAACCCCATCACCCCGTTTTTTACCGCCAGCGGATGCATCTCTGTCCTTCCTATAGACATTGTAGGAGTCTGTGAATAATTCTGAATTATATATCGTGTTATTAAGCCATGTTTCAGTTAAGGCAACTATTGGAAAATTTAGAGCAGCGTGATTATTAAAAAAAGTTTCTAGTTTAGTATTAAGTCCTCTAACATTCTGGTAGTAAATGCTCATTGTGTATATTAAATATTAAATGTTGTAAAATGTAAATTCGGTAGTTAAATGTAAACGTTATAGAATATTCAATTAAAAGATCTTACAAATATTGTGAAGGTTAGAGAAATACTCAGTAAAAGTAACTGAATACAAACTTAAGTAACTAAATTAATTTATACAATGCAAATACACGTTGGAGAACAGAAACAAAATGGTTTTTAAACTGTTATAATAAAAATATGTTAACTTAGTGTTCAAGCCAAAAACGTTCTGATAATATATGTTCACAGAAAGTTTCAAAGAAATAAGATCAACACAGCTCTAAAAAAAAAAATACAAACAAAACAAATAATATTGCAAAATAAAAGAAATAATACGAATTCACTTGTTACTAGTAAGGCAGAGTCAACGACCTTACTTGTACCAAATAAAACAATATATTGATGTTTAATTAAAGATTTAGAAAAAAGTATGAATATATGACAAATGTATATAAAGTATAAAGTTGCTCCAGATTAATGTAGGAATATAACTAACAGCAAATTTAAATATTATGATTTTATTTCATTGCTTAAATTCAAATTATTAAGATCTAGAATCTAGACTATTAAAGTCCACTTTATTCACTTTGTTAACAGATTATAATAAATTTCACCATCCCTTGACCACACATTTTTGTAACCATAATTTTTAGAAAAGGCATTTAAAATGTTGAGACGATTCTTAGTGAGATCTTCTTTTATTGAAATAGTTGAACCTTTTAATTTTGACCTGGATTTAATTACGGCATCACGAGTTTTATACGACGTGAGCTTCACTATAATGGGACGGGGGCGCAGTTTGGATTGGGACAATGAAGCTCTCGAGTTCGACTTAATTTTTCCAACACGATGACATCTATCGATTGCCGTCAATGCGATATCGAGAGATAATTTTGAATGTATTATAGCATCGACCTTGTTTTCGACGTCTTCTTTCGCCTCTTCTGGTACTCCATATATACGTATGCAGTTACGCCTTGAATATTGTTCAAGGTGATCAATTTTCTTGTGAAGAATACTGTTCTCAGCAGAGATATTGTTAATGATGGCCTCATAAAACTTCTTCTGCTCTTCAAGTTTTTGGACCACTTGCTCAAACACTTTGGAGACTAGCTTTTCAACAAGTATCATCACTTAGCACTTTTAAAGCTAGATCAGCTGCAGCACGAGTGGCAGTACTCATTTTTAAGTGAAATAAATCAAAAAAATAGAAAAAATAGAATCAAAAGATTCACTGCACTGACTGTGGTAGGAGCAACAGTTAAACGTGTCTACTCGCACTCGCTTCGCCGCATAAATGTTTTTTTTTTTCATCATCATCATCATTATTATATAATTTATATTATACTTGTTGTAATGTTATTCACTATAATTATAAAAATTGTATATCAATATTATAAGAATTATAAATCTAAGCAGTTAAGAAATAATAGAGAATTAAGGAATTTAGAACAAATAAGCGAAAATTTATAAAATTTGTGTAAAGTTTAAACTGCCCGGGAGGAATTAAGTAATACGACTACTCTTAGAAATGCTGAGTAAGAGTAAAGTTATAAAATTTCCACAAAATAAAGCGTAAGATAGATAGACGTAGAATAGTCAGTCTTAAGGCAGCTCTAGTTCTCCAGCTGATACCAAGCTTGTATAACTCTGTATTCGCAACAAATAAACTTTTTTAAAAACAATATAAATTGTTTAATAATATTATTTATTTATTATATATATATATATATATATATATATATATATATATATATATATATATATATATATATATATATATATATATATATAATATATATATATATATTTACATCCCACTACCATTGTGGCGTCCCCTATGTCATTTTCTACATTCAAAGTGACGTCCTTGTGCATACGACGTCCGGTATACGGACGTCACTTTAAAATGCCTTGTAAATTTTTTTCTGGCATCAGGGGGGGCCCTAGAATCGTTTAGCAAAATTTGTTATGGACGTCACAATGATAGCGGAATGAAAAATGTATATTTTTTGTAGTTCACAAAAATTCCACTTGCGTCGCTAGTGTCGTCCGGCGTATATACACTGTATATACTGAGGTTTCATTCCGCCGACAATCTGAACTCCGTATACTTGGCAACAGTGTACTACATCAACGCGCAACTCTTTTAATCGTATTTAAAGTTATAATGTGCACTTCTGATAATATATTACATTAATATTTATATAATCAAACTTTTGTTTTGTATTTGTAAAATCTTCTTAGTAAACACAAAATCGATGAAGTCAAAATGCATGGTTTACAAATGCAATAAATTTGAAACAGATAAATACATGTATAAAAAGCTAAATCATTAATTACAGAATAATGTGTAAATTGTAAATAAAAGCCAATTGTAAGGAAAAGATGAATAATGAAATATATGGAATAAAAAGGATAGTATGCTACAATTAAATATAAAAATAAAATCTTTAAAACTTTTGTTCTAAAATAGTAAAAACAAAATTTTAAATAGTGTACAAAGAGAAAGTGTAGAAATACTTATTTTAAAAAAATGTTTTAAATATATTAATACTATAAACTATATTACATATAGATAATTTATTTATTCTGGGTATTTCTTTCTATTTCTCCTCTACTTACTGAGGTGTTTAATCAAAGTGAGTTTTCATTTAATTAGATAATATTTTTATTTTTATACATTTGAGATAGTTTTTGTTTACATATTATTATAATATCCATGTACAAAATAATTTTATAAAAGAAATGTTACTAATTATGTTAAAATATTTCCTTATTATTTTTAATGTAATTTGAAAATGTTATTATATGTGTGTATCTTTGAGATATGTAAAAATATAAATTATCTAAAATAATGACAACATCGTATTTTTATTGCGACCTATACGCGACTTAGAAAGAAACACGGATCAGTAATTTGTTTATGTTTTTAACAACTAATCATTAATATAACAAATTTGTGTGTATATGAAATACTATTCCTGGATATAAGCAGGACTATTCTATCATAATTATATTTCATGAATTTCATTCATTTTATTTTGCTCAGAAGGGGCTCAAAAACTCTTAGGGGAGACTGAGCCTCCTTTGGTCGTCCATCTGGTGGCTACGGCCCTGGAAAAGCATTGAGTGCTCGTGAGGTGATGCCTGGTAAGCGCCCACACGGTACAAATATTTCATTATTACCGATATCTGTGTACAAAGCAGATTGGCACACCCAACAATGGGTAATATGCCGTGATTATGTAAATAACTATTTTTTGCATATTTATTTTATTAAAAATATTCTGATTCGTGGCATCAGAGAGAATAATGACCATTCCTCTCGAATCATTATTTCCTTCGGGGTTTATATATTGTTGCATTATGTAGCAAGAACCACATATTCAATATATATTTACATATTATTTGTTAGTCGTAGATAAAAATAATTGTATTTGTGTTTTTCATGAAATATGAACAAAAACTGTGTTAAAAATGTGATTCACAGTTAAATTTGCAAAAGGAAAGCGCAGGAAAATCGATTGAATCTGCCGGATCAATTTTTTTTAATCGAACAAACTATTTTTTTTAAATTAAATATATTTGATGGCCAACTGACAACATGATACCAAATATCACTGCGGAATACTTAGAAATATTTACAAAAAACTATTTCCAGGTAACTTTAAAATATACATGGAAATAATTTCAAAACACTTCATGATATTATCATTTTTTTATATTATGTATAAAGCATATGATCTTGAAAATTGTCTCAAGCTTTTACTTATTTATTTATGTACTCAACAGGAACCAAAATTCCCAATTATGGAATACTACTAAGAAAATATATAAGTATAACAAATACACATAACATATTATAAGAGATTAGTGTTTCTTTTTTACAGATATATAGAATAATATTTTATGAAATTCCAACTATATGTATGTATTCGTATGTTAAATAAAACATATAGAAATTTTGCAATAATATAATTTTTATGAATTAAAGGATATGAAGGCAAATTTTACAAAAAAAAATGCAAGAAGTATAAATTCAGTTCATATTAAATGAATACTAAAAATAACTGTTTAATTATTGTTAGATTTTGCTGTGATTTAAATACAATTAAAAAGTTCATATTGCACTTATTTTCACATATTTACAGTCAGAGAAAATAGAATTGTTGTTTTTATATTATTGTAATAAAAGCGCGCGAAATGCTGACTTGCCATGTGCCATGCGCGGACTTGCAAGTTCACGCTAGTACATCACTATCCGACTCTACCACATTCCACATTGTGTATCAGCGTCGGGTTGGTGTCGCAATACATTTTGCTGTGCTACAATTGATGTATTTTTTTTAAAATTATTATAAAGAAAATGAATACAAGAGGACAAAAAATTCTTGAACTTGTTGGTAAGTTAGAAATTTGTTAAATATGGGTAAATTTATTAGTAAATTTTGTAATATTTTACTTTAACATGTATGACGTAAAATAAATATTACCATTATTTTGCTGAATAAATACATAATACGTGAATATAACAAAAAATTGTAATTGTATTACAATGACTAAAAATATATGTATATATATATATGAGACTTATGCCCAATTGCATCGCGCTGACACTTAAATTTTAAGTGTTCCTTAAATTGACAAGATTGTACCGAAACGAAATTTCAAATGAGTAATTGAATATTACTGTCAAAATTTCGATTTGCATTTTCTTTATTAAGTCTAGCTTAAAATTGAAGGGTCATTGGTGCAACTAGACATGAGAATTCAATACCGTTATATTCCGAAAAGTAAAACAAAATTATATCAAAATCTTGTGCTACAGTAATCCTTATCGATGTTGGATAAAAAGCGATATAATTTTCAAGACAATATTAGTTTTTAACAAAATCGCAATGTTACTGTTCTGACATCTAATATTTTTTTTGTTAGGTTCGTCAACAGAGAAAATATCTTTCGATAAGAAAATAAATAATGATGTATCTAATAACGATAATGTAAGTTATATATGAATTCATTATTTTAATTTAAATATATGACAATTTATACGTACACAGGGACAGGGTAGTAAATTCCAAGAAACTAATATTTTTTTCCAAATCCATCCTTATGAAACAAGTAGTCTTCTAGATTCTAAACAAGTCTCGGTAAATGATTAAAAAGGAATATACTTGCAAACAAATATTTAATATTGTTTGTTTACAGGAAAATTTACTTTTCAAAATTACCCAATCAGAGACATTTCAGAAGGAAATAGATAATAAACCAGTTGCCGAGAAAGTAAGAATTGTGCAATAATTGTATTTTTCAAATTTATTGAAAAACATTTAAAGTATATATTTCCAATGAATGTGTAAGACAGCGAACAGACACTTGCCTCGAACCATCTTGAAGTGCTTGTAATCAGCTGATTTGTGTGTGGTTGTCACTTTGACAAAGACCATGTCACTTCGACTTATTTGAATTTTGATCTGTTCAAAAGTTATTATTTTCAATTTTGTGTTTTACTGTCTGAACATTATAAAATAATAACTTTTTAGCAGTTCAAAATTAAAATAATTCAAATCATTGTTCTTATTAAATGTTCTTATCAAAGTGACGTGCGCACATAAATCAGCTGATTCCAACCACTTCAAGGTCACTCGAGTCACGTGTCTGCTCGCGGCCTGTACTTAGGGCCGGTATTATAAACGTCCAGTTATATTCAGTTCCGTAGTAAATTTAATAAAATTAACAAATTCAAATTGATTATGTTTTTATGACATATAAATCATTGCTGTCAAAAATTCGCATTGCATTTTGTTCATTTAATTAAACTTACTTTGGAATTAAATTTAATTGGACGTTTACGATTTCGGCCCTTGTACTATTTTACATTACAAGCCAGATAAAATGGTTTTTACAGCAGAAAGGAGAAAATGACAGGCGAGCCTGCCACCTCCTTGAGGAAGTAAAACAATTACTTGACGTATACTGTACAATATTTTATTTGTTACTCACATGTAAATCAAATTTAAAATTATAGCTAAAACCTGTCAGTTGCAAGTGGCACTTATTTTCAATATGTATGACAGCAAGAAACATGTCAACAACATTACCAACTTGGATACTAAATTGTAAAATTTTAACAAATTAGCTGTTAATTTTACAAGTTAGTAGATAGTAACTAGTAAACACCAATTTTCAAAAGTAGTAGACGGTATCAATAAATGAAGTTTACAAGTGAGTAACAAATAAATCACTTCAATTCCATAACAAAGTTGCTAATTCTTAGCAGTATTGCTATAGCAAATAACCAATACTAATTGCAAACACTGAACAAAATATGAAAATGACAGGCTTTACATTTGTTCCTATTAGTTAATTTTTTTAGTAATGTTGCTAAGACAGCAACTTTCTTACAGAAAAGGGGTGAATAGCTACAAGAAAAAATTAACAGAATCCCAAAACAGAAAAAAAAACAATCCCACTCCCGATATCGTAAATAAACTATTATGACGTTTGTAGGTATGTCCATTTTGGCGACGGGAAGTAAGTAGTTCCCTTATATCTCTAATAAGTTCCCTTGCGTTCTTTTTTTTGTGAAATACCAACAATTACAAATTTTAAACTTGTGTGAAATAGGTATTTGCTCATTGTTATAATTTATGATTTTGGATTTAAGTTCTTTTAAACTATCATCATTTTAAAAATATTTCCATTTAAAGGTTATCATTGACTTGTGTGAGACGACACTGTTTTTCTTAAAATTTTCCAATGAATACTAAAATCCTTTGTATCAATGTATTTTCCGCACTCATTTCGAGTTTTAGAACATCTTTTTCCCACGCGATTGTAGAAAAAAAAATCACAACGATGGCCCTTCTACTTTTTTGTATGTTGCAACAAAGAATATCTTAAAATATGGTTAAGAATCTAACTAAGTGGATTATGGGAAATTTGTTCTGTGAATCTACCATTTTTTTAAATTATTTTTATATTTTTCAAACATATTTTATTCATACTTTACAGAATGATCTTACGCTGTCACCAAAGCAATATAAAAAGAATTGGTTTTGCAATAGACCTCTAAGTCCAATAAATATATCAAATTCAAATAACAACACAAATGAATTAACTACATCGGATTCAAAACTCGGTGATGATACAACTATAAAATACTCGGATTATTTAAGTGATGAGGTACGATAAATTTGGGTATTGCTATGTGTTTCTATTGTTTTTCCACATTTTTTCCTGTGGGGTATGAGCTATAAGTTAATTTTAATATGCCGTCTTTACTTTTGGAAATAAGTATATACTGACTATTCCCAGGAAATGGCTCACCCTAAAATTGTCAGGAGAAAAAATATTATGATAACTATACTCTTTTGCTTATTTTATAAAAAAATAAGTCAATAATATTTTTTTGAAAGAAATATTGAATTTGGAACTTTTTAAAATTTCACATTTAGTTTTAGATATTCGAATAAAATTATATAAAAAAAATATAACTATAGAAAAACTAAGTTGAAATACAATGTTGAATTCTAAATTTCATGCTAGTGTCAGTATTACATTTTCTAATATACGAGTATATATTATGTAACAGCTAAACAAGCTACCTCAAATAATTTCTGTATTCTTAAAGATACAATAAAATACTATAAGACAATCTTATAGAATACCAAAGGGACATCCGAATAGGAAAGAAAATATATTTTTAAACCAGTGATTCTCAAGTTACAATATAAAGTTAGATTTTGTTAAATGGGATAGTATTTTTTAGGCTCATTCGATACAGTATTTTGTTTTAAATCCAACCATGTAATCGTTTTATGTCCTTACATAACAAAAATATTGAGAAAAATTAAATTAAAATTTAAATAAACTTGTTTTTTATAGTTGTTTTTCAGTAGGCTATGTATGAATAACAATTGATCTTAAATTAAAATGAAACAAATATTTGTTACAATAGCTTTATAAAAACAGTGTTCTACTTGATTTCTATCTTAAATAATTTAAATTGACAAATAGCAGTTTTTGTTTCATACATAGCCTCAGAAAAATGACAATAAAAATCAAATTTATGTAAATTTTTCTAGATATTTTTATTATGTAAGAATATAAAACGATTACATGGTTGATTTCAGAAAAACATACTGTATCGAATGAGCCTAAAAATATATACTATCTCATTTAGAAAATATAATTTTGTATTGTAACGTGAAAACCACTGGTTTAAAAAAATATTTTCTTCTCTAATCGGATGTGGGGTGTTTTGTAAGATTGTCTTATAATATTTTATTGTATGTTTAATAATACAGAAATTATTTGAGGTAGCTCGTTTAGCTGTTACATCCTGTATGTAAATAAATACTGAATATATTTGATATTTTCAAAATTTCTGTAGCTAACTAATTTTTTTACTGTGATTAGACAAGATTGTTTTGCATGTCTAACTAGAAATTATTTATTTCTTATAAATTCAAATTTTTAAGTTTGGCATCCAATATTACAGATAATTCCATCATCCGTAGAAACACCTTATTATGATTCTGAAAAAGATCCAGAATATTTACCTGATAGTGAGGTAAAATTTACAAATACCTATATATTATTATTCTACTAATTAATTATATTTATTAGGGTGAAATTTCAAGTAAACCAATTACAATTTATCTTGATAAATTATTAACGTTGGAACCTGAAATTCCGCCAGACAATGAGGTAAACATTCACTTACACATTTTATGATTTCAAAAAATTGTCACTTTCGTATGTATTGTTTTTAATTACGTATATTTATCTCTAAATGTGACAGCTATACTCTAACTCAACTAAATAAACACAATCGTGTAAGATTGAACAATATTATTCTTGCAACTGATTAGTTGAAGTGTAATACATATTTACTACCATACCTTATAATTTATAAAATACAACTACGTATTTCTCCTTCTCCTAATATACTCAATACCATTATATATCATTGGATCTGTGATTTCGATGCTATATTGACATATATATATATATATATATTTTTATAAACTAATACGTACAAAAACTTATCTCGAAAAGTGACAATTATTTTGAGAATATATATGTATATATATATTCATTTCTATTATTAGTATTTAACAATATGCATTTTTTTAATCAGTTGTTAAAGACGCCTGAAATAATAACGATTAGTTTAGGAGAGAATACTAATCGTGCAGATGAAAATTCAAAATTTGAGACAAGCGAAAATTCGGAATCTATCAAACCTGTTCAGAAGAGTAAAAGAGTGCGATTGAAAGATTATTGCTTTTATTGTGATACTGATGTGCTTAATTTTGCACGTCATATTTTTAGAAATCATTCAATTGAAACAGAGGTACAAAGAGTTTTGGCAATGCCAGTGAAAAGTAAAGATAGGAAAAATGCATTAACTCTTTTGAGAAATAGAGGAAATTTTTTAATAAATAATGAAAAATGTAAAAAACCCGTTAGAAAACCTAATTATCCAAACAAAACGAAATATTTACCATGTGAACATTGTTTAGGATATTATTCAAGTAAACAGTTATGGAGACATAGAAAGAAATGTATCGCGAATCTTAATAACTCGAAAATCACTCAAACACAAGCGCAAACGTTTCTTGTAAAGCATTTGTTTATAGATGCAGATTTACGAGAGAAAGTATTTCCTCGCATGCGCGCAGATGAAATATCTCTAGCTGCGAAAAAAGATCGTCTCATATGTGCCTTTGGTGCTAGATATTTAAAAATTCACAGGGAAAAACATTTTATTAATGTTACATCTCGAAAAATGCGTGAATTAGCGAAAATACTGATAGAGCTAAAAAAGATAGAGCCTGCAATTACAAATTTATTTACAGCACTACAACCGAAATATTTTGATTATATTGTTACTGCAGCTAAAATCGGTTCATCTTATGACGTTGTAAATGAAACTTTTAAATCACCAACATATGCAATGAATATTGCTACTTCTCTAAAGCAGTGCTGCGAAATAGCCATTATGTACGCATTAAAAAAACAAGACATTTATGCAAATGTCGAAACTTCAGAAGCAAAATCTGATTTAAATATCATGATTCAACTCATTACTTCTCACTGGAGATTCGATATTTCGAGTCAAGCGGCAAACGATTTGAATATGAAAAAATGGAACAAAATTACAATTGTACCACTAGCGACTGACTTGAAAAAATTAAAACATTATTTAATTACCAAAGCTGCAGAGGCGGTTAATCAGCTTAATTTAAATAATTTGAATTCTACGGCATATAATACTTTACTAGAAACAATATTTTGCCGTATCATTTTGTTAAATAGAAAAAGACCAGGTGAACTGCAAAGATTATATTTAAGTCACTATGAATTATCCGGTCTAAATAGTCACCAGAATTATGAAGAATTTGGTGACGTAATTTCATTATCAGAAAAAATATTGCGTCAAAAATTTAAACGAGTAGTTATTCGTGGTAAAAGAGGCAGAGGAGTACCAGTTCTATTTAGTTTGGATGTGCAGGAACACATTAAAGTACTTTTAAATTATAGATTTAACTTTATAGATAAATCAAACCCATATTTATTCAGCAAAGCAAATAGTCTTTCTCCTATTTATGGATATAAAATTTTAAAAAAATATGCAACTGAATGCGGCGCAAAAAATCCTGCAGCTATTACTTCTACGAAGCTTAGGAAACATCTAGCTACCTTAACCCAAATATTTAATATGACAGAAAACGATATTGAACAACTAGCAACTTTTATGGGACACACAAAAGATGTTCACAAAAAATCATACAGATTACCAGATGACGTATACCAGACAGCCAAAATTACAAAGTTATTATTATTAATGGAACAGGGAGCGGCAGCAGAATATAAAGGTCAGTCTTTGGACGAAATAGAAATAAATTTAGAAGAGGACTTGAATGAAAATGAAAGTGAATCAGATGACAAAGCCGAAATGAATGATTTAAACATAAATACAGATTTAAGTTTTCCGGAAACAAATTTAGAAACATTAGAAAGCACTGAAGCTGAAAACAAACCAGAAAATAAGACAAATAAGGCATTAGATGATATACCAAAAACGACAAAGAAACGCGAGTTAATTCCATGGACAGATGAACAAAAAAATATTGTAAATTCTTATTTTAAAAACCACATTAAAAACAAGAAAGCTCCTAAAAGAAATGAATGCGAAAGATTAATTGAAAAATACCCTGACATTCTAAGTAACAAATCATGGTTGAAAATTAAAGTATATATTCAAAATAAATACACTAAAAAGTGCAAATAATTGAATGTACAAGCTTGTTTACAGCTTTGATTACTTCGTTACCATTTTGTTAAATAAACAAATTTTGCAAGTAAATGTTCATTTCTTTTTGATGTTTTCGTTTGTTTTTGTACAATAAAATGTGTTGTATCCTTTAGGGCTTATGCTAATATACGAATTGATTGGTATGAATTTTCTTTTATTTATTTCAACCTGTTTAATATCCTAATTTATATAGAGCAATGTGAATATGTAAATCGAGTAATAAGTTCTTTTACTGTAAATACATTAAGATTTTGTTATTGTATAACGGGTTTCTACTTTATTTTTCTTATATAGGAAATGCAATGGTAAAATTTTAATTTGGCGATACTTTTCCCTATTACTTTCTTTTCCCTATTACTTTCAGAACATAAGTGTTCAGAATTAAAGATGGCATTAAATGAGCTTAAATGAATTGATAAAAGTACATTGCTATCACGAAATAGACGCAAATTAAAAGTTCCATTTTCAAGTTGCTTAGAGATTGTCCTAAGAAATTACCATTGTCAGTCACTAAACATTGTAAAAATTTATGATGTTCCCAGGTAAGTATGCATATTGTAAAAGATTGTGCTTTGGTTTCTGCATCAAAATAATGCATTTAATATTGGCAACGTTGCTGGACGTCACTGTAGCGTTAGTATGGATAAAAATATACAAAATGGACGTCACTAGTACTGCAATATGTATGAAGTATATACAGTGGACGTCCGATACTCTCAGTATGTAGGAGCTCATAATATCGTCAAATGTACAGAAATGTATATCGTTATAAATTAATTTTATTGAAATCTGAACCGATATTCATAATCAGGGGAAAAAATTAGTCGATATACTTCATAAAATCGAAGCCTATCTCTATTCCTTTCGGTGGTTGCCACAATGTCCGAGCCATGAAAGGACGCAGTAATGATAGCTGGATGTAAATATATATATATATACAGGGTGTAACACGAAAAGCGGGCCATAGGCGTTTAACATGGGAAAACAGTTTTTCCTTGGCCAAAAGTGGCCTATTAATTTTAGACAAAAACACTTCAAATGAATGTTGTAGAGAATTAAATTCTGCACCTAACTCAATATTCATATTTTACTTTGCATGTTTAGTAACCGAACAAATCGTATTCAAATTTTTACAAAAGTTACTTCTTTATAGCGTTAGCCATGACACTGAAACAAAATCGAACAAAGTAGTGACGTTTTAGCTGTCAGAGACGCTCTGTTTAAGTCACGAAATATAATTATTGAAAATGGAAAGTTATTCTCATGAAGAAAAGTTACAAATTATTAAGTGGCATTATTCTGGGGAAAGTTTTCGGAAAATTCGGGATTTAATTAGTATTTTTTGGCATCATCAAAATATTCCTAGTGAAACAACAATTCAAAGATTTATATCAAAATTTGAGACGACCGGCACATTTAATAAGTTAGAACCGGTACTCTTGCGAAGAAACTACAATAGAAATTACAACAACGAAGAAGATGTTCTAGCGTTAATTGAAATGGATCCAAATCTCAGTGTCGGAGAAATTTCAAATGAAATAGGAATCATTTTATGACCGTTTTTAGAATATTAAAAAAACATAAATATCACCCTTTTAAAATACAAAACCACCAGGAAATTTTTGAACAAGATTTTGAACGACGCGCAATATTCTGCGAAATAATTATGGAAAAAGCTTATCAGAATAGCAGGTTTTTAAAAAAAATATTTTTCACCGATGAGTGCACATTTACACTGAATGGCGAACCAAACAAAAATAATTTTCGTTACTGTGTAATACAATCAAGAACACAGTACCGGCAATCAGTAAATGTTTGGGCAGGAATTTTAGACAACAAAATTATTGGTCCTTTTTTTATTACACGGCTAAATTCGAAAACATATTTGGACTTATTAAGGGAAACAGTTGGGCCAGAACTAACGAACTTAAATAATGATCATGTGTGGTTCCAGCACGATGGTTGTCCTGCACATAGTACGAGGGAGGTTATAAATTATCTGGATGATGTTTTTCCAGATAGCTGGATAGGGCGAGGAGGACCAGTAAACTGGCCAGCTAGGTCACCGGATTTAAATCCGTGTGACTTCTTTTTATGGGGGCACTTAAAGTCTTGTGTCTATAAGGAACGATACAATAGTATTGAATATCTGAAAAACGCTATAGAAAATGAATGCAATAAAATAAATCGTAGACAATTAAGTAATGTTAGGCAAAGTTTTTATAATAGATTAGGCTATTGCTTAGCGCAAAACGGACAGCTTTTTGAGCACCTTTTATAATATTTACTTATAAATAAAATAATGTAATAAAAATGAATGTTTAATAAATATGAGTTGAAAAACTTTATTTCTATTATTGTTTATTTAGTTTATTTTGAGTGATAAATTTTCCAATTTCAATAATTAGACATAAACAGAGTGTTTCTGACAGCTAAAAAGTCATTACATTTGTTTGATTTTGTTTGTGTCATGGCTAACATTATAAAGAAGTAACTTTTGTAAAAATTTGAATACGATTTGTTCGGTTACTAAACATGCAAAGTAAAATATGAATATTGAGTTAGGTGCAGAATTTAATTCTCTACAACATTCATTTGAAGTGTTTTTGTCTAAAATTAATAGGCCACTTTTGGCCAAGGAAAAACTGTTTTCCCATGTTAAACGCCTATGGCCCGCTTTTCGTGTTACACCCTGTATATATATATATATATATATATATATATATATATATATATATATATATATATATATATATATATATATATATATATATATATAGTAAATAACAAATAACATTTCTAACTTAATTTACACAACTATTTTTAATTTTTTTTTCTTCTAGAATTCTTGGATGAATATGACCCCGATGTTCACTTGTCCAACATAAGTGGTAAAATATTATTAAAAATAATTATGTACAAATTATTAATATTAGTTAATGTTTGTTTTTTAGATTCAGACAGTGTTGAAATAACACCACCACCATCATTGAAACTGAATAAGGATAAACAAATAGAACCAAATCCACTTGGATGACGGATTAAATAGCATAAGTATGCTATCACCTGCAAGATATTCCAGTTCGAAACTAAAAGAATGTGCTCCAGGAATCACAATAATTTGAATCAAGGTTATAGTACTCCGAGATCTACTACACGCAGGCACAACGAAACTCCCCCCAAATACATCTACGCCAGATCCAGATGAGCAAATTAATTCGCCAACTATAAGTTGCAATCTTATAGATGGAGAAGGTAATATTTATAAATTGTGTTTATGTTAATTTTATATTTACTTTCTTGTAGAAAACATTCAGCGCATGCTGCTGGAATATATAATAAAAATTAAAAATACTGTAACAAGAATTGAACAAAAATTAAGTAACAATGTTGTTACCGGGAACACTCTTTCGAATGCTGTAAATACAGCTGCATTCGAACCAATAGCAACTTTGCCTATTAAATCTTTAGACCATTTAGAAAGTTTACAAAAATTAATAAAAGAAAATAATGGTAAATATTTTGTTGTTAGATTATAATTATTGTGGACCCCACTAAATGTTTAAATCGTAGAAATGGGCTATAGTAGGTCGAGGAGAAATTTAAATAAACGAAGAAAGAAATTGTGAAAAATTCATGGACCTCGCTGGGACTTGAACCCAGGACCTTCCTATATCTAGTAGGACGCTCTAACCAACTGAGCCACAAGATCCCATTGAAGTCAATGAATCTTTCACAAGTCTTTTTACAAATAGTAACGAGTACACTCTTCTAAATGGAGAGATGAATACTCAGCGCGAACAATGCGCATATAAACAAATTATTGTGAACTTTAAGCCGTCACATATACGTAGATTATAATTATTGTGGACCCCACTAAATGTATAAATCGTAGAAATGGGCTATAGTAGGTCGAGGAGAAATTTAAATAAACGAAGAAAGAAATTGTGAAAAATTCATGGACCTCGCTGGGACTTAAACTCAAGGCCTTCGACGCTCTAACCAACTGAGCCACAAGATCCCATTGAAGTCAATGAATCTTTCACAAGTCTTCTTACAAATCGTAACGAGTACACTCTTCTAAATGGAGAGATGAATACTCAACGCGAACAATGCGCATATAAACACATTCTATTTTGTTGTTAAGTATTTTTGTAGTAGGGGTGACCGGGGCTATTTGTCGCAGGGTCAGGTTGTCGTAATGTTTATATTTCAAGAAGTAAAGTAGTTACCAGTAACACGCCGCCCTCTACCGACGAGTAACAGAGCTATAATTCATTATATGAAAGCTTAAATGTCATAAATAGAGAGGGCAGCACATACGCCAGAACATATGAAAATCACAAGTTATTTTTTGTGATTAAAATTGTTGTGTATTGTGGGTGATTAAACAAATAAAGGTAAGGACATTTTACATAAATTTATAGTTTAAAGTTGATGCTACCATATTAGGGTGCATGTTCATTGTTTAAAAAATATCTACGACATAACCTAAAATATGCCTTAGGGGCTAGTTGTCGCATTTTGCTTGGGGCACCTTGTCGCATTACGACAACTTGCCCCGGACATATATTTTCGGTGTAAAAGTTTTTTTTGTCATACAGATGGTGAGAGAATACAAAAGAAAAACCGATCGGACAGCCCCCCAATGCAGAACATATGTTGGAGGCTGCAAGAGCAGTCAAGTCAAGAAATCCCAGGATTTCTATCAGAAAAGCAGCCGAAGAATTTAATGTTGATCACAAGGCATTAGAGCGGTTTTGTAAGAAAATTACAGATGAAGAACTTGAAGCTGGTACTAATATTGAAATTGGCTATAAGAAACACAGGCACATTTTACTCCAAATGATATATTTAATATGGACGAAACTGGCATTACAACAGTGCAAATCAATATCGCCTTGATGTTTGTGACCAAGAGCGGACATTAGCAATCGTAGAGACTTCTTAGAGACGTTATTGGGATGAAACCCTATAAGTCACATCTGTGATGTTAACATCTCACATATTTGACGATATATTGTTTAGTGGGAAATATCGTGGAAAAAATGTTTTCTAGAAAGCGAAAGTGCGACTCTGATTCTGATTAAAATTAATATTTTTTTAAGTTGTTCTGTGACTCTTTGACGAGCTTGTTAACGACTATTATAATATAATTTCTATAGTTCCTAATTCTTTTGTGATATTTTTTTCACAAGTTGATACGATTTTTTCAACTTAGTTATTAGCTATTTATTTGTGATCTTAAATTTATTTCACTTATAAGTTCTACGTTGTTTAAAATAAAAATGTAATTATATCAACCGAAATAGTACATTTCAAGTTTCTTTTTATTTTTCGTCTAGATATGATGTGTTCTGACTAAAAGTTATTTAAATATTTTTTAAGTTCTGTGTTCTATAGTTTCTAATTCTTTTGGGATATTTGTTTACAAGTTGATTTGATTTTTTCAACTTAGTTATTACCTATTTATTTGTGATCTTAAAATTAGTTTACTTTGGTTGTTTAAAATAACAAAAAAATATAAATATCAACCAAAATAGTATATTTTGTTTCCTTTTTTGTTGTTCGTCTAGAATATACCTATGATTTGTTGTGATCGTTTGTTATTAAATTTAGAAATAAAATAAAAATAAATATTTCATCACGGCATATTACCCATTGCTGGATGTGCCAATCTGCTTCGTACACAGATATCGGTAATGATGGAATATTTGTACCGTGTGGGCGCTTACCAGGCGTCACCTCACCTGCACTCATTGCTGGATAAATTGTAACATTTTTTTATTTATAAGTTAATCGCAATTTCATCTCTTTTTACAGATGCAGCATGTTCTGTAAAACCGTGATTTATAATCTCATTTCGTTCTTCTTCGATGTAAGGTTGATAATCATTAAAATAATCATTTTCTAATAAACAAAAATTATGTAAAACGCAACAGGAACTAATTATATCTACTGCACGTTAATAGAATTGACATGAACATATTGTAATATACGCCATCTCCCTTTTAGCAATCCAAATGTTTTCTATCACCACTCTAGTTTTGCTGAAACATGTATTATGGTTTTTTTGTGTCGCTGTCAATCGCCCAGTATCCCTATAAAGATTATAATTTGTTCAAAATATTTCTTATTTAATACTATTGAAATTTTATTATGTATACCTGTAAGGAACCATGAGCCATGATTTTAAAGGATACGCAGAATCGCCTAATAAATGAAACTTCTCGTTATAAAAATAAAATAATGATGTACTATTTTCAATATTTACTCCAAATGAAGATTCGCGAAGTATCTATAAATATATAGCTTTTGTAATTTTTATAATATTAATTTAATTCATATTTTACCCTAGCATCGTGAATTGATCCTGGCCAACCAACAGATACATCTGTAAAGAATTTATTTGCTGTTGCCATTCCTTGCAAAGTAATGGAATAATTAAATTTTCTATCCTGATATGAATTATGCTGTGCAGCTGGTACTTTACATTCTACGTGACAACCGTGTATAGCACCTACAACTCCCGGATAATGAGAAATCTTATAAAAAATCTTTGGTTATAATTTCACATTCTGCCGCTTTGGACCAAAAAATGTACTTT
Organism: Harpalus rufipes; assembly: GCA_951394225.1. NCBI lineage: Eukaryota > Metazoa > Arthropoda > Insecta > Coleoptera > Carabidae > Harpalus > Harpalus rufipes. The sequence continues at coordinate 26,365,818 of OX596285.1, forward strand.
GATAATAACGAAATTAAACATTCTGTTATATCCTTTATGATTTTATGAACAGTTGATATAGCCACGTTAAATCGGTCTCCTGTAGAAATCATAGTTTCTCCTTTTGCGAGGTACCAGACTGCAATCATAACTGATTTTTTTAAAGTAACAGAAGATAAACCTCCAAAATGGCTATTATTGTTGTATTGCTTGACAATATAATGAGGGGCAATTGCTCTCACTAAATGTTCCATTGTATTTTCGCACATACGCATAAAAAAATCATATTTCACATATCTATTTATCCAAACTTCATACAAATCCGGCATTCTAAAATGTGTAATTCTATGGTCCACAAATACTTCGCATAACAGTAAAACCTTTGGCCGTGTCGGTATATTTAATAAAAAACTATTATTGGGATATACATTTGTCGAATGCATATCTTAAAACATTACCATAGACAGTAATTTTCGCTTTCTTAAAACCATGTTAAACTACCGTACGAACCAAAACAAACAAATATTAAAAGTAGTGGAAACCACAACATACTATTGTTATTTCAATCAGCGTTAACCACAACGTCACTGTTATGACGTTTTTCTAATTACTGCATTAACAAAAGGTAACTATGGTTACTTTAGTAACATGATTAAAAACGCCTTAGATATTAATTACTAATAAACCGGAAGTGGTATCATGAATGTACATCCGTAATCAAATAGCTTACATGTTGCTGTATAAATCATGTTATATGAAAGAAATTACAAACTTAATAAATAAGCGAGATATTTGCTGGGTCCATTAAAATATAACACCCTGTATAATCTATAAAATAATCTGTTGTAGTAAATCTCACAGCCCAAAGCCCAAACATCTCCATGGTAATTACTTGAGAAATTAAAATGTCTGTAATTGACAGATAAATGTCACTAATGTCAGTGTCAAAAATTCAGAGATATTACTGAAGGCTTTTTCTGGGAACGAAATTTAATATTTCTTATTGTATTATTAATTATATATTTAATATATGTATATTACATTTAAAATTGTAGAAAATACGTAAATATAAAGATTAGGTTTAATTAGAATTTTTCGTGTGTATACAAGAAATGTTAAATACAATACTTATATATATACCACAATGGAAAGGGCGCGAGAGGTATTGTGATGGCGCAATAGAATTTTTTTTTGGTCAAAGTAATTTTTCTATTATAAATATGTTTATAAATCTATTTATTACATGCATTTTCACAAAAAAAAAATACGTAATGAATGTTTCGTTTTAATTATTACTCATTTGCTTATTTTGGTCATAAGGTAATTTTTGTATTATAAATATGTTTGTAACTCTTTTTCTTACATGCATTTTTACAACAAATTTAAATATATAATAAATGTTTCCGTTCATAATGTAATTTTTTTATAATAAATATCTTTGTAAATCTCTTTGTTTGTCACATGCGATTTTGTGACAAATTTAAATATTTAATAAATATTAATGTTTAAATCATTTGCTTTTTTGGTTATCATAATTTATTTTGACCCACCATTTTAAATTACAAATTTTATTTGACTTCAGAAATTAATCAAATTAGTAGACTAATTTTATATTCAAATATAATTTTCCAAGTACCTAACTAGATTTGAATTTAGCGCCAAATTTTCAAACCAAATTAACAGTTTGTTACAATGTAAATGAGGTTTCTAGTTACTGAAATCTTAAGAACAATGAAGTAATGTTCATGCACGAACATAACGTCTAACCTTCTATTTTTGTTAATGGATCATTTGACGAAACTGTTACATTCGGCATTTCCAGATTCAGATATGATTAAACAGCTAAAATGTTCAAGGACAAATGCTACAGAAATTACAAAAGAATATTTCACAACTGCAGCTTTGGAAATAATTTCAAAGGAGACACTAAGTATTCTGTATATTCGATGATCATAGATGAGACAACCGATGTTTCTATTAAGATGTCTCTTACTGTGGTCATTCGTTAATGGTATTTCTGTAAAAGATAGGTTTTTAGGTTTAGTGACAGTGAATGCATGTAGGTACTGCTGTAAGCCTTTTTAACACAGTTTGTGATATACTGTCTAAAAATAAAATACCAATGGAAAATTTAATTGGATTTGCGGCGGATAATGCAAATGTTATGATGGGCGATAAAAAAGGAGTTCAAGCACATTTCAAATAACTGAATCCCAATATATTTGTTATTGGTTGTGTCTGCCATTCTTTTGCATTATTTCGGCAGCAGGTTCTTAACTACCCCGAAGTTTAGAAGATTTTGTGCAACAAATATGCAATTATTTTGCACACAGTAGCACGAGGATTTAAAAATTGCATGAGTTCCAAAATTTTACTAATTCAAAACGTTAAACGCTATATTCATCTCAAAATAGGTGGCTGTCTTTACAGGTAAAAATGTTACAAATTGGTATAAAATGATTACGAAAATGTTTATTGTTGCTCTTAGACTTTATTTTACAAGTGCTGCAATGGTAGATGGACTTTGAAGCACTCAAACAATTTTTGATAATTTAAATACTCTATTTTCAAACTTTATTTACTATTTGTCATATATTTTATCTGTAGTAAATAAACTAAATTTAGAATTTCAGAGTGGAAGGCCCAAGACTCATCTATTGTCAAAAAGAATATCAGAATTGTTCCGTACTGTTGTACGAAACTACATGTCTGTAGCATATCTAATACGGAGACGATTACATATTGTTTCAGTCACATCCTGAAAAAATTTTAGCTATAGAAAATATGTATTTTGGGGCAAAAGTTGAATTAATGCTCCAAAATGAGGCTATAGATAAAAAAGTTAAAAAAAACAAGTTAGTTAAATTTCTAAATAGTTTGAAAGTTGGTTAAATTTGTAATGTATTAATGAGATGAAAATATTAAAATAAACAATGAACTCGGGTGAACATGAACATGCTCTATGATTTTCATTATTTTAACTTTTTAAAATTAAGATTTAATTCAAATGAATTTGGCATGAGTCCACAAGAAGAAAACGAAAAAACTGTATACCAAAACTTTGACAGTAATATTTTATATCGAAAATTACGACATTTTGATTCGATATTGTCATTTTAACCAGCAGTTAAAATTGAACTGTAACCATAAATAGTCGGCATAAAAGTTATACACACCTGTCAGTCCCAAAGAGATTATTTCAAGATGGAAAGATGTATCCTGAAAATTAAAAGGTTATAATTACATCTCTACTCGTATTTCGTATATCCTATTGATGCTATGCCATATTTAACGTTATTAACCTAGTACTTGGATACTGCAACTTATAATTCATATTGAATCACACATGCTACATGTAACATAATTTTCATATTACATAAACTTAAAATAAATAAATATATCATCACGGCATATTACCCATTACTGGGTATGCCAATCTAGTAAGCGCCCGCACGGTACAAATACTTCATCATTACCGATATCTCCGTACAAAGCAGATTGACAACTTTAAGTAAATGTGATTATATACTTACACATCGAACAAATTTCAAATGTCTGCAAGAATATTCTCCTTTGCCTTATGACTTCCCCTCTTCAATTCAAACACAAAAACTCAAAAACAAACAGAATGCCAACCACGTCAAGCTCAACATCTGTGCTCTGTGCAACCGACTACCATATTGCATACAACTTCATCTTCAAATTTTATGCGCAGTGTTGCCAATCTTGTAACATAAAAAATAAACATTATTAAGAAATTGTAATTTTCTATTATAAATGAGAAACATTTTAATTTAATATTATATTTTATATGTATAATAGTAAACGGAGATCGTATAAATTTTGTACAAATTATGTAAGTTAACATCGTTTCAGTTAAGAAAATAAGTAGTAGATGGCGCTTGGGCTAAAGCTCAACTGTTTTTACCTTCCGTCATCTCTAGGTAAGGAAGGTATTGTCTTTGGTCAAAAAATTCGGTGGTGAATTTTCATTGAATAAGCACGTTTTAGGGTCTTTACAATACGATTTTACTATTTTTACGATGATGTCTGTATGTGTGTGTGTGTGTGTTAGTGTGTGTGTATTGTATGTGACCGCCGGGTCGTCAACGATATCTCCAATATTAGAATTCCAAAAATTACAATTCTTGCGTATTCCCCTTCATTACAACCATATGCAGATTTGATTAGATTTTGGTTATAATTGGTCAACCGGAAGTACCCTCATTTGAAGATTTTAACAGGTTTTCTTCAAAAACTCAGTTAAATGTTATTATAACTTAAAGAATATATTATTGTCTATACGATTTGATTGCATTTTATATTTCATATTCAACAGATATAGAGTTAAAGAATAATAAAGATAAAAAAATTCATATAAATTTCATAATTCAGCCAGCTATGCTAACTTAACCATGGAAACTGCTAATATATTCAGGTAATTCAAATTAACAGATGTCAGCATCAATAAAAAGCAAGTAATAGGGTATTCTCGAATATTTTTTTCTTAACGAACAGGTATTTCTAAGAGTACCTGTGAAAACCCGAGTTAAAAATTCCTTTTAATAATCGAAATATTAATTTTTAAAATTTAATTTTGGTGGGTCACGAGATACGTGACGTACTAGTTGTACGTACCAGCGGTGTACAATCAGTGGTTCATGAGTTTTCGAGATGGTATTCAGTAAGTATTGCAAAAGGTAGGAAATCAAATATATTTAATTGTAATCTTACATATTATTACTAAAAAAAGTAAAGAAAAAAAGAAAATCATTTTAAGTAAATGATTACATTTATTTTCTTGTACTACAAAAACATTTTGACATTCTCAAACTATATTGGTGGCCACTGGGTGGCGCTTGTATCGTAAAAGTTAACTCAGAAATTTTGAATTTGTTTGAATTAGTTCGAGTTTATTTCTTATGTTTGTTGCTTTGTTTCTTCTGTTCGTGGAGTTCTATTGTTATTATTTCTTACTGAAATACCCTGTGCTGCTTAGTTCTTTGTGGTAAGTACACATTCAAATCATTTATCAAATTCTGATAAAATTGTATTACACTTTACTTTATTAATGGTTAGATTTTTCTAAATAATTTTGTCACAGTAATTCTTATATTATATTATAAATACTACAACTCATACCTTTATTCATCTTTCACAATCGTACAACAAATACTTTACTAATAAATATTTTCTAGTAGATATGCAATGGAGGCAGGATTCATTCTAGCAGATTCAAGCAATTTGCCCAAAGTTGATATGCAAATGATTATGATTTATATGTCGGAAAAATCCTGTAAGGCACCCGAAACATTTCTTAATTCTTTCACTTGCAGTTTTCATATTTAAACAATAATTAAAGTTATGATGAAAAATGAAAATAAAACACAAAGCAACGATTCGATAATGGACGTCAAATGACAGTGAATAACACCAAAAAAATACAGACTATCCCTACAGCTGTACTACGAATACTCCCGAACGAACCGAAGTAGACCCGAGCATGTACGTACCTAAGATGCGGCGTGTTATCATATTCGAGCATGTAGTAGGGATATCAACTGGTCTCCCATTAGTAGTACAACTAGTACATCATCAAAATTTTAATGCTTTATATCTTTTGCAACAATCAATTTATGACATGTTTTTTTTTGCTTTTTCTCTCTCGTTTACCAATCAACTTTAGTATTTTAAATAACTTTTTAATATTTGTAATCATGAGAGAATACCCTATTGAATGAAAGAATAAGGGAAGTAACGCTAGTGTTAGAAGTTTCTAGATATAAGAAAGACCACCTACGTTAGTAGATTAGTTGTCTCTGAGACGATTACATTAGTTTGAACATGTCATGAGGAGAGATGAATATATTAATAGAAGGTGGAAGAAACATAGGAAGACCAAATATAAGATGAAAAGACTGTATTGCAGAAGACTTGAGAGAAAAGGAACTGAATGAGGACGACACGCAAAACAAAAATGAGTGGAAGAAGAAAATAAAAAATAGCGACCCCTAGCGAATGGGAAAAACTAAAGAAGAAGAAGATGTCAGTGTCAAGTGCAATTTGCATAGTTTGTTTATGAAATAACTTTACTGGAAATATAAGATCTTTTGCAAAACAAATTATGTATAGGGCGCGTGCAGTGACTTTGCTGACTCTGGCAAACAGATATGGGGACCCGTGTCAAAGTGACAGCAATTAATTATGTCCATAACTGACAAGTGTTATAATTTTTCATTCAAAATTTCATAATTTTCTTATTTCATGTGGTTTGTTTGTTATCAGGAGTATGGAATTCAGTTGCCGAGAAAGGGAATCACATAATACCAAAAATTTAGAATCTTTTGCAAGAAAATTTATGTATGTAATTTGTACATAATACACAGGATTGACGGAAGGTATTGTGCTGGCCACGTCAGATTTTTTTTACGTAAAACATAATGACACGCCCAAGGAGGATCAGGAGTGTGCACTCAATGTTAAAACAATAGAACCGTCAAGGCGGCATGTTGCTTAGTTGGGGCCACTGCCGCAAGATGCCTCTCATGGCAGTTTTCTATTAGGGTACCTTTATATACAGGGTATGGCCATGGGGCAAGATCGCCGCCATAAGCGAGCCAATGTCAAACATACTGATAATTCATTTCCCTATTTATTTGTAAGAAATGTGATATTATATTATACAGGAATATTAAATAATCACACTATGAATCTATAAAGGTAATAAATATTCATTTATTTAAGAGATACACAATTATTATTATGACATAGATTTAGAGGTTATGTATAGCATATGATATAGGTTGTTATTATCACATCAAATTTAATAACTGTGGTTATTATTTACATAATAAGTATATATTTTAAACTTACCTTTTAAAAAATTAAATGTTTGTGCTTAAATATTGGTCATTTTTATGTGTTTTCAATATTGCCAGTCATCGTAGTCAGTATCTCAAGAAAATATACAAATAAATAAAATAAACGTATTACTTACACGATAAATAAATATTAGAAGTATATTTAAATGTGTTTTGCATTAAAATAAAGTAAGTAGCCGCAAAAATACATAAATATTTGCCCAACAACAACGAATATGACAGTGGCCCTCTAATGGCGGACGAAACGCGAGCCACATCATGGCCATACCCTGAGTATATAGGTACCCTATTTTCTATTAGGGTACCTATATACTCAGGGTATGGCCATGACGTGGCTCGCGTTTCGTCCGCCATTAGAGGGCCACTGTCATATTCGTTGTTGTTGCGCAAATTATTATGTATTTTCGTGGCTACTTGTTTTATTTTAATGCAAAACACATTTAAATATACTTCTAATATTTATTTAAAGTGTAAGTAAAACTGTTACTTTATTTATGTGTATTTTCTTGAGATACTGACTACGATGACTGGTAATATTGAAAACACATAAAAATTACCAATATTAAGCACAAACATTTAAATTTTTAAAAGGTAAGTTTAAAATATATACTTATTATGTAAATAATAACTACAGTTATTAAATTTGATGTGATAATAACAACCTATATCCTATGCGCTACATAACCTCTAAATCTATGCCATAATAATAATTGTGTATCTCTTAAATAAATGAATTTTTATTACCTTTTTAGATTCATTGTGTGATTATTTAATATTCCTAAATAATATAATATCACATTTCTTACAAATAAATAGGGAAATGAATTATCAATATGTTTGACATTGGCTCGCTTATGGCGGCGATCTTGCCCCATGGCCATACCCTGTATATAAAGGTACCCTATTTTCTATATTTTTACCTTCCGTCATCTCTAGGTAAGGAAGGTATTGTCTTTGGTCAAAAAATTCGGTGGTGAGTTTTCATTGAATAAGCACGTTTTAGGGTCTTTACAACGATTTTACTATTTTTACGATGATGTCTGTATGTGTGTGTGTGTGTGTGTTCGTGTGTGTGTATGTGTGTGTATTTATGTGTGTGTGTGTGGACGCTTTTTCGGGCACGATATCTCCAATACTAGAATTCCAAAAATTACAATTCTTGCGTATTCGTCTTCCTTACAACCATATGCAGACTTGATTAGATTTTGGTTATAATTGGTCAGCCGGAAGTACACTCATTTGAAGATTTTAACAGTTTTTCTTGAAAAAATCAGTTAAATGTTATTATAACTTAAAGAATATATTATTGTCTATACGATTTGATTGCATTTTATATTTGATATTCAACAGATATAGAGTTAAAGAAGAATAATGATAATAAATTTTATATAAATTTCATAATTCAGCCAGCTATGCTAACTTAACCATGGAAACTGCTAATATATTCAGGTAATTCAAATTGACAGATGTCAGTATCAATAAAATGAAATCAATGAAAGAATAAGGGAAGTAACTCTAGTGTTAGAAGTTTCTAGATATAAGAGAGACGATTACATTGGTTTGAACATGTCATGAGGAGAGATGAATATATTAATAGAAGGTGGAAGAAACATAGGAAGACTAAATATAAGATGAAAAGACTGTATTGTAAAAGACTTGAGAGAAAAGGAACTGAATGAGGACGACACGCAAAACAAAAATGAGTGGAAGAAGAAAATAAAAAATAGCGACCCCCTAACGAATGGGAAAAACTAAAGAAGAAGAAGAAGATGTCAGTGTCAAGTGCAATTTGCATAGTTTGTTAATGAAATAATGAAATATAGGATCTTTTGCAAGAAATTTTATGTATGGGGCGCGTGCAGTAACAAGACTTTGACCCGTGTCAACATGACAGCAATTAATTATGTCCATAACTGGCAAGTGTTATAATTTTTCAATCAAAAATTCATAATTTTCTTATTTCATGTGGTTTGTTTGTTATCAGGAGTATGGAATTCAGTTGCCGAGAAAGGGAATCACATAATACCAAAAATTTATAATCTTTTGCAAGAAAATTTATGTATGGAATTTGTACATAATACACAGGATTGACGGAAGGTATTGTGCTGGCCACATCAGATTTTTTTTATTAAATTTTATTTTTTTACAATTAAAAATTAAATATACACAAAATATTATTATTTTACATAAATTTTATTTTAACCTAAAGCGTACAATACATCATTTTAACAAAAAAAAATATACAACAAATTATCTACACAATTTTCAAATGAAAGAAATTTATATATTTGAATTTTAATTAAAAAAAAATATTTAGTATCAAATTTCTTAAATCTAACACTTATAATGAAAGATAATTAATGCTGCATTCACAAAATTAATTTGTAGTCTTAAATTCTAAGTTCAAATTATTCACAAATTTAAAGATTATTTCTAAAATTATGGTTGAAAATGAACTCCACTTACAATGTTGAAAAATTGAAAAAAAGATACTGAACGTATAATATACTTTAAGTCTATTTAACACGGTCATAAATTATTATTAAATTTGTTAACAAATTTAGTAATAAATGGTGGGGGGGGTCTCGTGCGCATGAACCTGAGTGTCTGGTCGCAAATTTGAAGACCCGAGTTCGATCCCAACCGTCATTAAAATTATTTCGGATTTTTAATGCTATAAAAGTAGCCCCTGCAGTGCACTCTCCATGCCAGCAATAAGTGCCCGTGAGGTAACGCCTGGTAAACGCCCGCACGGTACGAATATGTCATCATCAGTACCAATATCTTCGTATAATACAGACTGACACACCCAGTAATGGGTAACATGCCGTAATGATATATTTATTTATTGATTTCAGTAGAAACGAATGTTATGACAAACAGGATATTCTATTCCATCACAAATTTCATTATAAATTATGATCGTGTTAAATTTACAAATTTAAAAAATATTATTTTCGAAATTTGCTTTTTAATGATTTTTGATAGCGATCAATCGCAAGTCGTTGAATGGCATCCAAGGTAGCATGAGGACGGCTGTCTTGTCCAGTTAAGAACTTATTTGTACGCTTGCACCAAACGTAAATAGAGAACTTAACTGTAAACAAGACAAACGTCCTTGCAATATCATGGATCCCACATGTCAGTCCAGTCAAGTCAATATTTTTATGTATGTACCCAACTAATGTTTTCCTAATATTTTTGTCATGTGCAAGTCGTGGAAGAAGTGTGAATGATGTTTTTTTGTGTAATACATGAATCTAGTTCTAGGCCTCGTTAGGTCGTTCAGTGTCAGTTCCCTAACTTGTATTAAACTGTGTTCTGGTAGTGTTTCATTTGAAAGTAAGAGTCCTGTGCAGGTAGAGCATGTTCGCGCATCGGTCAGTTTGAGGACTTTACGGGCAACGTACCCTGCCACGTAGGCAGTTGGTGGTGCTGCCCATCGCCTCCGTTCTAGGTCGAGTACTGGTACTGTCAATGTCTCGTTAGTAGCGTCAATCTGAGAGCTGGGGTCCGGCGAAGTTAATACTTCTTTTGTTAAAAAACTTTTTAACTGCGCAAATGAAACATCATCATCGTCTTCAGCACAGTTCGACCCAGCAGAATGAGCTGACATGAAATTGTTCACACTCAGAGTCTGGAAAGAGGAAATGAAAGATGCAGCTCTAGGGTTTCTGTTACAGCCTAAATAACTTCGAATATTCCCAAAAAAGTTCTCTAGTGGGTCTTGATTTAATGCTCTTAGATCAAGAACATTAAATCCAAGACTTACTAAAGATTTCCAAAGATATTTAATGTCATTTAGCGTAACAACCCAATTTGTCAGAGAATGTGGAAGTTCACTGTCCTTCCACAAGGTCCCAGTCTCACGTCCAATTTTTTGAACAAATTTCATGGACCGCAAAATTAATTTTGCCTTATTGCAAAATTCCCAGTGATCCGAATTACATGTCAGCTTTCTTCTCAAAGGTCGAGCGTACTGATCGATATCACGAGACCCATTTACACTGTCAAAAAGTTCATCTAAGAAAAGAATTAACTTCGCAGTTCCTTCAGCGCTCCGTCCTAGTCCGTGGGGCTGTTCACAATGTTCAGGCGGCATTTCTATGAGCAAGTTTGATATTCCCGCATAAACCGATCGACTAAACGTTTTGGCGGCATGCTTCACGCTCATCTTTCGAATTTTATGCGGTATAACACATTGCTCAGTTAATGAAGGACACCTAGACACCGCAAAAGTCCCGTCGTAATTGTAAAAACGTACAATGTCTGTCCACGACGCCCTATACTGCACTTCGTCCATGGTAAACAATAAGTCCTTAGTCAATAGGTTGTTCCTCAGTACTTTAAGTAAGTGTGGTGTGTCGTAGATGGATACATACTCCCTCCCTTCGAAAGTAAAACATTCTGGCCGAAATTCCCTCCCCTCACGTATAGATAGAGCCTGCGTTTGACGTTTCAATGACTATATAGCTGCTATATTCGTGCGTCCCTGGTCACAAATGGTCGCCACCACGTTGAAATTTGCCGCTGCAACAGAGCTGAGAACCTGCTTAATACAACGGACCAAGGTAGGTGTCTCAGTTGTTGCACCGACAAACATGAACGCGTAATGCTCCGCAAACGCAGGCCTACGTACCGTTCCAAAATTTTGAAAACCCCAAATTTGATCTTCCCCGACGTCATAAGTCAAGTGTGGTTGAATCGCTATCTCGTCAAAAAGCAGAACACATGTCCTGCGTTTAATAGGCTCCTTCGCCATTATTTCCTTCATGTGCACCTCCAATGGTAAACTCACCTCTGGCAGAAATGGTGTTTTGCGCAACAGCCGGCGTAGAGTGGTTTTGCTTGTCATTGTAAAATACCGCTCCATATATTTGTATGATCTATTTAAAATTACATATTATATTTTGACAAATTTAAAATTTATGTATATTTTCTTCTCTTCAGAATTGATACGGCCAGTATCTTTTCATCCAACGTGAAGCGTCTCCCACCTTTCTTTTTCCCGGCTTCGCGGACTTGTGTGAGGAGAAAGGTTTGCGCGCGGGAATTGAGAGGCAGGAGGACTTCATCCAGAACTTCTGAATCCCGTGTCCTAGCAGCCTTTTTTAATTTGTCACTGAGACGCTTCACGGATTTTTCTTTTGCCACGTACCGGCGCTCCGAACTTTTTAGGTGCTTATATAAAAATTGCGCTTTCGGGGACATGTCCGTCACGCGCCGCACATTTAATTGGCGCAAGATTCCTATATATCACAAACATATGATTAGTAAACCAAAATTTAAAAAAGAATTTTGAAATACTTTGTTTTCGGATGCGCTTTGGTGGAGTAGAAGACAATGCTGGAGCTTGAAGATCATCCTTTGCTGAAATTAAAAATATATGTTTATCATACAGAAACGTGTATTATACTTAAAATATATAGATTTGTGAGTGAATTAAAGTGCTGAAAATGTCAACTTACTGGATTCTGCTGTTGCGCAAGTTCCTGATGGAGGTGCATTTTTTTGTAGAAGTTGTTCTTCTGAATCACCATTAAGTAAAGTAGATTCACATCATCCTCCAATTGAGATCTATCTTAGATTTGACAGTTTACCACCGATGACATGTTGTCATCGCAAAATATTCTTGCATAAATCAGCCGATTATTATATAATTAATCAAAAACTGCTTGAAATTAATTGGGATCAACTTTTCAATGGTTTAGACATCGACAGCATGGTAAATGAATTTTATAATATATTGTATATAATTATAAATAAGTATGTTCCAGTAAAATATAATTTTCATGGTTCGTATCCTGTGTGGTACACTGGACGACTTATTAAGCTTATTAAAGAAAAAAGTAAAGGACATGCCAAATATAAACAATATAAATCGCAAACGTACTACAACAAATTCTCAATATTGAGAACAGCTGTCAAATCTGAAATTAGAAGATGCTACGATACTTACATTAAGAATGTGGAACTTTCTATACCGAATAACACGAAAAAATTTTGGTCATATGTTTCCTCTAAAAAAAGGTCGAACAGTGTACCTAACACGATGTGTTATGAAAACACAACAGCAAGCAATGGAAGTGACATTTGCAATTTGTTTTCTGACTATTTCAAGTCCGTATTCATTGAGGAAAATATTAATAATCAATCGACCCGAGTACAAAAAGACTTTATTGGAGCCAATATATTTTTCAATGAGAATGAAGTTCTGGATATTTTATTACAGCTCGATGTGAATAAAGGTGCTGGGCCAGACGAAATTCCTAGTATATTTATTAAAAACTGTTCTTATTCTCTCTGTTACCCTCTTATGTTAATTTTTAATAAATCATTATATTTAGGTTATTTTCCAAATGTTTGGAAGAAAGCTTATGTTGTCCCAGTCTTTAAAGATGGTACTAAAAATCAAGTAAAAAATTATAGACCGATTTCAAAACTAGACATCTTCGAGAAAGTTTTTGAAAAACTTGTATATAAAATTTTGTTTTCTTTAGTAAAAAGTTACATTATCCCTCAGCAACATGGTTTTTATCCAGGTAGATCTGTTGAAACGAATCTTCTCACATATAGCGAATATATACTGAAGTCTATGGATGAACGTAGACAGGTTGATTCCATATACACCGATTTCAGTAAAGCATTTGATAAAATTAATCACACTTTGCTCTTAAAAAAACTTTCTGATTTCGGTGTGTGCGGAAGTCTCCTTGACTGGTTTAGGTCCTACTTAACAGGAAGAAGTCAGCGGGTTACAATAAATGGTTTTCTGTCAAATATAATTAATATTCCATCAGGAGTTCCTCAGGGCTCTCATTTGGGACCACTTTTATTTAATATTTTTATAAATGATATTTTCCGTTGTTTCAAATTTTGCAAGTTTCTATTATATGCTGACGATCTAAAAATGTTTCATATTGTTAACAATACCATGGATTGCATAAAAATACAAGAAGACCTTAATCGGTTCCAGCAATACACTAAAGATAACAAATTATTCTTAAATATAAAAAAATGTTGTCAAATTACTTTTTCGAGAAATAGGGGTAATGTACACTTCTCTTACACTTTCTCTAATGATGAAATCACACCTGTGTCAGAAGTAAAAGATTTGGGACTAATAATAGACAAAAAAATTATTCTTGACCTTCATGTCGATTCTGTAACGAAAAAAGCCTATAGAATGTTAGGCTTTCTAATTAGAACAACTGAAAATTTCATAAATCCAAATACTTTAAAAAAATTATATTTCACTTTAGTACGAAGTCAATTAGAATTTGCAACAGTTTGTTGGTCTCCCCAGTATTTAATTTATATTAAAAGAATTGAGCGTATTCAGGAAAAATTCGTTAAATTCATGAATTACAAGTTTCCGAATTATGAATGTAATTTATTATCTCTGGAAAGACGTCGTATTGTAATTGATTTAACATTTTTATATAAGCTAATTAATAATAAAATAGATTGTCCTGAGTTAATAAGTTGTCTTGGCCTCCATGTGCCAATACATACTACACGAGCTCCTGAACTTTTTTATATTGTTTTTAATAGGACTAACGCTGCTTTTAATTCTGCTATGAATCGACTGCCATTTTTGTTTAATAAATATATTGTTAATAACTCAATTGATATTTTCAACCTTAATATATCCGCATTTCGAAACCAAATTGTCAATACCATCACTTCTATTAATTAAATTTATTTTTGTATTTGTTCACACGTATTGATAATTGCATAAAAAATTGTAAATTTCACGTGTAAATACTCAATTGTTTAATATTATTGTTTTTCTTTTGTATGTATCTAAGTGCCATTCTGTTATTGGGCTTGTCCTGTTGAATGGCCGAAAATAAAATAAAAAATAAAAAAAGGTAATGAAGAATATATAGTGATATTTCAAAAGATGGGATCAGTGTCTAAATATTTTATTAGTCTTATGAAACTAATTTGAATTATCCCGTTTTATTCTATCCTACTTTTGAAAAACAGTAATGGTTTAACAAAAATATTACATGTACGCAAAGGCTTTAAGAAACCTAAAGAAACCTTTTATTTAATATTATTCTTAATTAGAATAAATAAAGTGGTTTAATTACAACAAATATACTTTAATTATAACAGAGAAAGTTTGATTGCAACAATGAGAATTTAAATTTGATTACAACAATAAATTTTGGTTATATTAAAGATAATTGATTGCAACAAAGAAATTAAACACAAAAGTGTAGTCTCCCCCAACAATATATAAATTTAAAAACAAGTTGTAACTAACAGAAGAATAGTAAGAGAAAATCTATTCAGGGAATAATCAAATCAATATAAAGTAAGCCATAAAGAAAAAACAATTTTATCGTTTTGACAGCGGATAAATAGGAAGATAACTTTTTTGCAAGTGATAAAACGTTATTTATCTTTCTCCTAGCAACCAGATCAAAACACTAAATACATTAATGTCATTTGCATTATTTATCCTTGCTTGTACTGCAAAATGAACAGATTTCTGGACAATTGTCCAGTAAGATTGTTTAGATTACTTATAAGTAAACGATCAGAAAATATAACATCAGAACGACTATTTTTGACTCCTAATCCATTTTGGAAATATAAAAATTCGAAAGGCTGGTACAAAAACGTACCGTTGGGAGTAAATCTGTGGTGTCATAGTAAAGGGGGTTAAGTCATTAAATGAATAATTTACAGAAACGACGATTTTATGTTTTTGTATCATGTCTTCTATTCTTACAAATCAACTATTGTTAAACTGTAACTGCGTTAGTATACTTATCTCTTTATATATTAATATGTTTGAGCTAGTAAAGAGAAATTATACAAAAACATACTATTTTCAAAAATAAGTGACATAAGTCTGTTTTCCGTAACAAAAAAACTATAAAATTACATTACAAAATGACATATCTCCTTTTACCTGTACCTAAAATATATCTAAACGTTACTGAATTTTTAATGATACTATTAATTTAAACATATACTAGTAATGAAATTAATTTGGTTTATAATACCATTGAAAACAGTTTTATTTTTGATCATAAATCACATACAATTAACTAAGAAATAAAAATTTAAATAATAGTTTTTAATTACATTTGTTTTTTAAATTAATCTACTTCAACAGTTTCCGGCAAATCTGGATCAATATCCCTTAGGTCACCATCAGGTAAACTTCTGTAAAAATCGTGACAATCCGGGTCAATCAAATCTAATAAAGATAATAAATCCTTTTTCTTTTCTTTACTAATGGGTACCATTCTTTGGTAACACTTTCCCGGATCTAGGATAGCATTTGACTGACCCCTCCTTTGAAAACTTAGCTTTTTGAAATTTTCATTTTCATTCAATGATTTTTTATAATGCAGAATACCAAATTCGTCATTATACATAAAACACTTGGCATCATGCCAAAGAAACTTTTCACCGTTTTCATCAGTTTTCTTAATCTGAAGCGGTCCTTTGAAAAGTGAAGAAAAATCAAGAAACATGTTATTTTTCATGACAACAACATTAAATTTAGTTTTTTTGCCCGCAGTTCTTACAAGATTGTACCAATCCCTTGGATGATGTATGGCCATTTGAGTGTTCTTCTTTTGTCTTTCGATGACCGCATGAATAGAGTCACATTCCATATGGCTATGGCCAGGCACTAAAAACTTGTGTTGAACTTTTTTTAATGTACTTTTTCGTTGCATTGCGCACAAAAACATGGCTGCAATATGACTATTTTTATTCTGTCCTCCGCAAGTATCAGAATAAAATACAGCCTCTGTAACCTCTTCCGGAAGGTGTAAAATAAAGGCAAATAAGCATGAAGCAATTTGATTCGCGCCTCTTCCACCTTCAGCCTCATGCCACATATAGCATGTGGCTTCACGTAGGAAGCAGTCGTAAATTGTCAAATTAAACGTCCATAACTGACGTTTGTAAAATGCTGTGTTTGATGTCAACATTGGTGTATGTAAACATTGTTGTAAGTCGAAACAATAGGTTCTTTTTTCTTTTGTGTCAGAATCTTTATCCTTTTTCTTTTCTGCATAAGTCGATTCTGCTTCAGTTATATGTTGCTCGTATTCAACTTTTAATATGGAAAGAGCAGGTTCTTCCGCAAACTTTTGTTTCAACGTTAATGAATCGCACTTACTGCAAGTATCTACAGACGGTTTCTTAAATGATAAACCCGTTTTTTGAAAAATCTTAGAGAAAAATGTACGAGATACTGGTGTTTCGACTTTTTGTTTGTACATATCATACATTAACGAAATGTTAAGCCCTATAGGTAAGTACTTCTTATTTGAATCTCTACGGTTATAGTGCGATTCGTAAGCGGGATATGAATTTATGTTGGCCTCGACAAGTTTGACAGCAGATTCAGATATTTTATTAGGTGGTACATTACTTCCTCTTTTATCAGGACTTGTTTGCCCCGATACAGTTTTTTTCTTTTTCCTTATAACCGTTTCTATAAATTTATTTGTTTCGCAAAATACATTTCTGAAGCAACCTTTACAAACCTCTATTTTATTTCCCCTTATTTGCAAAAAATATCGGTGTGTAATTTCCCTGGGCTTGGAAATCTGACCAATATTTCTTATTCTTGAAGTTTTCTTTTTCTCATCGGTTATCAAAGAAGCTAAATATGCTACTCTTAGATTAAAATTTCCTAAGTTCCAGTACTCACAAAAAATGCTTTTTTGGTCTTCTGGGTTAATCTTTTCTGCACATCGCTTTCTACATGCTTTAAGTAATTTTGCTTTTCTTCCTTGTACTACCTTTCCAGTTTTAGTATTATATTCTAATCCTAAGTTTCTTTTTCTTTGAATTTCTTTTCTTACATTCACTTTTTTCTCTGTAATTTCAATTTTGTCATTATTGACATTTTCATTCTCTACTCTTGACCTGTCTGGTAATTGCGATCCATCACTGCTACAGGAAGACTCGGATTCAGGTACATAATTTTTATCTTCGTCGCTGTCGTCAAAAGATTCATTGAAATTTGTACTTTCATTATCGCTACTACTTTTATCTAGAATAAATAAAAAAATCTTACTTTTATAGCATTTTTCACTAGTATGTTACTAGAGAAATATTAATTGATTTAGGCCCGGTATTTTCACTTCCGAATAAAGTTTCGAATAAGTATTCGTTAAATAAATTTATTCTATATATTTATCCAACGAATAAATCCATTGAGTCTTTTCACACATTTCACAAAAACAAATAGCTATCTGTCGAATAATTTTAACATTCGTGAATTGGTAACCTTGCAGAGTGAATTTATGTCAGTAGAGAAGGATGAGTTTTACATAACCACGTTAAGCAGACAAGGATGAAATGTTTTAAATTTTTTTGAATCTGTTCTTGTCAAAATTTTGTTTGACATCCTTAATGTCATCTATATCCTTCTGCATTTTTAGCCCCGGGAGAGTGTAGTTTAACAAGTAATATATTGCAGTAATCATACGCGGTAAACGAAATCATATGTATATTGTAAAATTGCCCTTATAATTTTTGTATATTCCTTTCAGTTCGAGGTAAATGAATATTGTATAAAAGTATTCAAAATCCGAAAATATTTTACCAGCATCAAATGTCAGGATCTTTATAATGTTTTACCCAAAGAGGGATTTATGTATGCACTGTTTGAGATCAAATACGAACCGTAATTTGTAATAATAAAATAAGAACAGTTTGTTTTCATAATAGGAATCTGTCAAAAAATTCCTTGATGTGTGTGGTTAGGTCGCTATCTAATCGTGTGTTTTCGATTTCTCGCATTATTTATTCATTCATAGTTCAAAGAATCATTAGAATCATGAAAAATATTTAATATATCCACTTTGTTAATAATCTGCACTATGTAGAAATGTACTGTACTTACGAATAAACCCTTTATTCGCTACCCAACTAGCGAATAACTTATTCCGCGAATAACAGATGTTATTCTTTCGAATAAATTTATTTATATATTAAGTGAAAAGACAACAAAAATATTTATCCGAAGGTTAAATTTATCTTTAGCTTTATTCGGAAGTGAAAATACCGGCCCTTAGTTACCTTTGTTTGGATCTGAATTGAATTCCACTGGTATGTCTTGGTCTGTATCTAGGTTACATTTTGCTTTCTTAACTAATTCATTACTGAAACTTTGATTATCTGTAATGTACAAATTAAAACATTGTTAGTTTACTTTATTAATATTATTTAACAATATTTTTTGTAATGTTACGTTAAAGTAAGCATAATGAAATTTTCAATTGAAACTTACCTTGTTTTGTGTCTTTATTCTTATCTATGAGGTCCATTATCTCTTGTGCTCTACTACCTGACATTAATCTGTCCATTATTTCACGCCCACGATAAAAAAATATAAAACTTGAGAGAGTTATGTCACTTGAGTTGACAAGAAACATGATACTATTGCCATCTATGATTGAAAAAGAGAGACAAGTTGACTTAACTCTGTATTCATGCTCATTCTTTCAAAATTTTAACAGTGAAAACCAAGACAAGTCAACTTATCCCTTTTTTCCATGGCACAATTGATGGTTTTTATACTTATCTCTATTTCTCAACGTATGCTATTATGTTATAGGTGGGTAATCTTGCGACTTGTCTCCGTTTTCCAAATCTAGACACTATAAAATACATTTTGATGTACTTAACTCACTTTTTGAAATTTATTGACTTCACTTCCTTTACTGTGACACCACAGAAATTTATTCTCTAAGGGCCGGTATTTCCAACTTCGGATAAACTGCGGAATAACAAACCATAGATTAAATTTATTCTAAGAATAAATTTCTGAATAAGTTAAAATGTGTATTTCCAAATGTTTTTATTCCATGGATTGTTATTCCAAAGTTAAAATGTTATGTAGCTACCACATAACGTAAATGTCACTGTCATCAAAAACTGACAAATTGGTGTTTATAATTTCATTGCGTTTATAAAATATATACTACTATTAATAGAATGGAAGTAAAGCGAGAAAGAAGTTGTAATTTCACGAACAATGAAATGCGAATTTTAATTGAAATAGCCCTTGATTTTAAACATATAATTGAAAACAAGAAAACCGATGCTGTTGGAATCAAAGAGAAAAATGATGTTTGGAAGAATATTGAAGGGATTTTCAATGCCAGTAGTGGGACCAAACATAGGTGTGCGAAAACCCTGAAAATGAAATATGATGCAATAAAGAAGGGTTTAAAAAAGAAGGCTGCTGAACAGAAAAGGCAATTGTACATGACGGGTGGTGGTCCACAGGTTGAAATTAACTTTACTGACTACGAAGAAAAATTATTACATGTTATAAAATTAAATGTGGAAGGTTTACCCACCAGACATGATAGCGACCATGTTATTGGTATTTGCAAAGAAAGTTGTTATATATTGTGTTAACTATACTAATTTATTTTTATAATTAGATGAAGCAGTCTGTATGAATCAGAATATTAATAAATCTACAGAAAAGGAAATGGTTTTTGAGCAGCACAAGAAAATGTTTGTTTTGGGCAATTTTATGAAGTTTAAGATTAAACTAATTATTATTATTTCCTTGTAGAACATATGTAATGAATCGCAGTTCGAAAATATTGTTTATGAAGTAGGTCAAGAATTACATGCTTCACCAACAAATAATTCTTCAATTAATATATGTTGGATCAGACACATAAACACAGTAGAACTGTTAATACTATTTATATTAAATAATTATCATTACATTTATTGACATTTTATTATACTTCATTCTAAAACAAATCTCTCTCTTCAACGCCTTCTCATCACCCCGGTGCAACTTGTATTGGGAAACTGGCAGCAAACAGTAGGCAGTGAGAGTAGTGTACCCAATGTAACAGAGATGTCACTAAACGGTTCATGTCGCTGCTATAGTTTGAAATTAATTAAGTAATCTATGAAATAAAAAATAAAAATTTATAAAATTATTTGTCAACAGTAAAAAATATTGTTCGAAGATATTGTCATTGCTGCATTGTCAAGTATAAGTCGCTGGTTTAATGGCTTATGATAAGTAAATAATTTAATAATTTTATTTTAGTTTATTTCTTCTAATCTAACTGACATTTTCAGCTTTAATCGTCGTTATAAATTTAAATGTCGGCATCCCAACTGCGAGAATAAATATATGAATGTTGTAAGTGATTCACAGAATAAACACTTCTATAGATTTCCTTTAAAAAATACGGCGCGATGTGATATATGGATTTTTTTTTGTAATATTAACTCAGATGAAAATTTGTCATATTCCTTCATTTGCGAAGATCATTTGTATATAATCTTCCTTTAAATAGTAATCATGGTTGCGTTAATTTTGTTAGCTTACTATAAATTCGTTAACCTTTATATTTAATTAATGTTATTGTAGGATGTTCATCATAATATGCATACTCAACAAACTTATTTTACAAATGAAGAATATTTTTTTTATTAGTTTTCTTTGAGTTTCTTCATTTTTATAATGTTAATGATTTTAAACGGTTCATGTAATTTACATTTTTTATGAATAAGTATATAAAAGTTAAAATTGATGAGCTTTTGGGCACAAACAACCATACTCCAAATATTGTAAATTTGAATTATCTAGAGCTACATCTACATTCGAGGATGCCAAACAGTTTGGTAAAACTGTTTCTCGCAAAAAGTAGCTTAGTTTCAAATAATTTACATTTAGGTTTAAGTGTTTCTACAAAAATGTACTATAAAAATGACTTATGTAATTGCTGGCCAACGTTTATTTTTCTATTACTTAACACCTAGTAATAATTTTTGAATATTTAAACATGATCTTGAGTTAAATTAAAATACAGAAATTTTAAACAGTAAGAAAGGTAGAATTTTTTTATTTGATTATCTCAAATTCAAGAAAATGGAATATGGTTGCTTTTGCAAAAGCTTCTCAATTGTAAATATCCGTTTATGTTGGCCTAAAAGTTTCAAGAATCGTAATAGAACTTAAACAGACTGAGAGTTCGCCAGAATTAATTATTGGTGCCCCATTATGTATTAGACGATGTTTTATTTG
The DNA here is from genome assembly GCA_951394225.1 of Harpalus rufipes. Classification (NCBI taxonomy): domain Eukaryota; kingdom Metazoa; phylum Arthropoda; class Insecta; order Coleoptera; family Carabidae; genus Harpalus; species Harpalus rufipes. The sequence goes on from OX596285.1 coordinate 26,387,736, forward strand.
TTATTTAAAGAACTTGGCAAAATTATATTCACTTATTAGAGTATGATGATTTTTATCTCTATTAATATTATGATTTTTCCCCCGAATACATTGAGCGCAATGTCTTTAAGGAATCTATAAATGCATTTATCTTTGTGATGTATGTTTCTGTGCGTATTTGTAAGTGTATGTATGGTCGCAGTTGGGTTTTGCTATTTTGTTTGATTTTAATTGTTAAAAAAATCAACAAAAAGGCCATTTGTTACCAATTGGACCTACGGCCGTTATGGAAAAGACAAGCTTACGTTAAAGGATTCTTTCAAGGAATCTCTTCACGGACATAGACAACAGGAAGAATACAAAATTTCAAGGATTTATCCTAATGTTCTTGTGAATAATATTGAAGCAACAGGTATAGATCTGATGTGATTGTGTTAGTCCCTATGATCTTCGTCCAAATAATGGGAAAACCGAGAACTTCGAAACTAATTTCAACGTCGACTTTTGATGGTGAACATGTGTGATATAAAATGATGGTCAATCACTAAAATTGCTGAGCGTCGCTTCCACGGGGTCATCTTCTTGCTAACTATAAGCAACAACATGATCAATGAAAAAATGTGAGAAAAGCAACTCGAGTGGTACAGTACGTATTCCGTATTGCATCTGTCTTAGAAGTCAACGTCACGGCGGAAGACCAAAGTACTGCTGGCAAGACAAAATCAGAGCAGGTAGAAAATAGAAGAACCTACATCCCGAAAATGCATACGATCATTTGAAAAATCCACGCAGAACAACGTTCATAAAGAGACCATGTTGAAATAATGGGTAATCAATATGAACAAGAACTCACCCGGCTATTCCAAGTAATCAAGAATGAGAAGAAAATGTTTTTATTATAAAATATTGAATTTAAATAATGTAATTTTTACATATAATAAAAATAGTGAAAATAAATATTTTTTCCGTCGACCGTTTATTAATAGGCTATTTTAATGTATATAAAATCATTCATTAATGACCCCTATTAATGCATGATTTTTATTAATAAACGATTTATTGGGTGCGTTCACCACATGGAACACAGCATGTATTGCTAACGCTAAGTTGTAGCAAAAAGGTAGACAGAATTAAAAGTTATGCTTTTGACACTTACTAGCTAGGTATATTCACGTAGCATAGCTTTAAAATGAATTTGAAAGAATAAAATTCCTCAAATAACATAAAAAACCGCTTGCGTTGCCTAGCATTAAGTAAACTGAACGCACCCACTGAAAACAATTGATGACAAAACTTATTGATTTTCTGACATAAAATTTGACGTTCGGTCAACCATTACTAACCTAAAAAAAATTGTCATGGAATAAAATTAGATTTTCCATTTAAAGAAGATACGGTCAACGAAAAAATATTGTAACTAACACGTGTGTTAATTGGCGATAAATGATCTCAACAATTAACGCGTTCGCTACGCTCACGCGTTAAAATGTCTCGATCATTAATCGCCGTCATTAACACACTTGATAGTTAAATAACTATTTTATTTGAATATACCGAAATTATAAAAATTAAGTAATCACTGTATTAAACAAATGAACGTTGACAGGTTCATATTACATATAATTGACATTTACTTGACATGTATTTGACATATGTCAAAAGTAGTGTACCCAATGACACCCAGGGGGCAATAGTTCCGTGCTGCCCACTTGATACATTGACTTGCACTTCTCGTTTACCTTATTGTTTTGTGCTTCTTATTCACAACCTGCTCTTATTTTTGACGCCGACCGGATCGCTTTACCCATCAATTCCCCCCTTCGATTCGACGGTGTCTCTTATCGTCTGGCCAAATTTGCTGATGGCTCTATTTATCTTCTCTTCGTTTACAGCCTTTGTCAATACATCGGCTAGGATATCTTCTGTTGGTTTGTGGACAATATTTATATGTCCTTGTTCATTATCTTCCCTCACAAAGTTGTAGATGCGATTGATGTGTTTCGTTCTTGTTGTTACGCTTCTGTTTACAATCCATCTTCGTGCTGCTTCGCTGTCTGTTTCTATGATGACAGGAATTGTGACATATTTATTGAATGTAAGTTCTTCTAATAAGCCTACTTCCCACTTTATTTCTTTGTTACATTCGCTCAGTGCAATCAGTTCTGATTCGCAGGTTGATAATGCTACTCTGTTCTGTTTCTTTGATTTCCATCCAACGGTGCTGTTGCCGATTTGTGTTATGTATCCGCTAAATGATTTCGAATCTTTTGTTGAATCCCAACTTGCATCGCTTATTCCTCTTAAAATTCCATATTCTCTATCGAATTTCAAAGCTAAGTTCTTTGTCCATTTAATATATCGGTAAGCCCTCTTCAAAGCTGCTAGATGAACTTGTCGTGGATCTTTGGAGTACTGTCCCAATGCACTCATTGTGTGACATAAGTCCGGTCTTGTACATGTACTAAGATACATCAAACTTCCTAACATTTCCATATAAATTCCTTTATCAATTTTTAGTGAGTTTTCGAATTCATCTAAATTTGTATCCGTAGTTTTTGGAGTTTTTGCTATCTTGCAATCTTCCATTCTAAACCGTTCTAAAATTGTATCGATGTATTTACTTTGATTCATGTAAATACCGTTTTCATCTTCTGTAATTTCTATTCCTAAAATTTTTGACTTGGTTCTTGTGAGCTCGAAACATTTTCTCAAATTCTTAATTTCTTCTTCTAATACTGAATCGTTTATTCCAACAGTTAGCAAATCATCCACGTAGATTCCAATGATGCATATCTTGTCTAGCTCTTGTTTATGGAATACACATGGGTCAGATGCTGTTCGTTTATAGCCAAGTTCTTTAAAGGTGTTGCTTAATTTTTCATACCAATTTCGACCTGATTGTGGTAGTCCATATATGCTCTTCTTAAGTTTACATACTGAATCGTAATTTTCAGTAAAACCTTCGGGTTGTTCCATGAAAATCTCTTCTTGTATGTTTCCATGGAGATACGCTGTCTTTACATCATACATACGTATTTTAAATCTTTCTTTGGCTGCTATCGCTAATAAAGTTCTAATACTTTCCATTCGCATGACTGGAGAATGTGTTTCTTGATAATCAATACCAGGTCTTGCATTATACCCATTCGCTACAAGTCTTGCTTTATATTTCTTGTTTCTTCCTTCGGCATCTTCTTTGATGTTGAATACCCATTTGCTTCTCATTATTCTCATGTCTTTTGTTTTTGGTTCTATATCCCACACGTCGTGTTTGTTTATTGAGGCTATTTCTTCTTTCATAGCTGCCTTCCATTTTTCATGTTCACTACTTTCTAATGCTTCTCGCACATTTCTTGGTATATTCTCGTTCATTGTTGTATGGTGAGCTTGATTTTTGCTTTTAATTCTTTCCGATCTTCTTACTCCAACCTGAACTAGTCGAGCTTCATTTTTAGCTAATATTCTCTCATGTTCTTGTCGGATTTGTTCGTTTGTAATTCCTTTCCGTCTTCCTCTATGTCTATCTTGTATGATTGGATTTTCTTCAAGTATTTGCTGTATATTTCCATTTTCTTCTTCCGCTGGAGTTTCTAGTTCCTCCTGATTTTCTATATTTCCAAAGTTATTATCTTGTTCATCATTTCTTAATGTTTCTGATATATTTATCTTACTTAATGAATTTTCAGTTAGTTCTGTTAAGTACTGAAGATTCGTCTCTTCTTGGTTTCTATTTTCTTTCTCGTATAATGTACCACCATGTAATTCTTCATTAAATTTGACATTTCTTTCTTCGTAGACCTTTCCTTCTTTTGGTTCGAAGATTCTATACGCATTTCTTATTTTTGAGTATCCAATGAAGATTCCTTCTTTTGCTCTGTTCTCTAATTTTCCTTGTTCACGATTATAAAAGTAACAGATGCAGCCAAATCTTCTTAAATGTGATATATTGGGTTTACAATCTGTCCATAGTTCTATCGGGGTTTTTACGCTATTGTGTTTGTTGATAGAACAATTATGTAGATATGCCGCTGTTGATATGGCCTCTGCCCAAAATTTCTTTGGTAGTTTTGCATCTTCTAACATGCTTCTGGATTTTTCTATTAGGGTGCGGTTCATTCTTTCCGCTATGCCGTTACTTTGAAGATTTCCAGGTACCGTTCGTTGATGTCTTATTCCTTTCTCATTAAATAGTTTTGCAAAATCTTCATTAATATATTCTGTTCCATTGTCGGATCTTACATGTTTGATTCGCTGTTCAGTTTCATTTTCCTTTTGTCTTATGAATCTTACAAAATTTTCATAAGCTTCGTTCTTATGTTTTAGGAAGAACACAAATACTCTTCTTGTGTAGTCATCTATTATTGTCATGATGTATTTGGATCCGCTTAGTGAAGGAATTTGTAGTGGTCCGCATAAATCCGTGTGCAGTAATTCCAATCTCTGTCTTGAAGTTTCTCTATCAATCGTATGAAATGGTTCTTTATGCATTTTCCCCTTTACACAGGATGTGCACAACTGCAATTTTATTTTTGGGTATTTCATTCCTATGACGACACCCATGTTGTTCATTTTGTCCATGTAATTTTCGTTTAGGTGTCCCAATCTTCTATGCCATAATTCTTTGTCACCTAAAGTCTTTGTTGCAAAGCTTGAATTTGTGTTTTCTGTAGCATCGTCATCTTGTAGGCGTATCATGTACATGTCTTCGATGTCTTCAGATCTTGCCAGTAAAGTTTGCTGTTCATCATAAATCTTTGCTCCGTTTCTGTCGATTATGATGCGGTTCCCTTGTTCAACTAGGCTTCGTACTGACAATAAGTTAATTCGCAATTTTGGTACGTACAAAACATCTCGTATTGTCACGTTATAACTGATTCCGTTAATGTTTGATTTTACTTTGACGTCACCTATAGCTGTAGCTTCTATTTCTCTATTTTCTTCTGCTATAACGACTCTTCCGTTGTATTCTTGAATGTTGATCATTTTTACTTCCTTGTACGTAAGTAAAGGAAGTATTGTAATCGCGAAAAATTTCGGTTTTCAGATTTCAGCGGAAATATCCATTTTGATCATCCCTGAATCCATTTTGACTAATTTCGTCGTGACGTCTGTACGTACGTACGTACGTATCTCGCATAACTCAAAAACGGTAAGCCGTAGAAAGTTGAAATTTTGTATTTAGGACTCCTATAACATCTAGTTATGCACCTTCCTTTATGGTTATTACACAATTTCCAGAAGTGGTACTTTACATGAAGCCTATAATAGATTTTAATGAAAAACTCTTTTAAAATATAATCCAAAACTTTTCAAATTTGGTATACAAGACTTTTATGTCAATCGAAATAACATAATAGATTTTGGTTAAAATAGGCTAACCGGAAGTGGTACTTTACTTGAAGTTGTTAACAGTTTTTCTTGAATAAAATGATTTTATTTTGATTTTAGAAATAAATGCTTCAAATAAAAGTTTTAGAGAATTAATTTCTGCGTCTAGCACATCAAGTATTATTAAATTAGCCCTTTAAATAAGCGAGATATGTAAATTTAAAAATTATTTTTTTGTAATAAAGCTTGCTATGGATTAGGACAAAAAAAATTAAAAAAATGTTCATGTCAAATTACGTTAAATACGTACAATTTTATGATTCGTACAATAACAAATATTATATTTTTATTGTGAAATTAGTTATATTCATTGTTGTAATCAAATATTTTTTTGTTGTAATCAAAACTCTCTTTAAAAACTCCCTTTATGGTCGCTATATATCTTACTGTTTTGAAGTTAAAATTAATGTTTTGTAATTTATTTATTAAAAAAAATATGTATAGTTTAATAATCGTACAAGGAAGTCGTGTGGTGTCCACACCAGATTTTTTCTTTTTGATTTGTCATGTGTGATGTACATCCAGAGTCAATTCCCCACATTGTTTCGGCTTTGGTTTTGGTTTGCATCGCGTACGCCAGTTGTTTCGTTTTCACATTTACGTAGAACGTCTTGTTTTCTTTATTTGTATTATTATTTCTTCTATTTTTGTTGTATCCGTAGTAATTTCCTTTCTGGTGGTCGTCTCGTTTCTTGTTATTGTTCTTTTCAATCTCGTCTTTTCGATACCAACAATCTTTGCTAATATGGCCCATTTTCCCACAATTGTAACATTTCTTTCCTTGACCTCTACGTTCTTTGGCTTTGTAAGCAATACTTGTACTTGCAGACTTGCTTTCTTTTTCTCTAATTCGTTTTTCTTCTTCGCGTAAAGCTTGTGCGACCTCTTCCAGTTTTATGCTGCGTCCAATAAAAAATTTCTGTCCTATACCTCTTATAATATGATATGTTAGTTCTCTTTCATCTATTGGTTTTCCTAGACTTGCACATTTCGATGCTATTCCTCGACCACGTGTGATGTAGTCGTCGACCGTTTCTTTTGACATCATATGTATTTCTTTAAGTTCCATTGTTGCGTCTATGGCCCGATCTTGAGCGTTTCCCGCATATATTCGCTTAAGTTCCAACCATACTTTTCTTGAATTTGTTTCTCCAATAAATTGACAGGCTTGTTCTGAACTTAGAGATACAATAATAATACCGAATGCTTCATCATTTTTGTCTTCCCATTCGGTCCTTGCATTAGTATCTCCGTTTGGACCTACCTCTTCATTTTCAATGGCTATCTTGTACAATTTTTTACTTCTTAAAATTGCACTGATTTTTAGAGCCCAAATGTGATAATTCTCACTTGTAAGGAGTTCCACCCTATTCATATTTAACCCTTCCATCTTGTAATTTGACAAACGTCGCACTTTTATTCGCTCTCTTTCTTTTTAGTTCTTGTTGTGGTCAACTACGCTTCGCTACCAATATTGTTGGATCAGACACATAAACACAGTAGAACTGTTAATACTATTTATATTAAATAATTATCATTACATTTATTGACATTTTATTATACTTCATTCTAAAACAAATCTCTCTCTTCAACGCCTTCTCATTCACAACCTTCTCTTATTATTGACGCCGACCGGATCGCTTTACCTATCAATATAACTATTAATAATGACGACAAGCCAGAATCGTCTGGACTTGATATAAGAATGAAACAATTTAATTCTAATGTAATTTTACTTTATTATTTTGGAAAGAATTTGTACAAAATATTATTTACTTACAGCCTAAACGTCGTGTCGAAAAACGGTCCAATGAACTAAAATCTAAAAAATCAAATTTACTATACTCTAACCGACCTCGTGCTGTTTACAAAGAAGGCAATATTAGTAAATTCAATGACCTGGCAGACGCTAAAAAAGAACTTGTAATTTTGCAAACTGAAGTATTAGAAAATGAAATGGAAACAAAAAAAAATCTTAATGATTTGCAATTGAAGAAAGCCGAAGAAGAAGTTGAATTTTTAAAGAAAGAACGGAACTTAAAAATTGAAATATTGAAAAAGGAATTAGAAGAAAAAGAAAATGTCATACGAACAAACAACGATGAGCAATTAATCAGAATGAAAATGTTAGAGAAAGAATTAGATATTTTGAAAAAGTATAATTAATTATTTGTTAAATTTAATTTTCATAAAATTTGTGTTTAATTAAGTACATAGTTTGTTATTTTTGTTTTATTGTTTAAAATTGTATTTCTTATTTAAGACTTCCAAAGTAATCTATTAATTCTTGCTGGACATTATTATGTATTCGATTTGGTTCATTTTCTTTCACATCTACTTCATCAAGCACCACATCGGACAAGAAATCATTTTCTTTGTGAGCTATATTGTGTAATATTGCAACAACTATTATAATGTCTTGCATTAAAGGAATACTGCATCGCGTTCCTGTGGATAAAACTGGAAACCGTCTTTTCCAAATGCCGATAGTTCGTTCAACCAAATTTCTTGTTCGGATATGGCTTTCATTGTACAATTCTTCAGCATTATTTACAGGATTTGCCAATGGTGTCATTAAGTAATTACAAAGTCGATAACCGCTGTCTCCTAACAATAAACAATTTCTAAATAATCCAGCTTAAAACGTGCTCTTAAAGCTGAATTATCGAATATAGTGCTATCGTGAGTAGAACTTGGCCATCTTGCGACAATGTCTGTTATAATGTAATCCGCATTACACGTAACTTGTACATTTAATGAAAACAAACCCTTCCTATTTCGAAAAGTTTCTGCAAATTGCCCGCCTGTAATGATATTTATGTGATATGAATATAATTTCTAGTTTTTATTATTAACATATACCTGGTGATAACATTTTTATATGGGTTCCATCTGTAACGGACACAACACGAGGAAACCGAGCAATATTATAAAAAATTTGTTGCGTTCGCATTATTTCATTGTTCTGATCTCGCAGTGTTATAATAGCTTCTGTAACTCGTTTCACAATTTTTCCTGTAGTACTTTTATGTATTCCTGCGAAGTCTCCAATTGCTATATACATATCATTTGTTGCATAGAATCGCAGTGTTATTAATAATTGGAGCATTGGTGGTATTGCATGATTTCTGCAGAAATAACAATTTGAAATTTGCATGTACCTACATTTTTTTATCTTCCTAGTCCTATTATACTATCTTGACAATGAATAAATTAACTACCTTTCTGTATTGTGAACTAATAAATGTTGAATTTGGTTTAGTATCTGATGCACAATATTTTTTGAAAGCCGAAAACGATTAAAAAATTCTAAATCATTCCAATTATTTAAATTGTCTGGCCTGACTCTAATAGTATAAGATCTCTCAATATAATTAATAATTTCTTCATCATTATCGTCTAATAAGTCGTCAAAATCACTGTCCATAATTATTATAAACATAAATGTCAAATTTATCCACGGAATAAAAATTTATTCACTGTCAGATCGAACGTTTAAATTTATTCTCGAGATAGCATGTTTATTTCGTGGATAAACAAAAACCAAGTATGGAAGTACAGAATTTTATATTTACCCCGAGTATAAAATTTATTCTAGGAATAAAAAAAATTAACTGAACTTGGAAATACCGGCCCCTAATGCCCGTTTGCACCGACATGACTTAGGCTTTAAGTTTTCCTAAATTTTAAGTTTGACATAAATTTCTTTGCACCACTTACAAATTTGCAACTTAAAGTCCTAAGCCAACCTTAAATTTAAGCTCCCACAAGTCGACGGTTTAAAGTCGACTTAACCTACAAAACATCCAAACGTATTACAGTTTTTGTACCTTGTTATGGTGTAATAAAATGTGTATAATAAAGCATTAAATTAACACATTGCACTATAAATAGATTACTCACCTTTTCTTTTACTAGTAGGTTCAAGTTTTCCAAATTTCTTCACATTAATATCTCGCAGCCAACTACACCAGTAATACTTATACGGTTTTAAACTCTGGAAACCGTTTAATTGCTCTTGGGTTTAAACACTTTCGTTGGTAACAAATAATTGATTATATCCATTGGCAAAATATTTAGAAAATCCGATATATCCTGCGAAAACCCACTTTCATCACAATCGTGCGGGTCAATATTACAAATTAACTCGATTTTTGCTAATTAGTGAAGTTGCATATCAGGTGATAGCTTCTTCTTGAAGTACACATACATTATAGAAACCATTAAATAATCTCGCACAATGAAATACGTGAGAAATTTGTTTTGTAAGACAACAAACTTATTTCAGATTTTGAATTAGCGCTAAGGAAAACTCGCTTTGAATAGATGGCGTATTTGTCGCTCGACCTCATTTATTTGCTAAATGAAATGAGTAACAAGCCGGGGGCAGTACAATCAGCTGTTTCGAAGGTTACGCGATCAGCTGAGTGCCCGCGCTCTATTACAATGTTTATGTGGTTTATCGCTAGTTTTTACTGAACTCCGTTGTTGCGTACACATATGTTAAAATACGTTTGAAGTTAGCAAGTAGTGAAATTCCCTAGAACATCTTGACTTAACTAAACTCAACTCAAATATTCCTTGTGCAAACGACTTATATTTTATGTCCGACCACGGGGGTGCAGGTAGTATCTGAGATTTGGAAACATCATTCCAGATGAAAACGGGGGAACTTTTTAAAATTTTGACCAATAACAAGACGGCAAGTTCGCGCGTATGTTTGCGCCGTCTCTATGGCGTGCGTTCTGTTCAACAAATGACAGTTGTTTGTATTTGTGACGAGACGTTGAGGTTATGATGTTTATATTATTTTCTACAGTAAATTGTCATTCGAATTTTACTGCAAATGAAGGTAAAACATACTTATATACATTATTCATCAATTATGTATTCATTACAAAAAAAATATCGTATTGTAGACTTTTCGAAATGTAAAGAACATTATTCCCGATCAGAAGGAGTCTACAAAACCTTTAACGAAATAGGAGAACAACCAACAATTCTCTCATTTTTTATTTCCATTTTTCGGTCTTGGCACCTTGAGAAGCTTTTATTTTGCCAACTTCTTCGAATGCAATCCCTATTAATGAACCACTTTACGAAATTCTGTTGGGAGCAAAAGGACATTCTTATTCGGCCATAAAATATTCAATAAAAAGCAGTTAGTTTAGAAGAACATAATTTTTTATCCAGTGCAGATGAGAAGCATTTTTGAATACACTTCTGTCAAGGTAAGTGCAAGATGTTCATGAGTGGATTTTGGGATAAAATTGAATTAGAAATGTTTTAGGAAGAACAACCGTTAAGAACTACACGAAGTGAAAACTATTTCATCATTCATTTGCTTAGGTGTATCTTTATGAACGTATTTTTATTTATAATTGTTAGGTAGTTCTATTTATTTTCTTGAAGATCTCATGTGCAATTAGAATAACTTTATTTTTTGATTTTGTTTGTTTATTTTTATAAGATCCAATATAAAACAATAGATTTTATGCGAAATAAATATTTATATTGCTATTAATAATTAGTCTTTTATTTTTTAAGGTAAGTAATGAAGTTTGACCTTATTTAAAATTTTAATATGAATTTAATTTGAAGTACAGATTTATATTTCCCGCGTATATACGTTAATATATCCAGACGAATATCAGATGGCGCTTGGATCGTGTTTCTGTGTCATATCAAGTAACTTGCGCTTCTGTTAATGTAGTGTTCTGTGTGTCCGACTTAACATAAAACCTGTCTTAACAAAGTCGAGATTAAAATTTTGTTGATGCAAACAGGCATAAGTGGACTAAAAATGCGGCTAATAAAATTGGAGTTGATATTCAGAATAATAAGATAACGAAACATTCAAATTGCGCTAGTACAGTGTCTTCGTTAGCAAAAGCAGGAGTATGCGATCAACAAATTATTAAAATAACAGGTCTTTCTAATTCTACTTCAATAAAACCTTATCTTCAATTGGACTCTACACATCATAAAAATTTAATTACAAATCTAAGAACAAACAGCATTTCTGAATCTTCCACTGTGACTAACGAAGTGACAAATCTTCGTGAAGAAAATATGTCAAAAAATATGATATATATAATAATTGTACTTTCACAGATTGCACTTTTAAATAAACTTTTTCATAAATAAAATGTCGTTAAATTATCTCGCCGAATTACACTCTAGCATTTTATTTTCTTCGGATAAATTTCAGTTTGACAACTCAACCTTGTAACCTGACAGCAACTGTTTAAAAAATAAAATCACTCCACCTACGGTGTCGTGATTTTATTAAAACAGTTTTTTTATCAAATTGCTAGGTAACAAGGTTTCTTGATCAACAGAAATTTATCCGGGAAAATAAAAAGCTCTTGTGTAATTACAGTTGATAAATTTCTCAAGAAAAACTTTTGAAAATTACACGTCACTGTTATGTTGTCATGATGACAGCATTCATATTTCTCATTAGTTAATCAATACAAACGCTTTTACGATAAATATCAATTTATTTCGTAAATGAATAGTTTACATCTTTTTACGAGCTTATACATTAAAAAATCTGATGTGGCCAGCACAATACCTTCCGTCAATCCTGTGTATTATGTACAAATTTCATACATAAATTTTCTTGCAAAAGATTCTAAATTTTTGGTATTTTATGATTCCCTTTCTCGGCAACGGAATTCCATACTCCTGATAACAAACAAATCACATAAAATAAGAAAATCATGAAATTTTGAATGAAAAATTATGACACTTGTCAGTTATGGACATAATTAATTGCTGTCATTTTGATACGGGTCCCCATATCTGCTTGCCAAAGGCAGCAAAGTCATGTCACTGCACGCGCCCTATACATAATTATTTTGCAAAAGATCCTATATTTCCAGTAAAGTTATTTCATAAACAAACTATGCAAATTGCACTTGACACTGACATCTTCTTCTTCTTTAGTTCTCCCATTTGTTAGGGGGTCGCTATTTTTTATTTTCTTCTTCCACTAATTTTTGTTTTGCGTGTCGTCCTCATTCAGTTCCTTTTCTCTCAAGTCTTCTGCAATATAGTCTTTTCATCTTATATTTGGTCTTCCTATGTTTCTTCCACCTTCTATTAATTTATTCATCTCTCCTCATGACATGTTCAAACCAATGTAATGGTCTCTATTATATCTAAAAACTTCTAACACTAGAATTACTTCCCTTATTTTTTCATTCAATTACTTGCTTTTTATTGATACTGACATCTGTCAATTTGAATTACCTGAATATATTAGCAGTTTCCATGGTTATGTTAGCATAGCTGGCTGAATTATGAAATTTAGACGAATTTTTTATCTTCATTATTCTTTAACTCTATATCTGTTGAATATGAAATATAAAATGCAATCAAATCGTATAGAGAATAATATATATTCTTTAAGTTATAATAACATTTAACTGAGTTTTTCAAGAAAAACTTTTAAAATCTTCAAATGAGGGTACTTCCGGTTGACCAATTATAACCAAAATCTAAACATGTCTGCATATGGTTGTAAGGAAGAGGAATACGCAAGAATTGTAATTTTTGGAATTCTAGATTGGAGATATCGTGCACGAAAAAGCGGTCACATACACACACACACACATACACACACGCACATACGAACACACACACACACATACAGACATCATCGTAAAAATAGTAAAATCGTATTGTAAAGACCCTAAAACGTGCTTATTCAATGAAAACTCACCACCGAATTTTTTGACCAAAGACAATACCTTCCTTACCTAGAGGTGACGGAAGGTAAAAATAATAAATATATGTTATAGTCAATAACAAATACTGAGAAAATTCAAATTTTATATTACATCTAGTGACATCTAACGGGTAATAAAGAACTTATGTTAGGCGAGGCCACTGCCGTATGATGGCGCCACAAATGACACAAGTTGCTAATCTAAGTGCTTTCTCCTTTGGACACGCCTATACGTAGTGTACAGGATAATTCTATATACAGGATATGGCCATGAGCCGAGATCGCCGCCATTAGCGGGTCAATGTCACACTTAATGAGTGTTTATTTCCGGGAACACACACATCGTCCTAATATTCATACATCGCCTTGTTCATTTTTTGTTTCGTTCAGTTTCATAATGTTTAAATCTTGACCATGAAGTTGGCGCAGATGAACTTGACGCGTTCACAATTTAAAAAGTACACTCCGGGGTACAAAAATTACATGAAAATTATTATATTGAATGGGAGTAGATAGAGTTATTGTTAGTATTTTTTTTTTAATTTGTACTGCGCAGTGTACTTTTTAAATAGTGAGCGCGCGAAGTTCATCTGCGCTAATTTCATGGTCAAGATTTGAAATTTATGGAATATGGAACAGAACGAAACAAGAAAAGAACAGAGCGATGTATAAACATTATGGTGCTTCATACCTAGCCTTCATTACCCTATTACTTTGTAAGAAATGCCATATTATATTATAATGGAATATAAAATAATCACACTATGGATCTATAAAAGTAACAAACATTAATTTATTTAAGAGTGAATGTCTTCAACGTACGATTATTCAAAGCCAGAATATGCATGCACGGAATCATTCGAATCCCGAATATTCAAAAACAGAATCGCGTATCACCAGCAAGCGCTTCGTCCGAATCATTGAATAACCAAATACGTGGACGTGGCCCAGCGGAGGTCACTTTAGGTGAGGTTATGTTTGGGTGGGTTTGGTTAGATTCGATCCACTTTCGTGTAATGTGCGGTTCTGTTTTTGAATACTCGGGAAAATGAATGATTCTGTGCATGCACATTCTGGTTTTGAATATTAGGGCGTTGAGTACGCACCCTATTTAAGAGATACGCAATAATTATTAGGTATAACATACATTTAGAGGTTATGTAGAGCATAGGATATAGGTTGTTATTATCACATCTAATTTAACAACTGTAGTTATTATTTACATAACAAGTATACAGGGTGACACTGAAAAACGGGCCACTAAAAATAACTTTTTTATTTATAATTATTTTTTAATTTTCTTTATATATTTGTAAACGGCTTAGGAGCTCACAAATCATGGTATTTGGCATCGCTCTGTATAATGATAGCGCTTTCGATTTAACCGGGAGTGACATTAACTTTCATATTTCAAATGGGACACTAATGTATTTTTGTATATTTGGAATCTATGTAAAATTACGAATTTAACGCTATAGTGAAGTGTATTTTTATTGAATAAATAAATTACAAAAACATACGAGAAAATTATGAATTAACCATGTAAGCCATATCAGGTAGGCTGTGATGGGAATGTCTTCAACGCCCGAATATTCAAAACCAGAAATTCAAAACCAACCAGAAATGCATGCACAGAATCATTCAAATCCCGAATTTCAACACCAGAAAATTCAAAAACCGAATGAAAAAGTTTAGGCTACCTGTCACTAGATGTCACTGCGAAACGCATGCATTGACGATATTGTAGTGTACTTTAATTTATTTAGATGAAAATAATAATAGACATACGTTTTCAAATGTCAAAAATGAGGGAAAGTTCAAGAATCTCTAATTTAAAATCCTGCCTTTTAAAACACTGCTTTTTAAAAGTTTGACTTTTATAAAACATGACTTTGAAAAATTCCTAAAATGGCGGACCAACTTGGATGGTAGGTTTTCGCTAGTCGTCACAAGATGTCACCACTCATAGTATCATTTGATGACAATAGATGGCGTATGAATAAATCCTAAAGTGAAGATATATGAAGTACTGACAACTCAGGGGGAGCGTTAGTTTAAAAACGTGAAGCTAACAGCGCCATTTGACGTTTGTATTGGCAGCCATGTTACAAGGGTCAACGTATTCGGCAAATTATTTCAAGTTTTTATTGTTGTGCTTTTATATTTTCATAATATTTGTATTTTTTGATATAGTAGTTAAATTACTCTGTTTAGTGTGTAAATATATTATTTCTAAGGACTTTAATAACGTTCATATCTTCATATATCGAAGAGGATAGTTAGTGTCTTGTTTGCAATATTTATACAAATATCAAATTTTATATTTCTATTTTTGTTTTAGTATTTTATTTTAAAAATGCCTGCTTGTTTTGCATTTGGATGCAACAATAGAGCTTCAACCAAATCTCGCAAACAACGGTTATAAGAGAAGGAAATTAAAATTTCATTTCACAAGTAATCAAATAATTTGTTGTGGTTTGTATTATACTTATATTAATATTACATTATTGTATTTAGATTTCCCAAAAATCCTGAACGGCGAAATACTTGGTTGAAAGATATTAGAAGATTTGGATGGTTTCCGACAGATACACGAAGTGGAAACTGTATTCCTCTGGAACAAATCAGCAATTTACATTGTTCCAGCTCGAAAAATGAAACGAATGCAGTACAGATAATAAACGCATCAACCAATAATTACAAGAAGAAGACTTTATTAGAGTACACATAGACATAGACTATATATACTATCACGATCCACAACAACTTACCGATTTCAGTAAATCTGTAATAACACATATTAGTAGTTTTGTAGTGCGACAATTAAATAAAGAAATAGTTTGTGAAGAATGAATAATTTCACTTGAAGTCAATAGTGCTAATATGTATTTAAGTTTCATTCACAGTAAGGCATCTCACATATCCGGCAGAAGATATTAATATTTACCGGACCAGAAAAAGTTATAAAGCAAGCTTTATTAGAGAGTCGTGGAATTTTTTTAAAGAAAAAGTATTCCATCTTATATTTAACTTCATCTGTTTTAAAACATTATTTACATAATAAAGTATTTGATTAACTACATTCCATTCGATGGATCAAGATGTTTTTGAGAATCACAAAATTCAATTAATCAGGGTGTAATATAAATCATATATGTAGTTAGCTGTTGCTATTGTTTTGTTATGTATTTGTTATGTAATTTCTGAAATGTCATTGTAAATATCTGTCATTGTGTTCAATTAAGTTTAATAAAGCCTTCCTAAAGGTAACTTAAATTATTACAATTTATTAAACTTAATTTCAAAAACCAAAGTCTCGATGGAACGGCTTTTAACTCCGGAAAGATTTGACACAGATACAAACTCTTCAACAGCGTCCATCGAATGGGAACATTGGTATAGAAGATTTCTCAACTTTTCATTGGAAAGAACTGATTCAGAAAAGCTTAAACTCCTTTTTAATTATATTTCTCCTACCATTTATCAATATGTAAGTGCATCAGGCACATTTAATGATGCTATTTCGATATTAAAAAGTATATATGAAAAGCCCGTCAATGAGGTCTATAGTCGTCATAAACTTGCAACCAGATCTCAGCTACCCGAAGAGTCTGTCGACCAATACCTGCAAAGTTTGAATCTTTTAGCTAAAAATTGTAATTTTAAAGCTGTTACTGCAGAGAAAAATCGTGAAGATTTTGTGAGAGACGCTTTTATTCGCGGACTATCGGCTTCTCATATAAGGCAAAGACTCCTTGAAAACCCAGTTCTATCTCTCAGTGATGCCTATGAAAAGGCCAGATCTCTGGAATTAGCTCAACAACAAGCCATATCTTTCAATCAAAGTCTCGTAGTGAATGCTGCATCAATTTCTCAAGTTCCTACTCAGAATTTGCCTGTCTCCAGTAACTCGGAAGAAACTCTTGCAGCCGCGAATCGAAGGTGTATATATTGCGGTCTTGAATCTCATCCGCGGATTAAATGCCCGGCTAGGAATGCCATCTGTCACTTCTGTAAGAAAAAGGGACATTATGCGAAGGTCTGTAGATCTACCAAATCAGACTGGAAACAAACTGCATCAATGATCATTGCTACTAACTGTGTTACTTCAGTTTCATCAAGTCTAAAGAAGGCTATAATTCCTGCTCGAATAAATGGATTTACAATTCAAGCATTGGTAGATACTGGTAGTTCCTGTAGCTTCATCAACGATCGATCTGTACAAGAACTAAAATTACCTGTATTTCCTTCACGAGATCGAGTATCAATGGCAACTACTTCTCTTCACTCAAACACTGCTGGTGTATGTATTGTGACTCTCTGTATTGAAGGTCATACATATAAAAAGGCTCGCCTAAGTGTCCTGCAAAACCTTTGTTCTGATATAATAATTGGTCATGATATCATGAAAAAACATTCAAGTATCAACGTCGAATTTGGAGGACCTAAAAGCTCATTGAATATATGTAGTCTGGCAGTAGCTAAAGTGGAACCAGCGGATCTCTTTGAAAATCTCATTCCCGAATGTAAACCAATAGCAGTAAAATCTCGTAGACAAACAATCAGCGATGCTAAATTTATTGAAGCCGAAGTGGAACGATTGCTATCAGAAGATGTAATTGAAGCTAGTAAATCTCCCTGGCGGGCTCAAGTGCTTGTAACATCATCAGAGAATCATAAAAGAAGAATGGTTATTGACTATTCGCAGACGATAAATCGATTTACGCAGTTGGACGCATATCCACTACCTCGTATAGAAGACATAATAAACAATGTTGCAAGATACGAAGTGTTTAGTACCATAGATTTAAAAAGTGCATATCACCAGTTTCCAATAAAAGAAAAAGATAGACCATATACTGCATTTGAGGCCTGTGGACAACTATTTCAGTATAAAAGGATTCCTTTTGGCATAACTAATGGTGTTGCCGCTTTTCAAAGAGGGATAAACAACATCATACGTTCAGAAAACTTGGTGGATACGTACGCCTACTTAGACGATGTCACTATATGTGGTAAAGACCAGAAAGAACACGACGAAAACCTAAGACGTTTTATGGAAGCCGCTCGTAAATACAATCTAACTCTCAACAATGAGAAAAGCGCATTTTCTTTACGATCAATCAGTCTGCTAGGATTTTCTATTTCCAATAAAACAATTCGACCTGATCCTGATAGACTTAAACCTTTAAGAGAGCTTCAACCTCCAAATAATCCTTCAACACTTAAAAGAGTTATTGGGATGTTTGCGCATTTCTCCAACTATATCCCTCGATTCGGACAGAAAATAATACCTCTCTCTCGCAGTACTTTTCCTCTTACACTGGAGGCAATCAAAGCCTTCCAAGATTTAAAGCAAGATATAGAAACTGCAGCTCTTGCTCCAATAGATGATGAAGACATATTTACGGTTGAAACAGATGCTTCAGATGACGCAATTGGAGCTACCCTTTCTCAGTCAGGGAGACCTGTGGCTTTTTTCTCTAGAACTCTCTCTGGATCTGAATGCAGACATTCTTCCGTGGAAAAAGAAGCATACGCTATCGTCGAAGCTACTCGTAAGTGGCGACCTTATCTCATGGGTCGTCATTTTCGGCTTATCACGGATCAGCGTTCCGTTGCATTTATGTTCAATTTAAAGACAACCAGTAAAATAAAGAACGAAAAAATTCTCAGATGGAGATTAGAATTATCCTGTTACAATTATGATATAATTTATAGGCCAGGAACTGAGAATGCTGCTGCTGATACGTTCTCTCGCATTTGCTCGGCTACAATATCAAATGACATACGTCTTATGAATCTACATAATTCCTTGTGTCATCCTGGAATCACTCGAATGTATCACTGGATTCGGAGTAAAAATCTTGCAATTTCTCTCGAAGATGTTAAAAGAGTAACATTGAATTGCCCCGTTTGTTCAGAAATAAAGCCACGATTCTACAAACATGAAGGTAAACTTATTAAAGCTACTTCTGCATTTGAGCGCCTGAATATTGATTTTAAAGGACCTATACCATCTTCTTCTCGCAATCGATACCTGCTCACAATAATTGATGAATACTCACGATATCCGTTTGCAATCGCTTGTCAAGATATGACTTCACAAACTGTTATAATTGCATTGAAAAATATTTTCTCGTTATTTGGCACCCCTTCATACATCCACACTGACAGAGGGATGTCATTTATGTCTAATGAAGTTAAAAATTTCTTGAATACTAATGGTATTGCGACCAGTAGGACAACACCATACAACCCCCAAGGCAATGGACAAATCGAACGTTACAATGGTATAATTTGGAAAACCATCGAACTCGCACTTAAATCAGAAGGAAAGAAAATTACACAGTGGGAATCTGTTCTCTCTAATGCACTCCATTCCGTTAGGTCATTATTGTGTACGGCTACAAATGAAACACCCCATGAGAGAATGTTTCGGCATCCTAGACGTACGAATAATGGACAATCTGCACCCGCATGGTTACTCCAGTCTGGGCCAGTATATCTACGACGTTCGGTACGCAATTCTAAATTTGATCCTCTAGTCACAGAGGTAACTCTTCTTGATAGTAATGCTGAGTATGCTCATATTCGATATCCCGATGGAAAAGAATCTACTGTCTCCACTCGTCATCTAGCTCCTGTTCCAAGGAATTCCAAAGAAGAGACCTTGCAGGAAAATAACAGAGAACATTCAACTGATCTACAACTAATAAATTCAGACCATCAAGTTGAAGAGGAAAATGTTATTCGTTCGTCCAATGATTGCGAAGCATCCTCTGAAACATTCCCAATACATGAAGAGACAGCTCCCATAGACGAAATCAATCAACAGACTGTCCACACGGATCCTCAGACTCAAATTCTACGTCGAAGTTCAAGGCTCCGGAAACTTCCATCTTACCTTAAAGATTATCTTCCTCGTTAGTTTTATGGGCTGGGGTGAATGTAATATAAATCATATATGTAGTTAGCTGTTGCTATTGTTTTGTTATGTATTTGTTATGTAATTTCTGAAATGTCATTGTAAATATCTGTCATTGTGTTCAATTAAGTTTAATAAAGCCTTCCTAAAGGTAACTTAAATTATTACACAGGGCAATAACCGAAAAACACATTCGTATACGATTGCATTTCATTACTAAATGAGATCAGAAGTAGAGAAAAGTCAAAGACAGCGTTTTAACAAACTTATGTTGTTTTCTAATTATTTTATTATTTATGACCCCTCATTTAATGATTCAATATTAAAGTTACTGCATTTGAAATAAATATAAAATAACTAATATCATGGATTTTATCATAAAACATATTTTAAAAATTGACCCTCCTAAGATGGCGGCGATACGCTCCCTCCATTTTTATCTCCCGCTACCCTTGGTAAGGGTGGTATAGGGATCGTGCTAAAAATCGCATATCGAGATTTTGGTAAATGACCACATTTTAAGGTCCCTAGAATCTAATTTTAACATTTTCACGATGATGTCTGTGTGTATGGTGAAAATGATTAAGCAGAAGACTCACGTCATCAACCTGAAAAAAACCTTATAAAAAGAAATATCTTATAGTAATTATTAATTGTTATTTATTTTTAGAAAAAGAAGAAAAAATATACTACTACTAAAGAAACGTATATATTAATTAATTTACAATTATTTCCAATAATTTTATATTCCTTAAAAGGAATAACGATTGAGTTAGAGATAACTGTAAATATTATTAAAATATACATTACGTAATACTAGTATTTTTTTCTTCTTTTAAAAAATAAATAACACCCAATAATTTTTACAAGTTATATTTCATTTTATAAGGTGTTTTCAGGTTGATGACGTCAGTCTTCTGCCTAATCATTTTCACTATATATGTGCGTGTGTGTGGATCATATACGTATTAGAATATAGAATAGAATTCTAATACGTATATGGTGTGGATCCTCTTTACGCTCTAACTCAAATACTATTGTTCAGAAAGTTTCTAAACCTTGTATTTCTAACTTATTCTAATATGGAAAGAAACCATTAGATTTCGATGTAAACCGGATAACCGGAAATGACACTTTACTGGAAGCTTAAAATAGTTTTTCTTCGAAAAATACCTTTAAATGTTATTTTTTCGAGATTTATGTTATATAAAAATCAAAGATTATTAAATTTTGTACATGTTTGCATTAATACTTTTTCTATATATTTTATGGATAAATTTTCAATACTATCTTTAATTTTAATCCCGAAGCCTACATTTTAACCGCAACTCCATGGTTACATATTTTAGATCTCAAATGCATGTAACTAACAGATATGTCACTGTCAACAAACTAATCATTTCAAATAATAATAGTTTTAAACGTTTTAAAAAGAAATAGAACAATATTTATATGGAAAGGAACTTAATACAGTTACCAGCATAACTAAATATGTAGGAATATAGGTAAGTATACAAATAAATATATCTTCACGGCATATTACCCATTGCTGGGTGTGCCAATCTGCGTTGTACACAGATTTCGGTAACGATAATAATATATTTGTACCGTGCAAGCGTTTACTAGGCGTGGAGAGTGTAACACAGGAGTCATTTTTGTGTCGTTTAAAATTCGAAATATTTAGCGGTGGTCAGGATCGAACCTCGTATTTAAATTTAGGGATTTACATGAATAAAAATTAAATTAAATGGGAAGTATTGTGTTGGCCACATCAGATTTTTATTTATTGCTCCGAGACTGACGTCCTCCATTTTTGGGAAAAATTACCCGCCAAATTTGAAATCATTTGATTGAAATATGTATATTGTTTAATTTATGTAATTTTTAAATGTATTTATGTATAGGAAATGCATATAATTATATATTTTTAAAGATAAAAATTTAATTTCAGTATTAAATAAAAAAAATTATATTAAAATAGCTCGCACATCAATATTTCGGCTGTATAGTCCACTTCTCAAAAATAATTTTCTATTAATTTACTTAAGTATATTGAGACATATTGGGAGGACCATTTTCTTTAAAACATAAATTTTAGATTGTGAAGAATAAGTCTATTTTTGAATTCAGTTAGGCTTATAATTTTTGATATTCAGTTAGTAATTACACTTATTGAACAACTGTTGATTGTTCAGATGAAAAACAATTAGTGCCGTCCACTTCTGGTTCTTAAGTCGTAAGACCGAGAATCATAATAAAAAATAGTCTCATGTTCAAAATCACTATTATTCATAAAAAAACACTACCTTTACCAAATTCGAAACAAAGAGTTCCTGATAATAATGTAGGTAATTCTCCTTCACAAGAAAAATCACATTTAATGTAAATTTCAGACAGTACGGAAATGATAAAATACGAAAGAAATGTCTTTATAAAGAATGATTACTAGTAATTTACCCTTTTTATATTAAATAAATATAGTACAATAATTTTAAAATTACTCCAATAAATGCACAATATACATAGATCGGCAAAAAAACCGTACCACCTAAAAATATTTATATAAAACAAAAATATTAGCTTATTTAAGACAGAAAATAAGTAGTTCTGTTGGCTTCAGATTAAATAAAACATTTTTGGACTGAAATTCTGTTTATTTTTTCATCTAATTATTATTATTATTATTTGCTAAATCAACACCCCCAAGTGATGTAACTTTTTGAGACGAATTTGAGGCCATTGCATGTCGCAAATGGTCAGGAGAGGAGATATTCTGGAGAAAGTGAAATGAAAGATATATGTACAGCTGCTATCCAAAAGCCAGCTACGGAGAAGGTGGTTTGAGCGGAGATATCTTTTAATGATCACACAGATCTCATCTTCATAACAACTTAACGGTATTTTGAAGATATATTCAGGAGGTTGTAATTCCGTTTGTTGCATATACTGGTGACAATTTTCAGCTAATGCAGTAATGCGGAGTAATACATGTTGCGAGAAGTGTTACGCAATATTTGAACGATGTGTGAATTTCAACTCTGGAATGGCCAGTAGATATACAGTCCAGACTTATATCTCATTGAACATCTGTGGAAAGTTACAAATAAGGTATATCGACGTGTTAATCTGTCTTAAAAATTTACAAGAACAAAAACGAGCCCATCTTGAGGAATAACAATATTTGTTAAATACATTCTCCCAAACAAATTTGAAATTTAAACTTAACAAGCAGGCATTTTTAAAATAAAATACTAAAACAAAAATAGAAATATAAAATTTGATATTTGTATAAATATTGTAAACAAGACACTAACTATCCTCGTCGATATATGAAGATATGAACGTTATTAAAGTCCTTAGAAATAATATATTTACACACTAAACAGAGTAATTTAACTACTATATCAAAAAATACAAATATTATGAAAATATAAAAGCACAACAATAAAAACTTGAAATAATTTGCCGAATACGTTGACCCTTGTAACATGGCTGCCAATACAAACGTCAAATGGCGCTGTTAGCTTCACGTTTTTAAACTAACGCTCCCCCTGAGTTGTCAGTACTTCATATATCTTCACTTTAGGATTTATTCATACGCCATCTATTGTCATCAAATGATACTATGAGTGGTGACATCTTGTGACGACTAGCGAAAACCTACCATCCAAGTTGGTCCGCCATTTTAGGAATTTTTCAAAGTCATGTTTTATAAAAGTCAAACTTTTAAAAAGCAGTGTTTTAAAAGGCAGGATTTTAAATTAGAGATTTTTAATGCTACCCAAAAATGACAGCTTCATCAATAATTATATACGATGTGATTGAATAACTGAATTCTAGATAATAGGTACAGTACAGGCATGTCTACGGAAAATATGTGGAACTTAAAACATTTTTTGAATAATAAACCGTTGTACCGTTTAATAAATAAACAATTACAGTTACATTTTCTACACGAAGTGCCAATATTATAAAGTATGTATATTATAATAACACGAAATAAATGTTATATTTCTCATTACAGATTCATAGTTTGATTACAAAGATTATGGTAGAAAAATCGTTTCGTGAGAGCCGTGAATACTGCACAGTTCTATCAAACATCGATGATTATGGGCTATGTCTACATGACAATCTATAATACACATAAAATCGTTGGTAATTTTGGTTTGGCGTCGTACAAAGCTCTGCTCTGACACCTCTTATTTTCGCTCTTTTTATAGACAATTTGTGCTTTGAATTAAATTCAAACAACTTTGATAATGTAAAAATATTCAGAAATGTCAAGCCCACTATCTTCTAAAATTATTTTAATATTATTTCATGATGTAGTAACAATTCCCTAAATGTTAGAAAATGCCAAATCAGCAAATTTCTCATATTTCATCCACTACTCCGACACCGTTAAAGACATAACATGGTTTGAATTGGACATGATTTGTTTTCCTTTCATGAATTTGCACGATTGTTGCTGAGGAATGGTTAGTAGGTTTGAAATTTGCCGATATGAATCTGGTCAAAATATTACAGAAATTTCTTTGGAATTGAAGTGTGTTTTATTTGTGACCCACTCTTTTACTCAAATCGTGTAATACATAATAAGAAAGAGAATTTCATGCTGAACTCATATTTCCAAACTGCGTTGTCCTGTTTATAACCGTGTGAGAGTGGTGAAAGGAAAAGGAGTAATGAGCCGATTTGAATATGTGTCTATAACTTGCAAATAGTCACCTGATCTTTAATACAATTGAAAATCTGTTGGAAACCATTGACAAAAATATTGCAAGGTATGATATTAATAATTTCAAGAAATTATTTAAAATAATAACGGATGCATGGAGATCTATAAAGCACAAAATGCCATGACGAATACAATTTATTATAAAAAATTATAAAAGTATTAAATATGTAACTTTCTTTATTTTCTGTGTAATTTAAGTTTCTTTCATAAGTTGTTATTCTGGTTAATTTTTTAAAAATAAATATATTTTTATACAGTCGCTCTATTTATTTTGTTGCACCTCACATCTTTATTCAAATACGTAGTCGTGCCATAAATTCTGTCCCTGAGTATAAAACAAGATAAAAAAATATATAAAAATAATGTTAAGGGTGCCTTGAGCATTTGTTTTTTCATCTGTCAAACATATTGTAAATCATTAATTTCAAACCGATAGTTCATGCAGTAAACATGGATTGGGGTATTAAAAAGAACCGTGTAGCGTGTAGCAGAGATTGCGCTATACAAGTGCAACAAAACACCAGTAGAGATTTTCAATTTGTTAAAACTTCTGAAAATTACGAAGAAGTTTGTTTACCGGACCATTAAACGTTACAACGATATGTTATTAATTGATGACAGACCAAGGAGCGGTTGGCCATGCACAACTAGGGATCCAGCAGCCGTCAAATCTGTTCGCGAGAGAATTTGGAGAAATCCACTCCGGAATCAGAAAATCATGAAATGAAGTTCCCCGCTAGAACCATGTCACGCATTCTGAAAGATCTTAAACTCGGAACTTATCGCAAATTCTTTTTACGGATGAAAAATTGTTCACTGTAGAAGAAAAATGCAACCGCCAAAATGATAGAATGTATGCCCACAGCTCTCGGGAAGCTGCAGAGAAAATCCAGAAGGTAGAAAGGGGTCACCACCCAGCGTCAGTGATGGTTTGGTGGAGGGTGTCGTATGACGGCGTTACGAAGTTGCATTTCTGCGAACAGGAAATTACCAGAGCGACATATTAGAGCAAGTTGTAAAGCCATTGAATGATTCCTTGTTCGCTGGTAAGCACTGGATTTTTCAGCAAGATTCAGCGCCCGCACACAAAGCGAAGTTGTCGCAACGCTGGTTAGAGCTGAATTTACCGGAATTTATTGCCGTTGAAGATTGGCTCTCTGGAATCCTTTGGACTACCGCTTATGGTATGTATTAGAGGAGAAGGCCTGCTCCAAACCTCATCGCATTATTGAGATATTAAAGGCTGATTTGGTAAAGACAATAGCTTCCATACCCCTGGAAGTGGTGCGTGCTGCAATCGATGAGTGGCTGGGACGTTTGAAGAAGTGTGTCAAAGAACGAGCCGGTTATTTTGAGTTTTTTTTTAAATTAATATAGGTATGTAACAATAAAATCACATTAATTTTTTATCAGATTTCTTTTTTATGTAGAATAAGCCTCCCTTGTATTAGGGACAGTATTTATGGCACGACTACAAGCTAATCATTATATATGGCAACAGGTAACTTAAGCACTTTGACCATGTGAAATTTGAAAACAGTGGCCACCATGACACTGATAGCTCGTATTTGTTATGGTTTGATGGGAGCTGATTCGGTCACTTAAAATTGTATATAATACATGGAAGTTAAAAAACGATAAAAAATTGCTTCCTTCGGCGCTCTCCTTTCGCAAGCGTGTTAATATTACATTGTTTTTACCTTCCGTCACCTTTAGGTAAAGAAGGTATTGTCTTTATTCAAAAAACTCGATGGTGAGTTTTTAATGATTAAGCACATTTCAGGGTCCCTAGAATACGATTTTACTATGTCTGTATGTATGTGTGACGATAATTTCAGCCGCGATAACAAAAAAAAAGATTTTTACGTATTTCTCTTCCTTACATCTATGTGCAGACGTGATTAGATTTTGGTTATAATTCGTCAACCGAAAGTCCCCTCATTTGAAGAATTTTGCAGTTTTTCTTGAAAAAGCGCTGTTAAATTTTATTCTCTATACGATTTGATTGCATTTTATAATTCAAATTCAATGGATATAGAGTTAAAAAAATTATAAAGAAATTAAATGTCATAAGCAGCAAGCTATGCTATAACCATGGAAACAGCTACTATATTAAGAAAATTCTGATTCAAAGATGTCAGTATCAAGTGCAATTGACATAGTATGTTTGTATTATAATTTTACTGGAAATATATAAATTTTTGTTAGAAACTTTCACTTTCTGTATGGAATTTGTACAAAATACCTAGAACTGACGGAAGGCAATATACTGGAAATATAGGATCTTTTAGAAGGAACTTTCTGTATGGAATTGGTGTAAAATACGTACAGGTGTCTGCCATAAACGAGCCACCATTGCAAACTTTCTTATTTGAAGATATAGAAAGACGGTTAAATGGACAAAGTTAGGCGATATTATATGAAAAATTTAACGGTGAAAAATGCAAAACGATTGAACATCAAATACGCGACTTATTCAACAATAGTTATTTGTATATCAAGGCCGCGAAATCACTCTTTAGCGTACCGAGAGAAAAATTGTCGCTGAGGCCGCTTGCGGCCGAGGCAAGACAATCTCGAGGACGCTAAAGGATTTCGCGGACAAGGTGTACACAATATTTTTTGTGCAACCGTAAAAAATATGTAATTACAAATTTTATTAATTTTAAACAGTTTCACTGTAAATTGAAAGTTGGCTTTCAAGGTAGCTATGGAATTGACATTTGATAAACAAAACAATTAGTTTTGAAAAAATCATAGTGATTGTTTACTCAATTTCGCGGCCGTTACCATGACAGCGGCCACGAAATGGATTTCGCGGCCGTTGCCATAACAACAACCGCGAAATTCAATTTCGTGGCCTATATTGCGGCTGCGAAATGCCTATTTCGCGGCCGGTTGCACAAAAAATAACATTTTTTTAATAGAATGCTATACTGAAAGTGATACCATTTACAAGATTTTTTTATCTGAATATAAAAGTTCATTATCACTATGCCTTTAAAATTAAAAACAAACGAGTTATTTCAATTTCAAATTTAAATATTATATTTCTTATTTAAATACAAATATGACATTTTTGCTATTGGGATATTTCATTACGTAGAGATAGCGTTGTGTACCACCAACGTTAAACCTTGAACAAGGGAGCACATTTGTGTAACTTCCATAAGTGTGATATGATGGGATGGGTATATTTGAAATAAAAGACTGTTTGTAATATTTACTTATATTGTGCAATACTGGACTACTCGATATTGCATCTCGTCTTGTCTCTGGCTATGGCGGGAATGACTACCACACCCAAGTAACATTGGCGTGTGTCAACTAGCGCTATCTCTCAGTAATCTCATAACATCTCCCTTTCTTTAATTAATGAAATTTACATTTTTTTTATATAATATATATATTAATTACAGTGATTGTTGTCTTAAAACAATATGACATATAGTATTATTCAGCTAAGAATGGGGTTGCGCAATAATACGTTAACATGTAGTTCCGAAATATTTCAATTCGTTTTTACTCTGTGCTGCCATCTAACGCATTATTTTGAACTAAGTAGCAATTCAAATATTATTTTATATAAATTCTTGAAAAACTGCTTGAACACGAAATAAAATGTTTAATTCAACAAATATAATAAATTAAAAAAAAAACATTTATTTTATGTACGTATTCGAATATTATAAATATAAATACAAAAATATTTAATCATCTGAAGATGATTCTGAGTCACTATTTGTGACTGCAATTACTATGGGCTCCATATCGCCATTGTCAATTGCAACCTCTTCATTCCAGGACTTTTCTATAATTTCCTCCACATGTCTAACAGTATTACACCATACGTCTGGCGTTATTTTGTCGATTGCTTCTTGCCACATTTTTAATGCCGCAGCTGGTGTAGTACCCTCTCTCCCGATGTTTTTATTGAAATATTTTTTGGCAATTCCCCAAATATTTTCAATTGCATTGAAGTGGCAGTGGTAAGGGGGTAAACGTAATACGCTGTGTCCAGCTTGATTGATTATTCTGTCCACAACATATTCCTTTTTCTGTTTTTTGTATCTGTAATCAAATATTAGTTAACCGTACAGCAATTAAGTACATATTTCTAGTAATTACCTTTGTACAATTTGCAACAAATCCATTTTTAAATCTTGATCATTGAATTGAATGTTGTTATCTTTTAGCCATTTTTTAATTTCTGGCTTAGTTGTCGATGTGTTGGGAGCTGGATTCCACTATAAATTATAGTTATTTAAAAAAAAAAGAAGTTTATAAGTTCGAATTAAACATTTTAAAAAATATACCAGTGTACTGTGATATGGAGCATTGTCAAGAATAATTAAACTTGGTTCTTCCAAGGATGGTAATAATTGGGTTTCAAGCCAATGAATATAATTAATAGCGTCCTTTTCGCCGTGATAGTCGCCTGTATTTTGCTTTGAAGCAAAAATAAGATTTGCCCCTTAAACAAATCCATTTTTTCCTCCAGCATGTACAATTATATATCTAAAGTCAACATATGAAATTATAATCGCTACATATTAACATAAAAAAATATTACAAAATTAAAAATTATACCTTCTGCCTCCTTCACCTTGTGGTTTACTACAACTGGCAATATTTTTATCCTGCCATGACCTTGTGAAGGAACCTTTTTGGAATATCCATGTTTCATCCATAAAAATAACCAGCAAAGGACTATCACTTTTTTTATTTCGCATGTAATGCTTAAGAAAGTAATAGCGCGCCATAGCAATATTACTAGATTCCATTAAAAATCTTTTATTATTTTCCATTTTCCACTGAAATCCAATTTTGTGAAGTACTCTTATTAAGCTGCTGTATGAACCATGGAAGATGTCTTTCGATTTTAATTCTTTCAACAACGTTGTTGTTGTTACACTTTTTTCTGAAATTAATAAAAGCAATTTAACAAAATAAAATAAAAATGTAAAAACATTACTTACTTTCTTTGTACATAGTATAAATCGTACGTGCAATGACTGACTGTGTAAATTCGTCAATATCTGTAATAGGCTTTTTTCTTAATCTCATTTTTTTTTGGAGAATATACAGTTCCGCAAGTTTTATATTCTTTGAGTACAGCTTCAATAGTCCCCGAAGAAATATTCAGACCTGCTCTAGCTCTCTATTTAAAAATAATACTTACATAAAATAATATAACCTCAAATTTATGTACTTACTTCTCTACTTGCAGAAAAAGGAATTGAAGGCCTATTGGCTTCTTTTTCTGCATCAAAAAATGCACAGACAGACACGACCATGCTTTTAGCCCTTTTTGATAGCTTTTTTGGCATCTTTTTATAAAAATAACCAAGCGAGAAGCACGCGCGACCTCACACAAAACAAACCAATATGAACATAGTACGTTACCAGTTCAAGATTATTTTCTGAACAGAGTTACGATATGTGTAACGGTATGAACAAATTCCATAACCTCTGTGGCAAAGAAAAACATCTACAATTACGTATGTCGTTCAAAATCATACAGTTATTATTGCGCAACCCCATTCTTAGCTGAATAATACTATAGGTAACTTACATTATACCAACATAATAATTATAATTTAACTTATTGTCAAATACAACAGTTTACATAGTTTCAAACAAACGCTTTGGCTTTGAAAAAACTCTTCGGGATCGAGTTCGGTGATGCTCTGAATTCTCATGAGTGCTGAATCTTGTATCTTCCTTTTTTGTTTTCGCTTTATCTTTATCGGGAATTACACTAACATCTTTATCTCTCACATCGTGAACATTATTTGTAAAAGGTTCAACACCCACTTCATTCTGAGTACTTTTATTTAAATTTTCAGTAGTATCATAATTTGCTAAAAGTCGATCCCAAATCTCATCAAAATTTGTAGTTTTCGGAAAATTGTTATAGTCGAATTTTCTCAGGAAGCGTCTGTTTCTCACATAATATTTATTACTTCCTGTAGTCTTAATAACGTACGCTCTCGGCCTGTTTTCATCTATTTTAACAACTTTCGCTGGTTCCCAAATTCCTTTTGGAATAATCTGAACCATAACATTATCACCTTGAATAAGTGCTGGAATATCTTTTGCGGTTCGGTCATAATAACGCTTTTATTTATTTTTGTTTT
Organism: Harpalus rufipes; assembly: GCA_951394225.1. Classification (NCBI taxonomy): domain Eukaryota; kingdom Metazoa; phylum Arthropoda; class Insecta; order Coleoptera; family Carabidae; genus Harpalus; species Harpalus rufipes. The sequence goes on from OX596285.1 coordinate 26,418,647, forward strand.
GTACGCAAATTTTGTCAAATTCATGGACTTTATATTTAGGTTTCAATGTATCTGGTTTCGAGGGTACAAACCCATTAAGGCGACGACCGAACAGTAACTCTGCTGGAGAGGGGAGTCCTCTATTTAATGGTGTATTTCTGAGTTCGAGTAATGTAATGTACATATCTTTTTTATCATAAAGTGCTTTAATGAGAAGTGACTTTATTGTTTGTACATGTCTCTCAATCTGACCATTCGATTGGGGATATCGCGGCGAACTTGTAATATGTGTGACTTCCCATTCCAGAAGAAAATTTTGAAACTTAGCATTTGTAAATTGTACATCATTTCCAGTGTAAAGGATTTCTGGCTTACCGTGTCTAGCAAAAATGGACTTTACATAGTGAATTACATTATCAAATGTCGTATTTGAATTTAAGCAACATACTTCTGGGTACCTTGAGTACACATCAACCCAGAGCAAATAATATTTATCTTCAAATTTGAACAAGTCAGATGTAACCGTGTGCCATGGTCTACTTGGAAGTTCTCTATTTTGTAAAGTCTCTTTTTGAACACTTTTCTGGTAAGTTAAACATGCAGGACAATTCCGAACTAGATTTGTTATTTCTTGGTCAATGTATGGCCAATAGACATGATCATGGGCTCGCAAAATAGTTTTCTCTATTCCCATGTGGTTATAGTGTAATTTATCTAATACGAAAGTTTTCATAGATTGCGGTATAACAATTCGGTTTCCACGATATACTACGCCATTTTCTACAGATAATTCGTCCCTGCAATGCCATTTTTTTTTAATTATTTCATCTATATTTTTCTTAGATTTTGGCCAGCCAGTTTTAATTAAAATTTGTAACTCATGATCTTTGACCGTTTCATCACGAAGCGTTTCAAACTTTTGAGGTATCATACTATAGTATGATACTGAATTATCGCGACTTGTGCTTCTAAATTTGACTCATCAATTTCAAAATTAGTATCATCGTAAGAAGTTCTTGAGAGTTCATCGGCTATGAACATATTTGAACCTGGTATATATCGTACCGTAAATTGGTAATTTTGTAACGTTATTCTCAAACGTTGTGAACGCATCGGGCATTTTTTCTAAAGGCTTTTTGAAAATACTCTCCAGTGGCTTATGATCTGATTCGACAAGAAACTCATTGCCATAGAGGTATTGATGAAATCGCTGACAGCCAAAAACTATTGCTAACATTTCTTTTTCAATTTGGGCATAACCCTTTTGAGTGTCTGTCAACGATTTCGATGCATAAGCCACTGGAGCTCCATCTTGCAGAATAACTGCGCCCAATCCACTTTGAGAGCTGTCTACTGACAAAACAATCGGTTTATTACAATCAAAGAATCTTAATACAGGACTAGAGGACAGTGTCTGTTTTAAATAAGCAAATTCTACTATGGATGACAAATAAACATCAGAATATTTTGAAATTTTGAATGAAAAAATATGACATGACAATTGTGACATCTACACAGAAAAAAAATCTGTTGTGGCCAGCACAATACCTCTCGCCACTTCCTTTTTTTGGTTACATAAGTATAGGGCGCGAACAGTCATATGTTACATTGTTGGCTTTGACAAGCAGATATGGGGGCCCGTTTCATAATGATAATTAGTAATTATGTACATAAATGTCAGAATTTTTCATTAAAAATTTCAAGATTTTCTAAATTCACGCAATTAATTTGTCACCAGGAATGTGGAATTTACTTGTCGAGGAAAATAAACCACATGGAATTGGAAAATTACTAAATTTAGAATGAGGAATTATGATATATGACATCTATATACATAATTACTAGCTATCATTCTGACATGGCCCCCCATATCTGCTTGTCAAGGCGAACAAAGTCACATGACTGCTCGCGCCCTAATGTATTTAACATTTCTTGTATATCTTCACTCTACACCAAAAATTCATCTTATATCTATTCCATATATTTAGAATTTTTTAAATTTAAATTCATTCTATGAAGAAATTTTGTCCTACTCTTCTAATTTTTAGAGATGTTTCCAATTCATTGTCGGAAGTAACAGTATTTCTGAAGGATATGTGTAATATACCTATAATATTAAATATTTAACTATTAATACATTAAGATATAATATAATGTATGTTCTTCGCAGAAAAAGTCTTCAGTAATGTCTCCGGATTTCTGACACTGACATTTATCTGTCAGTTACAAACAATTTAAATTTTCAACTATTTTCCATGGCATTCTTTCGGCTGTAAAATTTATTATAACAGATTATTTTATATTTTATATATTATATTTCTTTTATCTCTAAATCTATAGAATATATAATAAAATGTTTAAATGTGTCAGATAGAGAATTTAATTTTCTTTAATATTACCAAGAAAAATTTTCTAAAAATTTTATTTAGAAGATTTTTTTTCAAGAATCTTCTACTTCCGGTTGTCCAATTGTTACCAAAACCTTTTCAGATCTTCCCATGAATGTCCGATTGAGAAATACGTAGTTAAACAAATTTAAAGTCTTATAGTTTTTGACTAATCGTCCTTCCAACACCAACACCAACACACACACACACACACACACACACTCAGACAATCATCGTAAAAATGTTAAAATCGGATTGTAGGGTCCTTAAAACGTGCTTATTCAATAAAATCTGGATATGCGATTTTTAGCATGAATCCAATACCTCTCTTAGCGAGAGGTAAAAAATGTAGGTATTTTTATAAAAATTGTAAAAAAACTACAATTTGTAGTACAAATAGGGATAGCTATTTATTGTAGTAAAAATCTTAAAATTGTATTTTTTTGTAGTAGTTATTACTACAATAACATACATTAAATATTGTATTGAAATTAAAATTTAATTATTATTGTAGCATTAAGTTCAAAAATATTATAGTAAGTAATGAAACAATATATTTTATAAATTTTTATATCTGATATTAAAATTTAATATTTTTGCAAATATAACTACTAAGGAAAATTTTATAATTTCAATATACGAGGTGTGTTCAAAAACTATCGCGAATTTTGAATTTTCGCGGGTTACGTATATTCGAATTTCGATCTTTTTGTGGCTTTATGTTGGTACTCATGTCTCTCACTTATGTCGACAAGCTCGGCCATTTTGAATGTTCACTTACTTGTTGACAGCTGCTTTGCTTGCACGTGTTTTGGATCGTCTTCGATTTTTACCTATTCAAAAAAATGGAACAAAGAACCTGTATCAAATTTTGTGTGAAAAACGAAATTAAGTGCGCGGATGCATTCCGAATGTTGACTGTGGCATACGGAGAAGCTACCTTGGACCAAAGCAACGTTTATCGGTGGTACAAAATGTTCTCAGAAGGCCGAGAAGATGTGAACGACGAAAAGCGTGCCGGACGCCCGAGCACTTCAACAACAGACGAAAAAAATAATGAAGTGGAGAAAATGATATTGGCCAATCGTCGAATCACCGTTAGAGAAGTTGCTGAGGACCTAAACATATCGATTGGCTCGTGCCATTCGATTTTTATCAATGATTTGGGCATGAGACGGGTCGCCGCGAAATTTGTACCAAAATTGCTCAATTGCGACCAAAAACAGCATCGCATGAACATTGCTAATGAGATGTTGGACTCTGTCCGCGACGACCCAAATTTGCTCCAGAGGGTCATAACTGGTGACGAATCGTGGGTTTATGGTTATGACGTGGAAACCAAAGTTCAATCATCTCAATGGAAGCTGCCGCACGAACCAAGACCGAAAAAAGCGCGCCAAGTTCGGTCGAATGTGAAAGTTTTGCTGACAGTTTTCTTCGATTGCAGGGGCGTGGTGCATCATGAGTTCTTGCCACAGGGTAGAACGGTCAATAAGGAATATTACCTGCAAGTTATGCGCAATTTGCGCGAAGCAATCCGCCAGAAACGCCCGGATTTGTGGAAGAACAAAAATTGGCTTTTGCACCACGATAACGCCCCTGCTCACACATCGTTGCTTGTGCGCGACTTTTTAGCCAAAAACAACACACTAATGATGCCGCAGCCACCGTATTCCCCAGATCTGGCCCCCTGTGACTTTTTCTTGTTCCCTAAACTGAAGAGGCCAATGAAAGGACGACGTTACGCTACGCTTGACGAGATAAAGACGGCATCGAAGGAGGAGCTGAACAAGATAAAAAAAAATGATTTTTTGAAGTGCTTTGAAGATTGGAAAAACCGTTGGCACAAGTGTATAATATCTCATGGGGATTACTTTGAAGGGGACAAAATAGATATTCATGAATAAATAAATAATTTTTGAAAAAACACAAAATTCGCGATATTTTTTGAACACACCTCGTATATGTAGTAAATAATCTTATTCTGTTGTAACAATTTTTGTATTTAATTTTATTTGTAGTAAAATTTAAGTTACGTTATAATAAAATGTTCTAAATTTATTTAATATTTTATTAATAAAAACAAATACAAATTATTGTGTATACATAAAAAGTATTTAACAATGATGCAACGAAACGTACGAATAGCCAATATAATGAATGTATTAATACTTTGTAATTTCATCTTGTTACCTTAAAATCCTTCTATTTTTATTGTCCTTCAATTCATTACTTATAATCAATTCTGATAATTTAGATCTTAAGAATATTTTATTTCTTCCGTAGTTTGCTGCTATTATCCTCCCTTCATCAGTGGATGTTATTAATTTTTTAACAGTCTATAAAGTGTTAACAAAATTAATAATGTATTATAAATAAGTTAATGTGACATTACTTACGGAATTACTATTATTTGTCCTTATTTCATACGGTAAACCCAGTGTTGCTTTCTGACTATATGGTAAAGGATACGAATCATATATCACCGCTGCTGTTTAAATTATTAAGTAAAAATTAAAGTTTAAAGAAAATATAATAAATTATTACTACTGATATTATCAGTGGTACTGATATTATCTTCACTGCATGAATAAATTGGCATGGAAACGAATGTGTCTATGTAGATGTAGATGAAGAATATTATCAACGATTATAACATCTGCATTATTTGATGCTGATATATCAGTTTCAGTTGGATTTAATATAATATCTGAATTGTTGATAAACTAAACAAAATAATCCAAATTATGATAATATTAATTTAAAATATTAAGAAAAATGAGTACATTACGCGAGATACGTGCTTATCATTGCGTAGTGCGTAAGGCGGCAAATCGTAACTTATAGTTGTAGTAAAAGTTCTACAAATTGTAGTAAATTTTAATATTTAATAGAATATAATGTTCTTCACTTGTAGTAATTAGTACTACAATAATTTAATTTATTAATTTTATTTTAGAAGTTTTTACAACACATGTGAATAATTTTAACCCTTTTTGTAATTGAAAATTTTAGTTCCAATTGTTTGAAATTTTACTAAAATAAATGTAATTAACAATACTTTTTACCTCTCGCTAAGAGAGGTATTGGATTCATGCTAAAAATCGCATATCCAGATTTTATTGAATAAGCACGTTTTAAGGTCCCTACAATCCGATTTTAACATTTTTACGATGATGTCTGTGTGTGTGTGTGTGTGTGTGTGTGTGTGTGTGTGTGGATGTGTGTGTGTGGGATGTTGGAAGGACGGTTACTCAAAAACTATAAGACTTAAAATTTGTTTAACAACGTATTTCCCAATCGGACATTCATGGGAAGATCTGAAAAGGTTTTGGTAACAATTGGACAACCGGAAGTAGAAGATTCTTGAAAAAAAATCTTCCAAATATTATTTTTTGAAAATTTTTCTTGATAATATTAAAGAAAAATAAATTCTCTTTCTGATACATTTAAATATTTTTATACATATTTTATAGATTTAGAGATAAAAGGAATATAATATATAAAATAATGTAATTAATTTTACAACCGAAAGGATGCCATGAAAAATAGTTGCAAATTTAAATTATTTGTAACTGACAGATAAATGTCAGTGTCAGAAATAATGAGTAATGAAAGAAAAATGTATTTGGAGAATCCCTTAATTCTTGATCTGTGACTATTATGGAGATGACAAGTCTAGGTTGAAGGACTTAAATTTGTTTCAAACATTATGGGACAATGTACACCAGTACTGTAGACTAGAGTAACTTTGAATTGCAAAAAAGCTATCAAATTCTTCTCAAGTAAGTTGTAAATATTGACAAAATTACACATCGATATAAGAATAATCGGAGTGCAATCTATCCGTCACTTTATTAAAGGGAATTAAGGTTATTTAGATATAACAAATATGAAAAAATAAAATGTAAAAGAAGATATATAAGAATAGATGCACAATCCAGATATATACATTTTAGACCGCCCAAAATTAATGTTTTTACTAGAAGAATATGAAGAGAAAGTAAACAAAGTTGTTCGAATTGAAAATTGCAGTTACCAGCCTAATATTTATATATGGTAAACTCTACTTTGTAATTTATTGTAACATAATTTATGGTAAATATCTTTATGTTGAGACATGCTATTATTGAATAATAAAGAAGTTTATACGTCATAGATTTATATGAATATATTATTTGTATTTATAAAAATAATCTTTGCTTTATGCATACAGCCAGGTAAAATATACGGCGAGAGGTTATGTGCTGGCCACATCAGATTTTTTATTAAATTTTACTACATGGTAGGTATCACAATTTTTTGGTAATACATAAAATGTAAAAGTTAAATTTAATATAAATATTTTTTTTTGTACAATTATGCTATTAAATTCAACAAAAAAGTTAATACAACGTTATAGTAAATTTCTCAGCACAATTTTTTTTCGTGTATGTAAATAACTACTAGCCGTCATTCTGACACGGATATATGTAATATTAACATATCTATAATTTAAATACATATTTAATTAATAATACAATAACATATATTAAATGTATTCCTACTTCCCAGAAAAATCTGACATTGACATTTTGCATTTATTTGTCAATTACAAAAATTTAAATATCGCAACTGTTTTTTGGGCAACGAGATTTATTACAACAGATTATTCTATATTATTACTATATCTCCAAACCTATATGAGATATAATAAAAAATTAAATGTGTCACATTGAGAATTGAATTATCGTTAATATTTGTAGTAACAATTTTTCAAAAAATAATATTTAGAATTTTTTTTAGAAACTACCACTTCCGGTTGTCCAGTTGTAACCAGGACCTATTGAACTCTTCCCATTACTGTTAGTATGAGTGGTACAGTGTATTCAAAAGCACGTCAAAGTCGATCAAAAGTGAAGGTGATATTGACAGTTTTTTCGATTATCGCGGTGATGTGCACTCGGAATTCTTGCCAGAAGATTATCTGAGTGTTATGTGGCGTTTGAGAGAACAAATTCGTCGAAAAAGACCAGATTTGTAGAAAAAAAACTCATGGATTTTGCACCACGATAACGCACCATCTCACAAGGCTCACATTGTGAACGAATTTCTGGCCAAAAAATCAACAAATCTTATCGAACAACCACCGTATTCCCCTGATATGGCTCCGGCCGACTTTTTCCTCTGTCCAAAACTCAAATTACCACTTCGAAGCACCCGTTTTCAGTCGATAGAAGACATAAAAGAGAATTCGCGGCGAATATTGAAGTCGATTCGTGAAAATGTGTTTAAAAAATCTGATGTGGACACCACACGACTTCCTTGTACGATTATTAAACTGTACATATTTTTTTAATAATTAAATTACAGAATATTGACAGGCTTAAGCCAAGCCTGAGAAATATTTTGATATAGAACAAAAAATAATTCATTTACTACTATCATTCTTAAATTAACATTAATCTATCCCGGTTCTTTTTAAAGAGAGTTTTGATTACAACAAAGAAATATTTGATTACAACAATGAATATGACTAATTTCACAATAAAAATATAATATTTGTTATTGTACGAATCATAAAATTGTACGAATCATAAAATTGCACGTATTTAACGTAATTTGACATGAACTTTTTTTTATTTTTTTGCCGTAATCCATAGCAAGCTTTATTACAAAAACAAAAAGTATATAATTTTTAAATTTACATATCTCGCTTATACAAAGGGCTAATTTAATAATACTTGACGCAGAAATTAATTCTCTAAAACTTTTATTTGAAGCATTTATTTCTAAAATCAATATAATAGTTATTTATATTATAAGGATCATAATGTCAATAATTATGGTACTAGTCGTGAAGATTATCATACGAGGCAAAGCCGAGTTTGATAACACGGCGTGTACCATAATGTTTGACATTATGATCCGTATAACATACAAAATTTTATATGCTGGCGTAAATCAATGAGAAAATAAAATACATTATTTTTTTGACGTCCCAAAAAATTAAATCTAAAAAATCAGATATGCTGATTTTGATGTTCTCTTTATATGGAGTTATGGTAACCACATAGTAACAAATTACTTGTTTACAAATAAACAAGGTTTGACAATAGTGTATGTATATGGTCTGTGATTTTCGGCAAAAAATGAGTGATTCTGAAGAAAGTTTGCCTTCTGATATAGAAAATTCAGCGCAAAATGTTGTTTCATCACTTTTACCACAAAAATCTAAAGCAACTTACGAAATGACGTTCAACCGTTACGAAGAATGGTGTATAAAGAAGAAGGTGAAAAATATTACAAATGAGAAAGTGTTACTGGCATATTTTGAAGAGTTGGCCAAAAACAGAAAATCCTCGTCCCTTTGGTCGTATTACTCCATGTTACGAAGTGTTTTGTCAATTAAGAAGAACATTGATATCAGCAAATATATACACCTGGTCGCATTTTTGAAGCGGAAATCCGAAGGCTATAGAGCTAAGAAGTCCAGAATTTTTACCAAAGAAGACATCGCAAAGTTTTTGTTAGATGCAGATGATAAACAGTTTTTAATGATAAATAAAAATAAATAAATAAATATTTCATCACGGCATATTACCCATTGCTGGGTGTGCCAATCTGCTTTGTACAGATATCGGTAATGATGGAATATTTGTACCGTGTGGGCGCTTACCAGGCGTCACCTCACGGGCACCCATAGCTGGCGTGGAGAGTGCACCACAGGGGTCAATTTTGTGCCATTAAAATTCGATGTAAATTTTTGGCGTCTGTCGGTCTCGTGGCCGTGTGCCTGAGTGTTTTTAATGATAAAGGTAAAAAATCTGATGTGGCCAACACATGACCTTCCGTCAATTCTATGTATTTTGTATAAATTAGTCACAGATTAGGTAGTTTCTTAAAAAAGATTATACAGGCTGTTTACGGTCTTTTTATTTTATTTTTAATGGGTGATACTACAGGTCAAAAGAAGGCGAAAAACATTAAAATACCTTGGTAAAATATTTATAATAAAAGAGATACGATTTTTTTTTAGTTTTTATAAAGGGCGGGTAAATTAATGTTGAAAAATCTGTTGTGGCCAGCACAATACCTTCCGTCATTCTCGTGTATAATGTATAAATTCCATAATTTTTCTTAAAAAAGATTCTAAATTTCCAGTAAAATTATTTCATAAACAAACTATTCAAATTGCACTTGACACTGGCATCTTCTTCTTCTTTAGCTTTTCCCATTCGTTAGGGGTCGCTATTTTTGCATGTCGTTCTCATTCAGCTCCTTTTCTCTCAAATCTTCCGCAATACAGTCCTTCCATCTTATCTTTGGTCTTCCTCTGTTTCTTTAACGTCCTATTACTAAACTATTCATTATTGTTCCAATATAATTCTTCATTTCTCCTTATGACATGTTCAAACCAATGTAATCGTCTTTCTTGTGTCTTTCTAAAAACTTGTAACACTAGAGTTATTTTCTTATTATATCTTTTCGTATATTCCCCAATATCTACTTCAACATCCTCATATCTGCCACATTAATTTACTTTTTATTGATACTGACATCTGTCAATTTGAATTATATGATTATATTACTAGTTCCCAAATTTGGCATAGCTGGCTTAATTATAAAATTTAATTTCTTTAAAACTCTTTAACTCTGTATCTATTGAATATGAAGTATAAATTGTAATCAAATCGTATAGAGAATAATATATTCTTTAAGTTATAATAACGTTAAATGTCAATAAATCAAATTTAACTGTTAAATCTTCAAATGAGACTACTTCCGGTTGACCAATTATAACCAAAATCTAATCAGTTGTTCTTCTGGATGTAAACTTGAGGAATACGAAAAAATTATAATTTTTGGAATCGTGGTATTGAAGTTATGGAATCCGGAAGTTTTGTTACACACACACAGACACACAGACACACAGACACACATACATACAGACATCATCGTAAAAATGGTAAAATCGTATTATATGGACCCTAAAACGTGCTTATTCAGTAAAAACTCATCATTGAATTTTTTGACCAAAGACAATACCTTCCTTACCTAAAGGTGACGGAAGGTAAAAAATCAATCAAAATAATATTTTTTTCTATTATTTAATCAATCTTTTATATTTAGGTAGTGTTCATCATTGGATTAAGTGGAGCATGTAGAAGGGAAGAACTGAAGGATTTACTTGTAGAAAATGTAACTGATCAAGATCAAGTTTTTAGAATTGTTATTCCTAACACTAAAACTAAAATTGCTCGGGAATTTTTTGTTACATCTGGAAGTGTTGAAGGTGTGAATATGGTAGAACTTACTAGGAAATATGCCGCCTTGCGTTCAAAGCATGCCACCCATTCTCGTTTTTTTGTGTCATATAGAAACAATAAATGTACAACGCTCCCAGTAGGAATTCACACATTTGGAAATATGCCTAAACTCATCGCTACGTTTCTTAAGCTTCCTAACCCGGAGGAATACACTGGCCACTCCTTTAGAAGATCTTCCGCCTCCTTGTTAGCAGATATTCAAACTGTTAAACGTCACGGAGGATGGAGAAGTAATACAGTTGCAGAAGGATACATAGAAAATTCTGCAGAGAATAAGAAAAAAATATCTGCAGCAATTCTGGGTAAAAAGAATATACCAATGCAGCAGAATATTCAAAACAATGTTCAAATTAGTAATCAAACAAATGAAACACTTTCGACTTCTTTGCCTGGTGTTACGCTTACCAATTGTAGAAAATGTATTATAAATATTTACAATAATTAAATTGTAATTAAATAAAACTTGTTTCTGCGAATTTCGTTGTTACATTTTTACATAATTTCATTATGATACTGAGTACCATAATGGTTTCATTATGGTACTGAGTACTATAATGAAAGCCATTAGAGTACTGAAACTGAGGTTTATAATGTTCTTATTATGATACGCCAGCATATAAAATCATTTTTTTTAAGAAAAACTGTTAACAACTTCAAGTAATGTACCACTTCCGGTTAGCCTATTTTAACCAAAATCTATTATGTTATTTCGATTGACATAAAAGTCTTGTATACCAAATTTGAAAGGTTTTGGATTATATTTTAAAACAGTTTTTCATTAAAATCTATTATAGGCTTCATGTAAAGTGCCACTTCTGGAAATTGTGTAATAACCAGAAAGGGAGGTGCACAACTTCATGTTATAGGAGTCCTAAATACAAAATTTCAACTTTCTACGGCTTACCGTTTTTGAGTTATGCGAGATACGTACGGCGTACGTATGTACAGACGTCACGACGAAATTAGTCAAAATGGATTCAGGGATGATCAAAATGGATATTTCCGCTGAAATCTGAAAACCGAAATTTTTCGCGATTACAATACTTCTTTTACTTACGTACAAGGAAGTAAAAATGTTTTGATGATTGGATTATTCGTTGGCATAAGTATTATTTCGAAAGGGGCCTACTTTGAAGGCAATAAAATAAATTTGGATGAATAATGCATATTTTGTGTTTTATTGACCAATTCCCGGTACTTTTTTGACATAGTAGTATACACGATCAAATCCATCGCCATCGCCATCGCCATACTCACTGCCCACTGCTACGCACTCACAGAATTTCGAGACACGAAGAAATGACGAAACATTCCGATTTTAACCGATGAGCCCTTTAAATCTGTTGGCATACTTTATCTCTCTCTAATTTTCGTTTCTCTCTCTGACAGTCGCTTCTGTATAAAGTCTCTATTCTGTGCTACAACAGTATAATAGGCTGGAGGCTGGCTATTCGAGTTTCATAGGCCTGCTGCATACGCATATCTTATGGTTAAAACGATTACTACACCTCGAAGCTGAAATGATGACGCGAAAATGTGACGCTCGATGGCGTTGTTGTCAAATGTCAGTATTATTTAACCACGGCTACTGTATCTAACTAACATCGATACTATTTTTCAAAAAAATATAACTATTTTCAATATTTTTATTTGTAAAATAAAATGATGAAAGTTGAAAGTATATAGACATCAGCCCCAGGAAGGGCGAAAGTTTTTATAGAAAGGGCCGTGCCCTTCCTGGCCCCCCTCTGGCTACGGCCCTGTCTTGAGTACTTTGAAGATTATATTTCAAAGAAAACTTGTTTCAAAACGAGGTTAGTTTTATAAATGTTTACATCCTATACTAATGTTCACAAGTGAATACGAAATATAATCATGAAATTTTGCTACTTTAATTATTTTTTTTTGAAGATATCATCTAAAACAAAAGTGATTATACAATTTAAGTTAATCAATCATTCTCGCCAAAATATCACGAGATTTGTTAACTAAACGTAGAGTGGTATATTCTGATTCTATTTCCAAAGTTAACAATTTCTTCCTGTAAGTATTATTAATTATGCAATGTTTCCGATGTAATCTGTGTGTTGAATACTCATATGTATTATTAATACTATTATCGACAAAATTTAGAGTTAAATTAAACTGTTTACATTGTAGTAAAAAATACAGTCTATTTTCTATGCGGGCTGTTTTAATTGTGAATTTTTTGAAAGAGTTAATTGTCTTGGAACAATTGTTACCAAAATGTTCATTATTTTTCCTGTGGAAACCATAGATAAAGTAATAAATTTTATTACTTTTCCTATGGTGGAAACCTGCTTCCGCCATCTTGTATCGGACTGGAGTCGAAGATGGGCCCGGACCGGAGCAACTCACCAACTCCGAAATGGTTCAAAATGAGATTGAAGGACCAGAACGTGAAATTTATGTATACAAATTAAGTTTAAAGCCTTTTTGACTTTGAAAAATATAAATTTATTTTCTGTTTAAAACATACATTAAGTATATTTGGTTGGTTACAACAAAACTAACAAACGATTGCTTTTTTAGCTCCTAACACATGATTATATACTAACTAATTCAAACTATCTTACGTTCTAAGGAGGGGGCGGTCATGCGCAATAGCAAAGTATACTACTATAAACAATAACATAATTCCTCCCTCGCAAGACTTTGCTATGTCGCATGTTTTTAAGCTAAAGGGTTCAATTCTATTTCTTTTTCTTCTATTTTATCTTTCTTACAAAGGTTTATACATAATATTTTCTTATACCTAAGTATTAAAATACAAATACATATTATAATAATTACGATTATTAGTATATGAATAACATAAGAATGGTAATTGTTGTTTATTTCTAGGTCCTTTAATTTTGGTAGGATGGCTAATGAATCTTTCATTTTTTCAATTTTCTTTAAATTTAATGTCCCATTAACTTTATTTTCATAGTTTATCTCTAAATTTTGGATTTGTATTTCTTTGTATTGTTGATTAACAACTTCAAAAATATTTTTATTTATTTGACATTTTTCGTCCGTTTTCATTTTAAAAATTCCTCTAATATCCTTATATATGTTTTTATTTAGACAGTTAATTTGTATCTGTTGTTTATTAGGGCTAATGATTATTATATCATTTGTGTTTCGAATTTGTTCCATGTCATTTTCCATACTTATATAGTGATACAAACAATTATCATCCTTTTTCTTATCTATTAAATTCAACATACATTTACTTATTTCAAAATACTGTGTAACACACATATACTTATTCTCTACAAATACACAGTTATTGATTATGTAGTTTTCCTTCCCTATTTTGAAAAACAATTTTTGGTTTTCATTTATTGTGATTAATTTCTGTTCATCATCATATGTGGGAATGGGACTGAATTGGAATAGTGGATAAGACTCTTTCGAGAAGTTTGGTATCGTAATTAGGAAATGGATCTGTTTATTTTCGAATTTACAATGGGTTTCAATAAGTTCGTTAAGATTCCATATGTCTTCATTTTGGGTGATTTTTTTCAAATTCTGGTACGTAATAATACTAGGATGTATTTTGTGTAAGGAGCAAAAGGTTAGACTTGTTTCTATTTGTTTACAAAATTCATTAAGGTTTTTAATTATTAATATTAATTCTAATATCTGGTTATTTACTGCCATCATACTTTGCCAATCTTGATTCTTATTTAATTTATTTATTATCAACGTTAATTTTTCTTGAAGGTGTTCCTCATTATGCTTTATATTTTCTAATTGCTGATTAAAGTGCTTAGAAATATTTGTTGAAGTTTGTAAATTTAGTTCATTTTGTTTTTGCAATGTTATTTCATTACTTTGTATTTGTGCGAAGAGTTTATTATATTTCTCTTCATCAGTCGAATCTAAATTTCCAGTAATCGCTTTTATTATTGACCCGAGTCCATTAATTAAACCTCGTTTGGGCCTTTTGTTATTTCTCAAAAATAGTTTCGTAACTTGATCTTTCAGATCGGCATAATTATATTTTAGTATATTTAATACATTTTGAAAAAAATATTCTTTGTTTTCTAATTGTTTTTGCAATTTAGTGAGTGTGTCCGTAACCTTAATAAATTCTGTTTCTATTTGGGATATATCAAAATTATAGTATATTAAATGCTCGGAATTTTTTATTTTACACTCGCCTAATTCGATTAGGTGGAATCCATTGTTTTTAGAAATGTCAGTCAGTTGTCCGTGGCATAGTCTGTAATAATAGTTAATGTTATTTTATTGTTTGATTTTATTAATTCTAATGTTTTTGTCACCGTGTTCGTCAGTGATTTTTATTCGTCCTAATAAGGGATCGTATGTTTTTGGGGAATATTTTTTGTATAAAGGTTTCTTTATTTTTCCGATTAATCTGGGATTTTGTTTAATATATATTTCGTCTTTTAATTGTAGTGGATTGTCATTTTCTTTAAATCTACTTAATTTTTCGTTCATAATTCTATTTTTTACTAATTCATTTACAGTGTTGATATTATCTTTATGTTCGTTTAAGATTTGGTCTAGGGTAGTGTCTTGTTTAAAATATTTATTTTGGTCAGGTCCGAATAATATTTCGTTGGGAGTTAATTTGGTTGTGTGATGTTTTGTGTTATTGTATGCTATTAGTGCTAGATCTACCTTTTGGACTAAATTTTGATCTTTTACTCGCTCTTTTTGATTAATTATTCGTAATGATTCTATAATTGTGGAATGAAATCTTTCGATCGCATTGCTCTTGGGATTATTTACACAAATAAAATGAATATTAATTCCATACCTTTTTAGTAGGTCTTGTAACAATGTATTTTTAAACTCTCCTCCGCTATCTGTTATTATCTTATCGGGTATCCTATAAGTTTGGAGGTATTTGATTATTATGTCACATATAGATCTAGCTGTTTTGTTAATGAGAAAATATGCTTGTGCATGTTTTGAGAATTGATCCATAATAGTTAAAAAGTATTTGCCATCTAATGTTAACAAGTCTAAATTAATTATTTCGAAAGGCTTTTCGGGGGTTGGAGTGATATTATCAATGGCGGGTATCGGTTTTCTATTGTATTTATTTAATTTACATAATTCGCATTTGTTTATATATTCTATAATGTCTTTATTCATTTTCGGCCAGAAATATTTTTCTTTCAGTGCTTGAATAGTGGCATTTATTCCTCTGTGGTTCGTTATACCATTATGAAATTCATGGATAATTTCTAATTGTTCTTCTTCCTGTTCTATATCGGAAACTAATTTATCTACTGATATTATATTTATTGAATCTGGAGTGAAATTTTTCGATATAACCTTTGTTACCTTTTTATCAAGATCTTTATTAAATATAGCAAAATATCTAATTTTTGGAACAATATAATCTTTTAAAAATTCTAATATTTCCTGTTCAAAATTGTCTTCATTAATTGTTACGTGTAATCTTTGTTTTTTGTTATTAAATAATTTTGTAATTTGTATCCTCGTTTCTTGATTATGTGAATCAAATATAATTTGATTATCTGCAACGTTTAACCGGTTGTTTACGTATTTAATTCCTGCTATGATGTTCTCGTTATCTGAATGCACTGTATTATCGTCTTGTTCGCTGTTAGGGTTTTCGCTGACGTTTGTTAAATGAAAATTTTCTTTTAAACTAAATACATTAATTTGAATATTAGTATCTTCAAAAATTTTGTATAATTTTTGTTTTACGTCTGTCCATGATAACCTATCTAAACCGCAGCCTAATTTCGGGATGTTAATTTCGTGTAATTCGTTTTTTATTAAAAAATCTCTTAATTCTTTTAATGGTTTATCTAAATTTTTAATAGACGGCTGATCATAATGATTTTGCTTTGTTATTAAATGAATTATTATTTTATCACCCAGTTTCTGTATAACTAAGTGTTTGTTTAATGAATCATAATTTTTACAATAATTTTTACTATCGAATTTTTCTGTTATTTCTTTTGCTAGTCCCTTGGACATTTCAAAGTCGCGGGACACACAGTGTGCAATAATATTTGTATCTAATACATTCCCCGTTGTTTCTGTTATCTTTAACTCTGGACGCTGTCTTGATAACAAGTCCGCTATGACGTTTTGTTTACCATTTAAATATTCTATATCGAAATTGTACTCGCCTAATTCAATTTTCCACCGCATAAGCTTCTGATTCGGATTTCTCATATTAAAAAACCATACCAAAGGTTTATGATCTGTTTTAATTTTGAATTTACTTCCGTATAAATATGTTCGGAAATTCTTTACTGCCCAAACAATTGCTTTTAATTCCTTTTCTACTGTTGAATAGTTTTGTTCCGCAGAGTTCAAGGTTTTTGATGCATAGCAGATAGGTCTTTCTTGATTGTCGCACGTTTGTGTTAAAACGGCTCCAATTGCATAGTCCGAGGCATCAGTTGTCAGTATGAATTCTTTCTCGAAATCTGGCGTTTGTAGAAGTGATGATTCAGCGAGTATCTTTTTACTGTTTTCAAAAGCAACACGATACTCAGGATCGTAGATATCAATGTGGGAATTTTTTTTTAAACATTTAGTGAAAGGTTTCGTTAATTCTGCAAAATTTGGAATAAATTTTCGATACCATCCTAATGTGCCTAAATATTGTTTTATTTCTTTTTTCGTTTTTGGAATGTTTAGTTTTTTTATAGCTTCAATTTTCTTTTCATCAGTACTGAGTCCGTTTTCACTTATTATATAGCCTAGGTATTTAACTTGAGGTTGCAAGAATTCAGATTTATCTTTTTGAATTTTTAGATTAGCTTTACGTAATTTTTCAAATACTAATTCTATATTTTTGATATGTTCGTCTAATGTTTTGCCAAAAATTATTATGTCATCAAGATATACGAGACATATTTTATTAACTAATTCACCTAGGGCTGTATTAATCATTCTTTGAAAAGTTGCCGGGCATTTTTCAAACCGAATGGCATTCTACGGTATTCATAGTGTCCTGAAGGGGTGGAGAAGGCAGTTTTCTCTCTGTCAGATTCGTTTAACAATATCTGGTGAAAGCCAGAATGCAAGTCTAGTGTTGTGAAGTATTTTGATTTACCGATATGGTCGAAAATTGTCTCAATATTTGGAATGGGAAATTTATCGTCTTTGGTTTTTGCATTAATTTTACGAAAATCAATAACCATTCTTGTTTTGTTTTTATTAGATGCATCCGCCTTTTTTGGAACTATCCAAATAGGGGAGGCCCAAGGGGATTGTGATTTCTGAATTACTTGTTCTTTTAATAATATTTCTACATGCATCTCAATTTCATTTTCGTAGATTTGAGGTAATCTATAATTTTTTGTGTAAATGGGTGTTTCATCGGACATTATTATATTGTGTGTAAGAACGTTTGTGTGGGATAAGGGTTCATTTTCTTTAGGAAACAAATCTTCATATTCTTTAATTAATTGATTTAATTTTTGTTTCTCTATTGTGTCCAAATGTGAATTACGAATTTCTATCGAATTTGTTTCTTTTGAATCTTTGTTACTTGTTAAATTGTATGTCTTTTTATTGATAATTACATTATTATTTTTGAAATCTAATTGAATATCTAATATACGAAACGCTTCTATTCCTAATAATAAATTATAATTTTTATGAAAATTATACACATAACATTTGATAAGGGTTTTATTTATTTTGATTTCTACGTATTCGTTACAATTCGATTTGCCGTTTACTGTTTTAAATGTTATTTTAGTGTCGAATTTTTTCAAATTTAATTGTTCTACTAATTTTGGGTGTATAAGGTTTATAGAGGATCCCGTGTCAAAAAGTATGTTAAAATGATTTTGTTGTAATGAGGGTAATTCTGTTGTTATTGAAGACATTATGTGGTGTTCTCGTGTATTATTGGATCTATGTCTAAAAAAGTGTCATTTTTTTGGTCTGGTTCCTGGTCAATAGTTTCTTCTTCTTCTTCGTCAATAATTTGTTCTTCTACATTATAATTTTGTCTAATTGTTTGATAGGACATAGGTTGAGTTAATCTAGTCTGTGTTGTCATTGGTTGTGGTTGAAATTTTTGTTTCGTTTCGTAGTAATTTTTCAAATTTTGTCGAGGGGCAAAAGGTTTCGGTTGTGTTTGGTGATTATTATTAATCTGGATTGGTTTGGATGGAAATTGTTGAGCCGGGAATTTTCTGGGTGGCGTATTAAAATTTAAATTTTGCCTATCTCTTAATATTGGTGATTGATGTGAACTCTGATGAGAATAATTGAATTCGTTTCTTAACAAACTTTCGCATTCTTCCAAAGTGCTGGGTTCTTTAACTATGAATGATCCTCTTACTGATAAGGGTAGGAGGGATATGAAATGGGAAACTGCTAGTTTTTGATTTTCAGTTATTATTGCAGTTTTTTGTAATTGAGTGTATTCCTTTAGCAAAATTTTTGATTTATATTGTGCGAATTTTTGTGAAATAATTTCTAATGTTTTTTCTGTACTAGCTTTATTTCTTGTCTGTAAAATTTCAAGCAGAATTGTTTCCGCGGTACTTTTGTCACAAAAATTAGTTTTAAGGTAAGTTTTTAATTCATCCCAGTCTTTAAATTTATTTTCGGACAATAATTCAGCAGCTTTTTCTGCGAGTTTATTCTTTATCAGTCCAAAGAGATATGTTTCTTGGATGGGAGTTAGTGCAACGTTCGTTAATGTAGACTGCACGTCGTCGACAGCAGTGATAAAATTGTTTAGTATTTTTATGTCTCCGTTATATGTAGGGATAATTTCACAAAGGTTTTTTATCTCGGAAAGTGAAGTTGTCATGTTGGGATTATTTGAAACGTTCGATACGTTTAATCTACTTAATTCGAGGGTTAAATTTTCAATACTCTTATTTAAGAGGGGATTATTTTCTACTGTAATATCACTAATATCAGAATGTTCAGATTCTGAGTTAGTTTCACTATCATACATGAGTTAATTTGTGTGTGTTGGGACTGTGCCGGTCCCTCGGTACCTTTATTACTAGTCTAAAACTAGAGGTACCCCTTTGTGTAATGTACAGTAAATAGTTTTAAACTTTAACTTACAAAGTTACTGTAAGTAGTATGAATATTACTTGATGCTTTACGGACATCACCGGAATCTTGTAGTTTGTTGAACCTGGTATCTCTGTTGAACAGCGACGTCTTCGACGCGACGACGTGAACCAGCTACCGAACAGCAAGTACTTCTTCTTATGATGAGGACGTGATCTTGTAGTGGAACAGCAAGTTGTCGATGTGGAATGTCTTCTGTTAGAGATGGGTCGTGGTTAGACCCTGATGGGCTAATGTTGAAGCCAAGTTGAAGTTCTTGTAGGTTTTTGTTTGAAATAAGACTTTTAAAAAAGTGCCACAGATGAAATTTTTAGTTTTGATTTCTCTGTGTTTTCACTGATCCTACCGACTGCGCCAATTAAGTTTAAAGCCTTTTTGACTTTGAAAAATATAAATTTATTTTCTGTTTAAAACATACATTAAGTATATTTGGTTGGTTACAACAAAACTAACAAACGATTGCTTTTTTAGCTCCTAACACATGATTATATACTAACTAATTCAAACTATCTTACGTTCTAAGGAGGGGGCGGTCATGCGCAATAGCAAAGTATACTACTATAAACAATAACATAATTTACACAGTGAAAAGGCTTGATTGTCCACGTAATGTATTCTTTATTAGGAACTACGGACATTTCGGGTTTTGAGCAGAATAATGTAGATACAAGTTATCGTTATTGCCAATTTGAAGGAAATATACTTGGAAATAAAAGCAACATAACATTTATATGCTTATAAATTTCTTTTTAATATATTATCTTTGACATGACATGGTCCACTGGCAAAATGTATTACCATCTATACATTTCACTTGGAACTACCACGCAACATAGATTGTATGAATGCAATACGATCGATAAAGAGAGCAGTATGGCTCTACGTTCAGAAAATTTATGTAGAAATAGTATGCCTGTACTAGTTAAATAAATAAATTGATGTGGGCGAAGATCAAATGAATGTATGTATATATCGGGTGGTGAATTGATTTCTGCATTATAATAGGAAAGATAATGTTATATTTTTAATACAATGATTGTTGATACCCTAACAAATTTAAAACAAAATTGTAAATACAAAAGATTTTCGGAATTGAAAATGGCATCCAGGAAGTCCAAATTTATTGATATAGTATATTCTTGTCACGAATTAAACATAAATGAAAAGTTCGTTTCTTAAGCTGATATTAGAGTGCCGTGAGGCAGCGGAATAAACTGTCATATGTTATATGGTTTGATTTTAAGAATGTGTTTATGTAATTTTTAATTTTATTTTATTGAAGATAATGAAACGCTTAATATAAATGATAAAGCAACAATAA
Source organism: Harpalus rufipes (assembly GCA_951394225.1). NCBI lineage: Eukaryota > Metazoa > Arthropoda > Insecta > Coleoptera > Carabidae > Harpalus > Harpalus rufipes. The sequence goes on from OX596285.1 coordinate 26,439,721, forward strand.
TTATGATAAAATTAGCATTGTTTTTCCTATATTGCATAAATCAATTCCCCATGTGGTATGTACAAATGTTGGGTAATATTAACGGTTTGTAAAACTTATTTACATAATCAGTTATGAAAAGAGTGATATTGTTTGATGAACATAATGTTTGCCAAAACGAGTGAAGCTAGTTTTGCAAATGATGTAAGTCAAACAATATCACGTTTTCATAACGTATTATGTACAAAACTTTATTTAATTCCGCTAAAATAATTTTAAAATACATAAATTCTAGGTTTTTCTGACAACTGAATATACAGATTTCAAAATTAATTTACCAAAGCGTTGCCGCGAAAATAAATGAATTTTATTTTTAAATTTAATGCTTGTCAGTGAAAGCGTCATATCACTGAAAATGAGTTCTGAATGTGTTCTGAAACTCAATAATTCATAAATTGATATTGAAGAAATCATTTTTGATATATTCTTATTTGTTTTATTATTAGTTTGTCAGTTGTGTAATATTCTTTACGCAACTCAATTGTGTAAAAAAAATTACAAAACTCATTTTGTATCAATTATGATAAAAGTGACATTTTGTAACGTCAAAAAAAATCTGTAGCTTTTTTGAAAACCTAATAATTCTAAAGATATAACACAAATATAATATTTTTAAAATGGGAACACGTTGCAAATAATCTCATCATATTTCTTATTATATAAGCTTTTCAACGATGTATAACAAGTCTATATTCTTTTGTTTCAAACATGAATAAAAGATGAATTATTAATTTATTGGGGTGAAAAAATTGAAAACTATTTGGAAACAAACAAGCGAAAATCAAGGTCTAGCCTATAGGTCAAAAATAAAAGATGACCGAAAATTGCTGGGTGCCTATTAAAATTGTCTCGAAATGTTGGCCCATAAAGATCTACATCAATTTTCTGTAGCTTGTATTAACAAGGAATTTGTTCCACCTGTACAATCGTTAATATTGCCCAATGTAAAATAAATTTATAGCTTCCATTTAATATGAAATGAAGCTATAGTTCCTTTCTATCTTATTATTGTTGTATTTAATTGACTGTAAGTACGAATATTTTTTTCCTTTGTTTCAGTTATGAGGACTTACAAATGTATTGTTCCTGGTTGCACCAGCGTCAATCAGGAAAAACTAAAGTTAGCTTTCTTTTGCTTGCCAGCAAATGAAATTTTGTTAGATGTTTGGTCTACAAATTTGGACATTGTGGAATTACTACGTAACACATCCCATTCTACACGAGCACATTTTCGTGTATGTGGTTTGCATTTTGAAGACCATTCATTTCAAAATCAGTTGAAAATTAAATTGCTCCGTGGTGACATTGTAAGAAACAACGAAGGTACGTGTTTTGTCATTTTTTAGTTGGAGCGTATAATTATAGTGTGTCATAGAAACGTATTTCTCAAAAAATAATTTCAACTATATAACCAGTTACAATAATAGGAGTCTAAGGTTAAAAATATATATAAAACTAAAACAATTACCCCTTAACCTTAAATAATAATATAAGCTAAAAACTAAATACGTATTTCGAGAACTAAGTTCTTATCATCAGTAGAACAAAACAAAAGTTTAAGCAGAGAAGTTAAGATTACTCAACATGTAAACCATGTCAGAGGTCTAACAACTCTGAGCAAACAAGGGAGAGAACTGGGATTATATAGGGATAGGAGTCACAGGTGAATGAATACCAATTAAAACTAACTAATAGCTAAATATAACGGTTTCCCGGTTAAAACTATAGATAAATTGGTTCATAAATTTAAACATCGCCAATCCGTTTCTAATTTTACAACATTAACACCATTTAATAATAAAAATAATAATAAATACATAACACTACCGTACGATCACGCTTTTAAAAATTTAAATAAAATTTTTCAAAATCAAAATTTAACCGTGACTTACAAATCAAGTAATACTATTAAATCTCTATTAGGTAATCCTAAAGATAAAATTGACACTAACAAAAAATCCGGTATATATAAAATTAGCTGTAATGATTGTAATAAAGTTTACATCGGGCAAACTAAAAGGCAAATTGACACTCGGTTTAAAGAACATATATGTATATATATATATATATATATATATATATATATATATATATATATATATATATATATATATATATATATATATATATATATACAGTGTGTTAATTAAAAACCTGGCCATAGGCGTTTAACATGGGAAATCAGTTTTTCCTTGCGCAAAAGTTCCCAAATTATTTTAGACCAAAATACTTCAAATAAATGTTATAGAGAATTAAATTCTGCAGCCGAATTAGTAATAAGATTTTATTTTTGACATTTCATAACCGAGAAAATCAATTATAAATTTTTCTGGAGATAGCTGATTTATAGCAGTAGCCATGGAACTCAAACAAAATTACAAACAATTGTATACCATCTTAACTGTCAAAAAAAGTTTGTGTTTTGTGATTTTCGCAATAACATATTTCTTTGAAAGTATGGAACAGTTTTCTCATGAAGATAAGCTTCAGAATATAAAATGGTGGACAAATTTTGATTGAGTTGCATGGGTATCGCTATAAATCAGCAATCTTCAAAAAACTTTAAAATTGATTTTCTCGGTTAGTAAATGTCAAAAATAAAATCTTATAACTAACTCGGGTGCAGAATTTAATTCTCTACAACATTTATTTGAAGTATTTTTGTCTAAAATAATTTGGGAACTTTTGCGCAAGGAAAAACTGATTTCCCATGTTAAACGCCTATGGCCAGGTTTTTAATTAACACACTGTATATATATATATATATATATATATATATATATATATATATATATATATATATATATATATATATATATATATATATATATATATATATGAGTATATTTGTTATAATACATACTATTTATTTATAATAATTTCGGTGCGGTACTCTGAAGATATTTAGGGAATAAATACATTTGTTTATTATATACTGCCATAACCTATAAAGTTTATGTGGTTAGTATCATCAAAATTAATAAATTACCTGCGTCTGATAATTTTATATGTATTATTTTTATTTATTCTTTTGTTTTATATATACTTTATTGTCATTTATTCCTTAATTTCTATAATAATTACCACTGGTATATCTGTTAGGTCATGGTAATGCAATGTATAATGTTTGTTCACAATAGGTTGTGTTACAGAAGTAGCCGCTAGAATCACTCTGGTTTGCTAATGCTCCTATCTTTTACGTAGACACCAGTTGAGGCAAAGAAAGAGAGATGGGAATATCATTGCTGCATAAGTCTGTCATTCTCCAATTCCGGTTTCTTGATTTTGCGCATGCTTACGGTGACAGCGACTGTCAGTTGATCCAGCGAGCACATGGTTAGTTTCATTCTTTCATTTTCTGTTTGCACTTTGAGTCGTTCATATCGTTCGTATTCAGTCTTTCAGTGTTTTGTTTTCGTTGTGAAATAGTATATTACTAACCGAGGTGGAAAGAGTTTCATTACTGTCGAGGGCGAAGATAGCTAACCAAGGCGCACAGCGCCGAGGTTAGCTATAGCCCGAGACGTAATGAAACTTTTCACCGAGGTTTGTATACTATTTTATTCACAATCTGAAATTGTAATAAAATGTCATGATCAGTCCAATGTAACAATTAATGTAAATAATTAATTTCTTTTGGTACATTTATAAATTAATCTACCGTGTTCCTATCTAATAATTATAATTAATAAATAAAATTGAGTAATTTTTGACAGTGTTAATTTTATTTGTATTATATAATATAAACAGTTAAGCTACCAATGGTGGAGATATAAATAAAAGTACCAGTTTTAATAAAATACCACATGAACTGTCAGTTTGATTTCTAACCTTAAATTTTCATTTCATTGATTACTTGTTTTACAATTTTATTTTTAACATATAAATTGTGAAGAAGCTTTGTTTATATGTAAATACCCATCACTGATACGCATTGATCACTCTAAGTGGGAGGCAGCTATTTATTTATTGTTAACCTCATTTTCCAAGAGGTTGGGAAGTATAGCGTGAATATAGCTGGGGTTAGGAAATTGACATTTCCCAACCTCAGCTATACTCACGCTGTACTTCCCAACCTCATCGAAAATGAGGTTAACAATAACTAACTTCCCAACTTTTTAAAAGTCAGAAATCGTCATATTACTAACCGATTGTGAATAAAGTATTTTTATCATGCCGTATAGAGCGTGTTGTTTGTGTGGTTCTTACTAAGACTGTTGGTTTCCATGGGTAAGTTCAAGGAGGATCGGTAAGTTATTTAATAAACAAAAATGTATAATGTTTTATATTTACGGGTTATTTTTGTTTGTAGTTCTCCTAAAAATAGTGAAACTAGTAACTTGTGGAAAGAACGATGCGGTATCAGGCTAACTGATTATTGGCAAGTATTGCTAAGCGATATGACATCTGGTGGCAAAATAATGAACTACAGGTTGACTTTTTATTAAATTATAATATTAAAAAATTGTTAAATATTATATGTATTTGTGTATCTAAATTGACATATATATTGTAATATGAGTAACAAATATTGCTGCTTACTTGAGTGCACATTGTCCCGTTAGAAAGGCAATAAATTATGTTGCGCTATATCGAAGCACATGCGCAATGCCGATGCGCCCCGTATTTCGTGCTCTGTGTTGCGCTACATTGTCGTAAGAAACACGTTATTTCTTAACTTCTTGTTTATCAACATTGTGTATTTGTGTTTAAATTAAAACATAAAACAACCAAACCAACGGTAACTATTTATTTATTGCTTATTTTTATTCTACTCGTATAATATTTAAATATGATTGTTGTAGAATATTAATATTACACAGAATTATAGTTTAAATTGGCTGGATTCTGGAATACATACCCCTTGATATTCCAATTTTTTTGTTGCAATGTCTTTTTTTAGCTAAAATATAATGTATTTGTAAAAATTAAGACTTTTTCGCTTGCAAATTTTCAAAAAATACTTTAATGTAATGGTAACCTAACGCACACGATTCAATTTGACGAAATTCGGGTATATAATGTATGTAATAAATAAATGAGTATTAGTTTTTTAAGCTGTGTATTTGTAAAAAATATAACTTTTTCGCTAGCATTTGCCAAAAAAATAATTTAGTGTAACAGAATACAATTTGACGAAACTCGGATGGTTACATTCATTTATAGGAATTTAGTGTTCTTATACATATATAAAGTACATTTATTTAAAAGTTGCCAGTCTACAATTATTCCTATTAATAATATTTAGAGGGGGGGGGGCGTCATTTTTAGATCTTGCCCACCTCATCTTTTGTTCTAGATCCGGCCCTGTGAAAACCAGTTTGTCAGGATAAATGGATGTATAATAAGTCTCATACAGTAAAGTTAATAATAATTAGGTTTGAATATTACATTAATACGTTAGTATATATTTTCTATTAAATACATTACATATTGACATATAAAATATGAATTAATACTATATATTATTCCCTTTAATTATTGTATTGAATGTGTAAAATGAAGCGTCTAGTTTCAAAACCCGGCAAATCCACTTAGGTCAAGTTGTGGGAAATCTCAAAAAACTGTTGCAATATGTTCCAAATAGATAATTAGGTAAAAACTTAAATGAACATATATTGTTGATGATAAAGAAGCGGAATCCAATTTTTTTAAATAAAAATACTCATTAAGTATGTCAAAATTTGAATTTAAAAAATGGATTTGTCGAGTTTTGATTTCGAACATTGGATTTGTCTGGTTTTGAAACTGACTTCCGTGAATATACTTCATTAACTATTTTTTATTTTGGAATAAATATAAGATTACACTTTTACAAATTAAATACAATCAAACAATGAGATTGGGGATCTTTTCAAGCCGTTCACACAAATTTTAAATTTGCAAGATCTTGCTAGTTTCCACCCCAGTGCTTTTCCAAAAGAACACTAACGTCTTTTAGTTTCTCTTTGTTAGGCTTACACCACCTGATTTTTTATGTTGTATTATGTTTCTAACCGATTTCCCTTTTTACCTCCCGCTACCCTTGGTAAGGGTGGTATAGGGATCGTGCTAAAAATCGCATATCGAGATTTTGGTAAATGACCACGTTTTAAGGTCCCTAGAAACCATTTTTAACATTTTCACAATGATGTCTGTGTGTATGTATGTATGTGTGTGTGTGTGTGGATCCTGTATACGCTCTAACTCAAATACTATCATTCAGAAAGTTTTGAAACCATGTATTTCTACCTTATTCTAATATGGAAATATCTGATTAGATTTTGGTGGCAATCGGATAACCGGAAATAGCAGTTTACTTGAACCTCAAGATAGTTTTTCTTCAAAAAATACCTTTAAATATATTTTTTTCTCAATTTGTTATTATAAAAATTAAAGATTTTCTATTTTCTACAAGTTTGCTTTAATACTTTTTCTATATATTGTATGGATAAATTTATAAAGTAATATAAAAATTATATACCTACATAGGTAAATGGCGGGAGGTACTGTGTTGGTCACATCAGATTTTTTAAACACAGATTTATATTCTCCAAGATCTGACCTATAGGCTTGTTCACCCCGAATTGTTACCATTTTAATTTTCCCTTTTCTTAGAATGAACGACTGACATCAAAACCGCTGCTCTTATTGGCTAATTTGGATTTGCTGGCATTTGATTCAAACCGGTCGTGGATTTGTCGGATTTTGAAACTAACCCGATACTTTGAACGTAAATAACATATGGTTTTGTTGAGTTTTGATAGGTAAACGTTACACTATGCTACGGAGAGTAAGATGACGAATCCATAAATGTATCAAACTCATTTTTTGCCAAAAGTGGAGTTGTCGGGTTTTGAAACTAGACGCTTCAAATACAAAATAAATATATTATTTTTATATTAATAATGTGTGTTTCAATTGTAATTGTCATACTTTACGCGTATATTATTCTGATGGCAAAATTATATCAGTGGAAATTTATTATATTTTCTTCTACTTTTCAGAATATTGTTCCTGTAGGGGTTCAGCAATTAATTGCAAGGAAATTGAAATCTAAAAGGAAAGAAAAATACTCTCCAGAATTAAGAACATTTGCCCTTTCACTCCAATTTTACTCGTCAAAGGCCTACGCGTATGTACGTAAGACTTGGGGAAATCTTTTGCCGCATCCCTCAACGTTGAGAGCCTGGTACAGCAAAATTAATGGAAAACCTGGATTTTCTGAAGAAGCGTTTCAGGCCATTCGAGCACAGGAAGAAAAGAAGCATGTAGTAATAAATCTTGTGATGCGACGAGATGAGTATTAGGGAGCAGATATCATACCAGAATGATCGGCTGTACGGAAGAGTGGACTTCGGTTCATATAATGATAATGACATTATTCCTCCTGCTCGACTGGCTTTAGTTTTTATGGCTGTTGCTATTAATAATAGCTGGAAGGTGCCAGTGGGATATTTTTTGATAAAATCTTTAACAGGCTCGGAGCGTGCAAATTTATTAAAACATTGTTTACAACTAATACAAGAGACTGGCGCCGAGGCCTGCTCGATCACTTTTGACGGCGCAGCAACAAATCTAAGTATGTGCAGTACTTTAGGTGCCAATTTTGAGTATGGCAAGAGAAATTTTCAACCATTTTTTCTGCACCCAATAATCAATAAAAAAGTTTTTATTTTTTTTCACGCTTGTCATATGGTAAAACTAATACGAAATTGCTTAGGGGATAAAGGCGTTATTTTAAATGGAAATCTAGAAAAAAAATTATGGTCCCACATTGCGGAATTAAATGCAGTTCAACAAAATGAAAGAGTCCATTCGGGCTGTAAAATTTCAAATAAAAATATTCATTACCAAAATAATCGAATGAATGTCAAATTAGCAGCTCAAACACTATCATTAAATGTCAGTAGTGCTCTGACATATTTAAAAGAAACTAAGTACTCAAAAAAATTTGAGGATTCGCTTCCTACTGCAGAATTTTGCAGAATATTCAATACTGCGTTTGATTTACTAAACGTAAAAAGTAAATTTTCAGTTTTAGTTTTAAATGATTGCACTTTGCAATCAATAAAAAATCAAGCTGAAACATGCTTAACGTATATATATATATATATATATATATATATATATATATATATATATATATATATATATATATATATATATATATATATATATATACAGGGTGTTTCCTTTAAAACAACCAGCGCTTTTTTGGGCGAACTAATGACTTTAGAGAAAAATGTTATATACAAAAAATTACCAGGAAAAAGGGCTTAATTTATGAGGAATAATAAATAAAAAATGCAACCAGTGGTTCTCAAACGGTAGAATAAAATTATATTTTTTTAAATGGCAACCTATATAAATTTTTTGTCCATTAGATAGAGAATTTTTTTTCTGATTTCAACGATATAAATATGATATAGGGTTGTATAACAATTATTTCGAGAAAAATGATATTAAAAATCAGAAATAATTTTACAATATTGAAGTAGGCTATGCAATAAACAACTATTAATACGACTATTGCCTAGGTTACGATAGTATATTATTTTGTGAAATGACCCAACAGTTTGGGCATTTCGAAAAATTGTTCTCAATAATTCACGAGTTTCAATATTGTAAAATTATTTCTGATTTTTAATATCATTTTTCTCGAAATAATTGTTATACAACCCCATATCATATTTATATCGTTGAAATCAGAAAAAAATTCTCCATCTAATGGACAAAAAATTTATATAGGTTGCCATTTAAAAAATATAATTTTATTCTACCGTTTGAGAACCACTGGTTGAATTTTTTATTTATTATTCCTCATAAATTAAGCCCTTTTTCCTGGTAATTTTTTGTATATAACATTTTTCTCTAAAGTCATTAGTTCGCCCAAAAAAGCGCTGGTTGTTTTAAAGGAAACACCTGTATAATTTAACTGATGATATGGGGAATAAAATTATTCATAGTGGCAGGAAAATTGGGTTTCTGGGCTTTTTAATTAATACAACAAATATGTTTGAACTTTATGATGAACAAAAAATAATTTAGAGTTTTTATTGACTTTTAAATTAAGTCAAGATTTTCTTGAAACATTCTTCAGCGCCATTAGGAGCCGGGGCGGATGTAATAACAATCCCAATGCGCTACAATTTGAATCTGCGCATAAAAGACTACTGATTAAAACAGATATTAAATTAATGCAAAATGCCAATTGCTTAGTGGACGGCATAAATATATTACAGGTCTATCCGAAAAGGGAAAATTTTAAAAATCCTGTTTGTGGCGAGGATTCTGTGAGTGTAAGTAGATTTGACCATGATTATGTAAATACGATGTGGGGTCTAAACACCTATGTTGAAAATGTAGTAGAGTACATAGCGAGATATGTTCTCAGTAAAATTAAAAAAATGAACATCTAATCATTTTGTTGGGACTACTTATGCTCTGATAAAAGAGAAAGCTTATTAATAAACATATGAAATCGGGGGAGTCTCCTATACCCCTCAAAAGACATGATATTTATATGCAAACGCGCTGAAAGGATATTCAGAGAAAAGCAAGAACAAATGTTTAAAAATAAAAAAACTAAAACAACAGATGGTTCTTACCATATATTTATTTATTTATTTATCAACGAACCCAACAGGCTAAGTCCAGATTAAGGGTTGTAAAAATACACAAAAAGTACACAAAATACACACAAAGATCAGAAGACTTACGACATACTACATAATACTTTAATGAATTTATTAAATTCTAAATGAAATATATCAACCCTCGAAACTTTACAATTATAAAGATGGCACATACGATTTAGCGGCGACAGCATTAAATAAAACAATCAAAAATGTTTTCCATATGTATTTAATTACAACAGAATTTTTAAACCACATCAGAGAACAAACCATTTTAGACAACCACAAAACGAAAATTATAAAAATTATAATTCATACTTTTCTAAAAAATTAGATTTTGTCACGAGACGAAGTTACTGTCAGAGAAAGACGATTATATTCGAAATAAATTCACCAGAATTGTATTATTTAGAAATCAATAAATATTTTAAAAAATATTTCTTTTACTCTTTACCTTCAAAATAAATTAATCCTGACCAGATTTAATTCTTATTATTTTTACAGTACATCAAAGTTAATTATTTAATTCAAGTTCAGTACTAGAATATTTCATTGTTATTTATTATTACTAATATTTATGTTGAAGGATTTACACACAAAATAAATAGTAGGTATATTACTTAATTTCTCAGATTTATAATTATATACTCTTACTCTAATACTCTACTCTGCACTCCTTACTATGATTTTGGAACGCACCCGGATCAACTGGCCGTCGCTGTCAGCGTTAGTCAATAGATAAGGTTTGAAAAAAACACTCGGTATTATTTCACTTAAGTGAAATAATACCGAGTGTTTTTTTCAAACCTTATTCATTATGTTTCACCTAGTGCCAACAGCATCTTCTATCAAAATTATTAGTCAATAGAATTCAAATATTACGCGTATGCTTCAAGAAAAGCAAAGGATCCGCAATATATTAGTTAATAGATATATGGGAAAAATAGAACACGTTCTAATTTTCACAATTTATTATGCAATTTATTTTCAAAAGAAATTGTACAATTTTGCTGTATTACACTTGCCAATAAATTGAAGGTCGCAAAATTGTACAATTTATTGTGAAGTGTAATACAGCTATTTTGTATTTGGCTACTTGTTTTATTTTAATGAAAAACACATTTAGATATTTTAATATATATTTAAAGTGTAAGTAATACTTTTATTTTATTTACCTGTGTAATTTCTTGAGATACTGACTCCGATGACTGACAATATTGAAAACACATTAAAATTACCAATATTAAGAACAAACATTTAAATTTTGAAAAGGTAAGTTCTGAATATATCCTTGTGTAAGTAATAACTACAGTTATTAAATTAGATGTGATAATAACAACCTATATCATATAATCTACATATCCTCTAAATCTATGTCATAATAATAATTGTGTATCTCTTAAATAAATTAGTTTTTATTAGTTTTATAGATTTATAGTGTGATTATTTAATATTCCTTTTCCGTCGACCGTTTATTAATAGGCTATCTTAATGTATAGAAAATCAGTCATTAATGACTCCTATTAATGTATGATTTTTTTATTAATAAACGATTTATTGGGTGCGTTTACCACATGGAACACAGCATATGTTGCTAACGCTAAGTTGTAGCAAAAAGGTAGACAGAATTAAAAATCATGCTTTTGGCACTTACTAGCTAAGTATATATTCACGTAGCATACCTTTAAAATGAATTTGAAATAATAAAATTCCTCAAATAACATAAAAAACCGCTTGTGTCGTCTAGGATTAAGTAAACTGAACGCACCCACTGAAAACAATTGATAACAAAACTTATTGATTTTCTGACGTAAAATTTGACGTTCGGTCAACCATTACTAACCTAAAAAAAATTGTCATGGAATAAAATTAGATTTTCCATTTAAGTAAGATACGGTCAACGAAAAAATATTGTAACTAACACGTGTGTTAATTGGCGATTAATGACACACTTGATAGTTAAATAACTATTATAATATAATATCACATTTCTTACAAATAAATAGGAAAATGAATATTCAGTATGTTGGACATTGCCCCGCTAATGGCGGCGATCTTGCCCCATGGCCATATCCTGTATATAAAGGTACCCTAAAAAATACATGCCAATAACATACGAAGTATCCATGCCACAACGCTGTTAAGAATAACAAAAAACGTTTACTATTACACATATTTACTATGTGCAGTTGCAGAAAATTAAATGTTTCTCATTTATAATAGAAAAATTACAATTTCATAATCAAGTTTTTTCCCTTGATGTTATATGGTTGGCAACATTGCGTATCTAATTTGAAGATGTTGAAGTTAGTTACAAGTCAGTACGGTTGCACACAGTGTTGCCAACTGTAGCATTATAATGCAAAAGTATCATAATTTTTCATAGGCTAGCAGCGGTCCGAACAATCATAGCATAATTGCAATTTTTGTTCAGTCGTTATTGATTATTTTATATAATATATATTTTCGTCATATCTATAATAGGATTATTATCGATACATCCAATATGTAGTGGTAGCTGGTTTGTTGGTAGCAATGGTTGCACATTGTATGGAGCACAGAGCACAGACTAAGCGATACTGAATTGGTTGTTGTTATGTTGCAGGGTTAGTGCTCAGCTGGTGAGTGGTTTTCTTGTTTTTGTTGTGTTTGGGGGAAGAAAGTCTTTAACGCAAAGGAGAATATTTTAGAAGACATTTGAAATATGTTTGATCTGTAAGTGTATAATTGCAATTACTTTAATGCCCGGTTTCACCATCAAATAAATCTTCGAATAGCTTATTCGTTGAATAAGTGAACAATAACGCATATGACAGCTACAATAAATACAGTCATTTGTGTTATGTTTCGATGCGATATTTTTCTCTTATTCGATGAATATGCTATTTAGAGATTTATTTGATGTTGGTGAAACCGGCCATAAGTTTATATAATATGATGATTAGTTACGTTATATGTAACATGTGATTTATTAATTATAAATAAAAAATAAATATTTCATCACGGCATATTACCCATTGCTGGGTGTGCCAATCTGCTTCATACACAGATATCGGTAATGATGGAATATTTGTAGCGTGCGGGCGCTTACCAGGCGTCACCTCACGGGCACTCATTGATGGCGTGGAGAGTGCGCCACAGGGGTCAATTTTGTGCCATTAAAATGCGATGTAATTTTTTATAAGTTGCATAATTAAAATACTAGGTTAATAACATTTAATATGGCATAGGCATAGTATAAATAGGATGTACGTGTAGAAAAGTAATTTAAATTGTTCATTTTCAGGTTATACATGTTTATTGGAATATTGGAAATGATTATATTCATTAAACATCCGTCTTGAAAAATATCTGTTTGGGATACACAGGTGTGTATAACTTTTATGCCTACTATTTATGTTTACAGTTCCATTATTTTAACTGCTGGTTAAAATGACAATATCGAATCGAAGTAAGCCATTTTATTGATATAAAATATTACCGTCTAAATATCAGTATGCAGATTTTTCGTTTTTTTTTTGTGGATTCATGCAATATTCATTTGAATTAAATTTTAATTCTAAAAAGTTAAAATAGTGAAAATCATAGGGCATGTGCATGTGAGTTCATTCTGCATTTTAACTATATTGGGTAGTAGCATGAATGGAGATGATTAGGGAGAAGATGATCAGCAGTGTTTTAACTCTGTCAATCGTATATGGTTTATTTTTGAAAAAAAACCAAGTAACATTTATAGATTTTTTTTTCTCAAAAATACACCATACAACGATTGACAAGAGTTAAAACACTGCTAGTGATCTCCTAATCATCATTCATTTTCATTTCGTTAATACATTACAAAGTTAACCAGCTTTCAAACTATTTAGATATTTAATTAAATGCCGTAAAACTGGACAATAAAGTGGATATAATCTGTTATATATTTAATTTTGTTGTTATGTTTTATTAGCATGAAGCATATTAGTTGTTTGGTATTAATTGAACTTTTTTATACGCTGTTTTGATATTCTTTGTCAAGAAATTGATTTTAACTGTTTAATTTTTCACTCAAGCTTCGTTCACAGTTACTGTTTTAGTGCGTAATGCTAATAAAGACCATTCACTGCTACAAATTAGTGCCAACGCGTAAGCGTAATGCATAAACACAAAAGTTTGCGAACTTTTACGCTTATGCTTATGCATAACTTTGTGTGCGTATACGTAAGAAAGTTATTTTTATATTTGACTTTGATGACAATTGTTAACATGAATGCTGAAGTATTTTTATTTATTCAACCTCGGAATAAAATAATAGCTGCCGCAAGTGCTCTTTATAATTATTTTTTTAAAAAAGTAAAATAGCACAAGAAAGGAAAAAATCAAGTCGCCAATGGAGAACTTATCCAATATTTAAGAAATTGAAAACTATATTAATTTCATTATTAATTATATATGTATGTCTTATAATTATGTTATTAATTATTATTAGTATTATTTTTGTAGGGTTCTAATATTTGCGTATAGATGTCAGAACCATCGTTAGCGCTACGTTTATCTACTAAATTTGTCGCAGCGATGGATCTTATGAATTAGCATTATGCATTAAAGTTATAACTTACACATTAGGAAAATAAATTAAAACATTAGCTGTTAATGAACTTAATATTATACATATTTAGTAGCTGCAGTTTTTACTGCCTATATTTGTAGTATTGTAGCTTAGGTATTAATTTGTTTATATTTGTAAAATTATATTGTGTAATTATAATTTTTTTTTTATTTATTGCAGACAAAAGTTCTTAAGAACCCTTCTTAAATCGAAGATGCATGGTGAATCCCCATTTGGAACAATAGATTTCTCACATTGTTAATTACATGTACTGGTAAGTGAAAAATATTTTAATATTATTAATGTCGGGTGTTCATTAAGTCATTACGCCCTGGTTGGCTATGGATTGTGAAACGCACGTCTGTACTTTATACAATTTAAGCTTTAACAAAACGTCATTCAGAATGAGAAAAGTGCATCTTTTAGAGCAACACAGTATTTTATTAAAGTTTTATGACAGTAGACAGGGTTGTACTGGAAAAAACCACCTTGGAGAAACCATATGGTTTTTTGTGGATTTAACCAGATAGAAAAATCCATCTGAAAACCCAGTTGAAATCCTCACTGAATTAAATTAAATTCGAATACCCAAAATACAGTAAAAATAAAGAAATACAAAATTATAGATTTTTTCTTATTAAAGAAATATGAAACCCGATTTACAATACAAAAATATATCAATTAAATAATTATTATAAACAAAAGACAGCGACATAGATTCATACATCTTTTTACCTCCCGCTCCCTTGGTAAGGGAGGTATAGGGATCGTGCTAAAAATCGCATATCGAGATTTATGTAAATGACCACGTTTTAAGGTCCCTAGAATCCAATTTTAACATTTTCACGATGATGTCTGTGGGTGTGTATGTGTGTGGATCTTTTGGGCACTCTAACTGAAATACTATCATTCAGAATCTTTTGAAACCATGCATTTCTACCTTATTCTAATATGGAAAGAACCCATTAAATTTTGGTGTCAATCGGATAACCGGTAATGGCAGTTTACTTGAAGCTCAAAATAGTTTTTCTTCAAAAATATACCTTTAGATGCTATTTTTTCGCAATTTGTTATTATAAAAATTAAAGATTATTCCATTTTCTACAAGTTTGCATTAATACCTTTTCTATATATTTTATGGATAAATTTATTAAGAAAGTACTATAAAAATTATATCTCGGAACTTATGCTAAACACAACTACATGGTTACACATTTCAACTCAAATGTTTGTAACTGACAAATAAATGTCACTGTCGAAAAAATAATTATTTCAAATTAATAACAGTAACGTTTAAAAAAAATGTAAATATAACAATAGTTATATGGAAAGGAACTTAATATACATAATTTCAAATTAATAATAATGTTTTAAAACGAAATTTGTAAAGAGAACAATAGCTATATGGAAATGAATTTAATATACATAATTTCTAGCATTAATAAATATATTATAGCATATTACCCATTGCTGGGTGTGCTACTCTGCTTTGTACACAGATTTCGGTAATGTTAGGGACATATTATTTATATCTTGCGGGCGTTTACTAAGCGTCGCCTCATTGCTGTCGTGGAGAGTGCAACACAGAGGACAATTTAGTGCCATTTAAAATACGAAATATTTTGCGTTGATCGGGATCGAATCGGGTTCCCCAGATTCGCAACCAGACATCAGGCACGCGACAACGAAACCCCATAGATATTTATTTAAATTAATAAAAATTAAATGGCGGGAGGTATGGTGTTGATCACATCAGATTTTTTATTTAAGTAACGGTAAACTTTTACCAATTTTTGAGGCCCTAAATAAATAAATAAATATATCATCACGGCGTATTACCCATTGCTGGGTGTGCCAATCTGCTTCATACACAGATATCGGTAATGATGAAATATTTGTACCGTGCGGGCGTTTACCAGGCGTCACCTCACGGGCACTCATTGCTGGCGTGGAGAGTGCAACGCGGGGGTCAATTTTGTGCCATTAAAATTCGAAGTAATTATTTCTTAATTTTGACCATATGTCGAAATAGTTATTTGTATATCAAGTGCTGAAAGTCTATCTTTGTCGAACCAAAACGAAAGTTGCAGCCTGAGCGAAGCGAAGGTTGCAATCGTTTGTGTTCGACAAAGGACTTTCAACACGTGTTATACACACTATTTTTTCTACTCCTGCAAGATAAAAAATAAGGAAATAAAGAATTATTTTTTAAAAATAATTTGACATTTATTTTCAATTTTTGTATTTATGATGCGTATCTATGACAACAAACATTCTATACAACATTTGTAAGTAAAATTCGTTGCTAGGATACCGAAGCGTGCTGCAAAGAGTTACTTTCAACATGAAAAACAAACCAGAAAATTGTATTTTCAGAGCAGGAGTAGAAAAAAATTCTTTCGAGACCAACTTGCGGGACATGAATGTAATTTCATTAAAAATGAACATAGTTTTTACATTGGCCTCCCATAATCATTCTCCTTTTTTAATTTGAATTGAATTTATTTCCATCACTTATAAGCAGACATATTCAATAACGGATGAAACAAAATAGTTTTTGGATAAAGGTCACATCTATTATTTTGTACGAAAAAATGCCTTGCAAAAATTCTGGGTATAACTGAATTCACGAAAGATGACTATTCAAGGACACTTGTTCGAAGAAAGAATACACAGCACTTTATACAGCAGTAGCTTAGCAACATTTTATGTTAGAAAGAGACATTACTTGACGTATGTCTATGTAATTTATGTTGTATGATGGATATACGTAAATGGTGACATTACTTTCTAACCGAGGGGGTAACTAATTGGATATATTAGTACAGCGTTCAATACTGAAAATTTTGACTAAACTGACAATACTGAGTTGTACTGATAGTACTGTAGAATACTGATAATATTATATCATACTGATACGGACTGGCAAAATACTGATTGAAGGACTGAATTGACTGTTATTTATTGACAAGACTAGTTTTCTCTAGACCATATTATGTATTATATAAATGCTTGTACTTCGTTATAAATAATATGTACGTAATACGTACCAAGAATGAGAAAAAAAAATCATTTTCTGTAAATAAGGTATCTACTAATTTAAATAAGGTATTTGTGAAAAAGAAAACGTAAATAATAAAGTATTTATTATATAAAATAACAAGTGTTTACATATAATAAAAAATCTGATGTGTACACCACACGACTTCCTTGTACGATTATTAAACTACATATTTTTTTAATAATTAAATTACAAAATATTGACAGGCTTAAGCCAAGCCCGAGAAATATTTTGATATAGAACAAAAAATAATTCATTTACTACTATCATTCTTAAATTAACATTAATCTATCCCGGTTCTTTTTAAAGAGAGTTGGTTAAAACAAGGAAATATTTGATTACAACAATGAATATGACTAATTTCACAATAAAAATATAATATTTGTTATTGTACGAATCATAAAATTGCACGTATTTAACGTAATTTGACATGAACATTTTTTTTGTCCTAATCCGTAGCAAGCTTTATTATAAAAACAAAAAAGTACATAATTTTTAAATTTACATATGTCGCTTATACATAGGGCTAATTTAATAATACTTGATGTGCTAGACGCAGAAATTAATTCTCTAAAACTTTTATTTGAAGCATTTATTTCTAAAATCAAAATAAAATCATTTTATTTAAGAAAAACAGTTAACAACTTCAAGTAATGTACCACTTCCGGTTAGCCTATTTTAACCAAAATCTATTATGTTATTTCGATTGACATTAAAGTCTTGTATACCAAATTTGAAAAGTTTTGGATTATATTTAAAACAGTTTTTCATTAAAATCTATTATAGGCTTCATGTAAAGTGCCACTTCTGGAAATTGTGTAATAATCAGAAAGGGAGGTGCACAACTAGATGTTATAGCAGTCCTAAATACAAAATAGCAACTTTCTACGTTTTTGAGTTATGCGAGATACGTACGAACGTACAGACGTCACGACGAAATTAGTCAAAATGAATTCAGGGATGATCAAAATGGATATTTCCGCTGAAATCTGAAAACTGAAATTTTTCGCGATTACAATACTTCCTCTACTTACGTACAAGGAAGTAAAAACAGTTACTCTTGTAATATAAAATATTTTTAATGTAAGTAAAAATTGTACTACGTAATTATGACAGCGTACATATTTTATTCAGATAAAGATTTTCCAAAATCTTTATAACATTTTATAATTTCTTGTTTAAATCTTTGTTTATGAAAAATAGTTCAGATCCAGTTAAATTAATTCGTCCATAAAAAATGTAAAAGTTCTGAATATCGATACTTTTTGGCCAAACATAGTAATCTAATTCTGATTTTAAAAATTTAAATTTTGTATTATTCTTTTCTATTATTTCGACAGCCCTTACAATATACCAGTTTGTTTCGTAATATACGGAATAATACTTTTCTAATTCTATTTTTATATTTATACCGTCATTTAAATTTATTTCTTCATCATTATTGGAATCTCTTGTTATATTTGCTTCATCTTCTGTATCGGTAGAACTATCAGAATAAATCGAGTCCTTGAAAGTTTCGCAGATTTGTATATTTTTGTCTTTAGATTTTAGTAAAAAAATACTTATTTTTACTTCCTTGTACGTAAGTAAAGGAAGTATTGTCATCGCGAAAAATTTCGGTTTTCAGATTTCAGCGGAAATATCCATTTTGATTATCCCTGAATCCATTTTGACTAATTTCGTCGTGACGTCTGTACGTACGTACGTATCTCGCATAACTCAAAAACGGTAAGCCATAGAAAGTTGAAATTTTGTATTTAGGACTCCTATAACATCTAGTTGTGCACCTCCTTTCTGGTTATTACACAATTTCCAGAAGTGGCACTTTACATGAAGCCTATAATAGATTTTAATGAAAAACTGTTTTAAATATAATCCAAAACTTTTCAAATTTGGTATACAAGACTTTTATGTCAATCGAAATAACATAATAGATTTTGGTTAAATAGGCTAACCGGAAGTGGTACATTACTTGAAGTTGTTAACAGTTTTTCATGAATAAAATGATTTTATTTTGATTTTAGAAATAAATGCTTCAAATAAAAGTTTTAGAGAATTAATTTATGCGTATAGCACGTCAAGTATTATTAAATTAGCCCTTTGTATAAGCGAGACATGTAAATTTAAAAATTATATACTTTTTTGTTTTTGTAATAAAGCTTGCTATGGATTAAGACAAAAACATAAAAAAAATGTTCATGTCAAATTACGTTAAATATGTTCAATTTTATGATTCGTACAATAACAAATATTATATTTTTATTGTGAAATTAGTCATATTCATTGTTGTAATAAAATATTTCTTTGTTGTAATCAAAACTCTCTTTAAAAAGAACCGGGTACAACACAAAGTTATATTTTTTTAAATGAGATGATAAGTATATATTTTTAGGCCCATTCGATAGAGCATTTTTTTATGAATTCAACCATATAATCATTTTATATCCTTACATAATTATTTTTTTGAAAAAAAATCAATTGAAATTTAAACTTGATTTTCATAGCTATTTTTCAGTAGGCTATGTACGAAAAAAAAACTGCTATTTGCCAATTTGAATTATTTAGGATGTAAATCAAATAAATAGTATATTATTATATAAGGGATTATGATAGTCATTATTCAATAAGATGAAATGCAAATCATCCGAGTGAATAATGACCATAATCCCGAATATAATACTGTACTTTTTCTACTGCTGTAAATTAGGAAATAACGAATAAATATTTTAGAAACAACTTTATAAATTCACAATTTATTTGACCAATATTTAACAAACTATATTAAAATATTTATTTCTTCTGGAGTGAATGCTTTAGCTTTTTTTTTCTTTATAGCCATCAGACTTACGTTTTAGTAAAGCTCTTAGTTTTCCGTAACTTTCCAGCTTGATGTTATGGTGTATCTCAAGTGTACTTCGTAACATAGAATATTGGGTCCAAAGTAGGGATGCCCAGGTTTCATAAGAATCGAATCGATTCTGGAATCGATTATTTTTTAATCCCGATTCTTAAAGATCGATGCATCGGTGAAAAAAAATCGATTCATGAGAATCGAATCGATTTTTTCGTTTTTGCAAAAAATATTAAATAATTTCATAGAAACCGCTAAAGTGTTAGTTTTGCTGGGTTAGAAGGTATAATAATAATAATAATCATTATAATTGATCATGTCGTATGATCTATTATCAAGTGAATAAAGTAATTTTTTTAAATACATTTTATTCTTTATGATCGATTTTACAAAGTTTTATATATTACTTTTAGAACAGTAGAGATCCACACTGCAAGATTTACAGATCCCAATAGGATTTATCCAATGAATTCAAGAACAACAGTTCTGACAGTCTGTCTCCTGTTAAACGGGCCCGCTTAGCAGACAAGGTGCTGCCAGCGAGACTAAACAAGCGCTCTGAAGGTACGGATGTACCAGGTACTGCTAAATACTTAGCAGCAACTTCATATAATTTTGGATACGCTTTTTTTCGTTCCTTCCAATACAGAAGTGGATCTTCTGTTCTGGCAATTACAGGTTCATTCAAATATAAACAAAGTTGCGTAGGTAAACCGCCCAATTCATCTTCTAGTATCCTTCTGGAATATTGTTGGGCTAGTTCGTCGTGGATCTCCCATATATCATTTGGCTTCTGCGATGAAGTTTGTGGTGTTGGTTCTGCTTCAGGCGCTTTATCATCTGACAGATAAAAATATAAAGAATTGAAATTAATCAATATTAGTTATATTGTTTAAATATTCAATGAGAGCACTGACATTAAAACCCTTTTAGATTGATTAAATACATGTAGAAAGTATTTACTAATTTTTAATAGCGATTTTATTTTTCACAGAGATTAAAATAATAAAGGTTTTTTACTCCCAAATTTCAAACAGCACAATGAAGTAATAATCTTACAAAAACATACTACAAACTACAGCAAACTATAAAAAGTATCGAAATCTAGTAAAAACTCAGAATTATCTAAAGAAATTAGTGTTCAAATAGAATTTTCAATAGGTAATAGTACATTCAATTAAGAAATACCTTTAATAAGACGTGCGACTTTGTTGATAGCGTTTGCAGCAGCTTGAGCGCTCTGAAAGTGTAGTTTTTTGAACCTGGGGTCAGTTAACGTCGCGATTGCTAGAGTCGGATTCTTTTCAACGCTGGAATTTGGCGAGTTGAACCTTTTGATCAAATTTGACAATATGTTCTCACGTAAGGATCTACCGATTGATGTATGAGGGACCAGCTTATCAAATCTTTTGATGAGAATAGATGTTAAAGGTATCACCTTACTCCCAGACACATACTTTTCGCTGGAAATCTCTACGGTCACCTGTTCTAAGGGACCCAGAACCAAAGTGACATCCTTCACCGTGATCATTTCCTCATGAGATAACATATTTTGATTCGGAAATGTTATTAAAATACTGGCAATATAACCCAAGAGCTCCAGAAATCGTTCCAGCATGTAGAACGTTGAATTCCAACGCGTGTCACAACTTTGTATCAAGTTCTTAATGTGCCCTTCTTTTATCCCTTTTTCTTGTTGTGCTTTTCTCAATTCATCGGCAGCATTATTACTGTGTTTGAATAAAGTCACGATTGCTTTAATCTTACTCACAATATCCACAACATCTGGTGATTTTTTCAACGCGTCACTTGCCACAAGATTTAAAGTGTGCGCATAACAAGGCAAATGTTTTGTCGGCGCAAAAGACTCATTCATAGCTTTTACTATATTAGCGGCGTTGTCCGTAATAATAGTTGTAAGCTGGTCGTTTGCGATGCTCCAATCTTCCAAGACGGACTTTAAAGACGATCCCAAATATAAATGGTCGTGTGATTCCGACAATCCTTTGGTACCTAATGTATATGCCTTCAATTCACAGTCCTTATCAATATAATGAATTATTGATATTCCCAAATAACTCTTGCTGTTGAATGTATCCGTCCAGATATCCGTGGTTAATGCAATCGATGACTGCTCCGCCAATTCCTTGACAATTAAACCTTTCATGACGTCATATTTATTATCAAGGTATCGAGTTAGGGTTGTTCTTGAGGGAGGCTTGTACAACGGCTGCAACGACTTGGAGTACACTTTAAAACCATCGTTGTCAGCAATGGACAACGGCAAATTTGCTTTGACAACAAAATACATTAAAGCATTAGGATGCATTAGGATGCAGCGCCACCATCTAAAACATATTAATATAAATATTAATCTGTTGAATACGTATTGTAAAATGCGGAGTTTGTAAAAATAATAATGTTTCTTAATGATAGAGTGTCGAATTAATTGCCACTAAAGGATTTCATACGAGTAAATGCATCAGTGATTTTTACATCTGATCTAGTAGAAATGGAACATTCTGCAGATTTTTTTTTTTAAATCAGTAGATGATTGTGTTGAGGTGACGGAGTGATTCTGGTTTTCAGAAGAGTGAGTGCTTGAGGTTGATGGTTCTGTAGTAGGATTATCTTCATCGGATGAATTAGCGGATTTTTTCAATTTTTTAGGAGCAGGATTGTCAGTACATAAATAAGTCGGATGTTTTCTCTTTAAGTGATTAGTGAGGTTCGTGGTGTTGCCACAGTTTTTAATGTTTGTAAAACAAAGGTTGCACCTTGATTTTACATCGTCGATTTTTCATAAAATGTGCGTACGTTTGTTCCTTTTTGCTTATTT
The DNA here is from genome assembly GCA_951394225.1 of Harpalus rufipes. Classification (NCBI taxonomy): domain Eukaryota; kingdom Metazoa; phylum Arthropoda; class Insecta; order Coleoptera; family Carabidae; genus Harpalus; species Harpalus rufipes. Next base: position 26,462,716 of record OX596285.1, read on the forward strand.
GACATCTTCAGTTCTGTAAAAAAATTATTACAAATAGATTTGTATGAATAAAAATATTTCTGATAAAGTTTAATTAACCAGTTTGAATTGAAGCTGTAATTAATTGCCGATAAAATGGTCAACTGTACATTTTTTTGTGAAAAACGCTGTCTGACGACAATGGTAAGATAACCGAAGATAACCAAAGATTGGTAAGATAGTTGAATATAGGGACTTGATAATGTACAATGCAACAAAATGCAAATTACTAACTGAAATGAATAACAAAGGCTTATTTTAGTAATCAAATCAAACAGGTCAAAATGTATTTTTGAAGGTTAAGAGTAGAAGATTGAAAGGGCACAGAATTGCATTCTGTATTTAGACGAATTTTAAGGGTTTTACTAACTTGATCGCAATAGAGCACGCGAGCAATATTCCTCGACGGACAAGTTGGAACAAGTTTGAACTTCTTCTTCTTCTTGGTGTTTTGATGGCACCAAATCCCTAGATTTATACGTTCAAGTTTGAACGTATAACCATTGATTAAAAAATACTAGGTATAGTAGGTATTATTTAATCAATGGTATAACCGCCGTGGTGGCCTGGACTTTTAAAATTATACTACAGCGCCATCTGTACATGTGAATATAAATTCGACGCCATGTAACTGACGTAGCGGTTTCGCGCATTTCCATATTTGTGTACAAAAATGCATTTTTACTAGAAACACCAATAAATATTTTCGATTCTTGCAAAAATAGAATGCATCGAATAATCGGCACATTCCAGAATCGTTAAAAGATCGATTATTTTTCGGAAGAAATAATCGATTCTGTGAGAATCGCATCCATAGAAAAGAGATATACTACCTATAATAGAAAGCGCTCTCTATAACAATCAGGTGACTTTTCAAAAGATAGCGACAGTAGAGACAAAGTGAGTGTTCACGGAATTAAAGTCATTTTGGCGGGGCATATGAACGGTATTCTTGATTGAAGGAATTGCTAGGGATTAAATATGAAACATGTATAATTTGAAAATATCAACTGCAGGCCTACAATAGTGTTTCTAAGTAACCATTTACGTATTGTTGATTTTTTCAAACTAAACAAAAATATATGTTGACTAAAAGATATTAACAAAATATTCATTTATTTATTTTGTTCTTTTCTCTTTTTTTATAATACAGTGTAGCAGACATCTTTAATTTATCATCTGAATTTACATGAAGTTTTCCCTTTAAAATATTATTTATTTCCTTACAATAGGAGAATAATAAAAATTGAATTGTATAATGAATTGTGTCATTTAATAAATTGTGTGTGTCACAAGAAAATATGTTTGTGGTATATTGACACTTAACAAATTTAGATAAAATAATGGAAACATTTTTCTTGTGACACACATTGTTTATATTGACATGAAATATTTTGTTTATATTTTTAACCAAGTTAAAAAAAACTTCGGTTGGTTGCTTCCGAGGGGTAAATCACTACGCATATTTTGTACACCTGACTGTGCAATCATACGTCTGTAAGTGATTGTTTGATTTTATACAGTTTTATATGTGACTGTAAGGACTGTATTGTAAGCTACAATTGAAACAAGTAAATATTAAATTTTATTTATTTTTATTCATAATTCAAATAAAAAACAATAATTATATACCACCCATACTGGATATACATATAATAAAATAATAAATTAATTTAAATTTTGTTTAAGTTTTTTTTTATATTTAATAAATAAATCACTTATTTTTAATTTAAATGGCGCATTACCAATTAAACATACAGGTCCATAAAATACATACTTTTTGGAAACTGTCTGAATATTATCAATTTTCATCATCTAAATTATTTTTCAAAAATTTTATTGTAAGCTTAGTTTTTTCTATTTTAATAATTCGTCCAATATACCAGGTTTCAAAATAATAAACAGCGAAATATTTTTCCATTTCAAAATTTAAACCATCTCGCTCTGTATCTTTACTCACGAAATCTTTGGTCAATGTTTCACTTCCCAGAGAAATATCAGAATCACTATCTTTTGAACTAGCAATTTTTTTTTCTAAATCTTGATGTTTTTTAATGTTTTTTTTTATTTAAATTATTTTTTGATGAAGCAGATATATTTGAATTGCTTTTTTTTCAATCTGTGGATGCGATCAGTACTTAATCTTGATCTTTAGTAGATAAAAACCAACATAGTGTGGATTTTTAAAATTATTTTTGTTTTTCAATCAAACAAATAATTTTTTACGAAAGGATCGTTTTCCTTTATAATGCCCTCAGGAACAATCTTGGCATAGTCTTTTAATTACAAACCTTCAATATTCATTGATAGCTTATTATCTTCTTTCGAGTTTTCACTTCTCTCTTCATTATTGTGTGATTCTGCATAAAAAATGATACCTAATTAATAATTTTTAAAATAATTATAACAAACTTTGCTGGGAATTGTGCATTTTATCCCGGGTCTGAACATAACAAATTGACATAATATTTACTCTCCACGTCAGCAATAAGTGCCCGTGAGGTGACGCCTGGTAAGCGCCCACACGGTACAAATATTCCATCATTACCGATATCTGTGTACGAAGCAGATTAGCACACCCAGCAATGGGTAATATGCCGTGATGAAATATTTATTTATTTATTTTACCTAAATCTTCATCAGATTCAATATCAGAATGAGGTAGAAGTGGATCCAACGAGGTATCCGTGGTTTCCTTAATTGGAGATGAAGATGATCCTTCTTTTATAGTCACTTTTAACCAGCTATCATCTGATTTAGTAAAATACATGCCCAAGCTTTCTTAATACACGATATGCCCAATTTAAATCGCCACCAAACTCAAAATAAAAATCAGTATCAAATCCTTGTTTCAATGTTCGTAACTTCTTAACACTTAATTTTTTTTTTTTTCAAGAAGACATAATGTTAACATAAGTAAATACATAATTAAAATAAAGAACACAGCTTTATCCAAGCCTCTGATACTATGCACTTCACTTTATATTGAATACAATCATAAACACAAATCACCAGTGTATTGCTTTTAGTATTACTAAAAACAACAAAATGATCTGCGATGAGACCGGGTGAGACTGACTTGCGATGATTGTATAAGTACGATTGTACTGATTGTAAGTGTGACTACCGAGACTGTAAGTGTGACTGCAGAGATTGTAAGCGTGACTGTAGCGACTGTATACTGACTGTTAGGACTGTATGATGATTGTAAGATTGTACGGTTGACTGTAAACTGACTGTATGGATTGTACAAAGATTGTAAATGACTGTTGTGTGATTGTAGGCGATTTGTACACCGATTGTAAGAGTGACTTACCCCTCGGTTGCTTCAATGCGCCTCTTTTGTACGATCGGCACAATATCAAACCACTCGTTTGTTGTTTTGTGGTCATATCTAGCCGGCAAACTTGGCACCGAAGTTTCTTCATTAGGCGTTTCGCTATATATCCGGAAACGTAATGGCATGTTTCATTTGCCAGAATATTGTCTTCCAGGGCTTGAGTAGTCGGTTCTGCCAAAATTTCTTCCACTGCTCGGGTCTTCTTCTGGAGTATGTTGAACAAAACTCTTCAACGTGCTCAAGGCTCCATCCGATTCCTCCTCCTCACAATTAGCTCCGACGGAAAGAGGTGACACAAAATTGCTTTAAAGATTTAAATGAAGCTCTGAAACTTGCTGCGGTAGGATTAATGTTCCTAGCACCATGGCTCCGTATTTGTCCAAAATAATTTTCTAATGGGTCTTGATTGAAATTACGAAGGCAAATAAATTTAAAACCTAATTTGAATAATTTGGAACACAGGTATTTTAAACATTTTAAATTTTGAATCCAATTTTCAATTGAGGGTACAACTTTGACCTTTTTAGTTGATGGACAAACAAACAGAACAGTCGATAAAGTTTTCAGAGCATCATTCCAAAAATCAATATGTTTTGATTTTTGTGTCACTGCACACCGCAGTAGCTTACCATTCTTAGGATGTATGGAGGCACCGTTTACACTGTCGAAGAGTTTGTCCACCAACAACAGAAAATCTGCAGTGTCCGTTGCAGCAGAGTCGAGCATCTTGTTTTCATGTTTACCTATAAAAAATAAAGCCATAAGTATAAAATGCGATATTATTAGAATTATTATGTTGGGTGCATGACAATTTGAAATTTGACAAGTGTCAAATGATAAGCAACTGACAAGGTACAAATATATCATAATAATAACCGATATCTGTATGAATAGCAGAATTGTACACCTAGCAACGGGTAATGTTACTAATTATGAAAATGTTAAATTTGCAAAGAAAAAAAAAAGTTGAGAAACTCACCAGATAATTCCGCTAATTTTCTCATAATCGCTGATACTCGCTGGCTCATAACTTGAGCTGCATAGCTCACCTTCATTTTCTTAATTTTATTTTTATTGACATGATATTCCGTTAATTTTGGGCAAAGTTTAAAATCGTTGTCCAGATTGACCTTATCTAGGTCGAACAACTGCTGCACGTGATCCCACTTTGCCCATTTTTCTTTCCCGTTCTCTATAAACTTGACGTCTTCGTTGAGCATATTATTCCGTACGCCTTTTAGCAGATGTGGAGCATCATATAAATGGATTATTTCTTCGTCGTCAATTTCATACCCTAAACATTTACTTTCTTCGCCCCGCCGTAAATAAGTAGCTGCAGTGTCTTTTTTCAACAAATTAATAGCGCTTTGATTAGTTTGTGCTTGGTCACAAATTGTTGCGACTATATTGAGCCCTGTTTGTCGGACAGCACGTACCGTTTTTTTTATTATTCGCACTAAGGCTTCACTTTTAAATTGCGAATTTGTGAAAAATTATGCAACTGGCTGTTTGTACTTTCTATTAATTCCACGTACCATGAACACCAAAGCGTGGTTTGCGAAATTGCCTGTCCGAATGCCGCTACCCTGATCCTCAAAGCCATCTACTTCATCTTTGTATTTTTCATATTGCAGATTTGCTGCAATAGCAACTTCATCAAATAAAAGAACACAATTTCTATCTCGTGCCTTTAATTTTTGTACACTCTTCTTGAGATTATTTATTATTTTTGTGTTAACTCCAGTATTGAAAGGAATTTTGGTCAATAATGACGTTATTGTCTTCCTTGACGGCAGCGCAAACATCCTCGCCAGTAGTCGATATCCCTTTCCACTCTGTTTAAACAGAGATAGTGTCATGATTTTATCGTCTGTAGTAAAGCGACGACCTTTCGGTTGTAACTTTTTGTTTCGAAGTTGACACATGAAATTATATGTTGTTTTGTCCAGTTTATCTATTAGATTTTTCATAAAACCCGATTCTGAGAACGACTCAGCTGCATTTAATCTGCCTTTGAACGACAAGCACCGTTTCTGCAGTTTCCTCTTTGACTGTCGTAGCTGAAGCGCTGTTTTATATAAATATTCCTTCCGCGGTGTTAAATCAACACGTTTGGAAACGTTGATTTCTTTTAGCAGATTCTTCGCTCGAATACCTGATAAACAATAAAGAAAAAATAGTACAATTGAAACTCCACATTGTAAGATTCCAGGGAGGAATTTATGACAGAGTTAAACTTTCCGTATTAAGTAAGTACTTAATCCTTTTCTTAATCCTTGGTATAATGTATATTTTTCCATTATACCAAGGATTAAGAAAAATCTAAGATTTTTATTACACTGAGAAGATATACATTAAATAAAGGAGATTATCTAAAGTACCATTATAACACGGACCAAGAAGAAACTAAGGATATTTTACCACCACCAAAATGAGAAGATTAAATATAATGGATACTAGGAATTACAATGAACCGTTGTACAGAAAGTAGAATTATTTACCACCACCAGATTTTTCAGAAATAACTGTACAAAACGTACCTTTATAATAACGATTTTCCGTTACAAATTCGAACAGTGGTTTTCCGAGAAAATGAGGCTAAAATGAGTTTGTCTACATCTGTACCGTTATCAGAAAGAATTATTACATGATTATTGTTAAATCTATAATACTTAAAAAAAATATGTACGAACTTAATTTTTATTTAATGAAATTTTTATAAATATAATACAAAATCAGCAAAAATATTTCGGATTATTTTCTGTAAAGTATATCATTTAATTTAATTCAATTTCTTATGTTAGAAAATATATCTAATATTACATATTTACAATATGTAAATTGGTTGTATTAATATCATTCTAGTTACGGTAAAATGCAGACAAAAAAGTATTTAAAGTTGAATTAAAATCTCGAAACATAAATTAAGTATAAAATCAACAATTCATGCTGGGATTCTAGTCATTCTCACAAATTATAGATCTGTAGTTTAAATAAAGTCAGGAAAATTACATTTTAAGATCAATTTTGACTTGACTTTTGAATTGAACAATAATCAGACACATGTTTCTCTGTTCATAGAATACTCCGAGTTATTTTTTTTTTACACACTAGAAATACCTAGAATCTCAGCATAAAAAATATGTAAAAAATCTTACCTCTGCGTTCTTTGTTGGCTCCCCGTTGTCTTTTCTTACATGGCGTTACCAATTCTGTAATAAAATTTAAATTAAGTTAAATCATGTTTGAAATCTCATTTAAAGTATTTTTGTATAAACAACGTTCAAATTAATTTATAGTTACAGTATAAATTTCTGATTATGAATACAATTCGCTACATTGTTATTATTATATAATACTACGGAATGATTAAGAATATCATTATAAACCAGATTAATATAGAAAAAAATATGCAATAACTCACCGGAAGTACAGGCTTCGAAAACATCAGCCTTTGTGCGTGTAGGAGAAATTTCCATTGGAATATTTATATAATCATGATCAAGAAACACAGTTGTACTGTCCTGCGCTAGATCACCTGAAATTTAAATAATTTTAATTATGAAGTATAAGTAAAATATACCATCGCGGCATATTGCCCATTACTGAATGTACCACTCAGCCTTGTATGCAGATATCGGTATTAATTTGTATTGTGTGGGCGCTACTAAGAGTCACCTCTGCGGAATTTTAATTTTAATCAAATTACTGGCGTGGATAGGGCACCACAAGAGCAAAGATTTAAACAACGTCAATCGGATTCAACCCCCATAATTTCAAATATTTATGTTAAGAAATACACTAATGCGGGATATTTTATTATTCGGAATTTGAAAAAAAACTCACCAGAAGCCTGGGCTTCTAAGAAATTTGTTTCAGCACGCACGGGGGAAACATCCATTTGAGCAGCATAATCGTGATCTAGATGGATTGTTGAACTGCTTGGTCCTGAAACAATAAATATACTTGTTGAAATATTTTGCAACATATACAGTGTAAAAAGAAACACGAAAAATACATATAACATAAATAACGTACCTGGGAGAGTTTCAATCATATTTGATGGTTCTGAGGCAGATGGCAGCAAAAAACACTGATTATATGGACCACCTTAAATAATAAAGATCATTTAATAAAGACAATGTAAAATAATATAAATATATGAAATAGCAAACCTGGTAAGAACAATGTTGGAACAGAATATATCTTCAACTTCTTCGAGCCAACAACTTTGCATTCCCTTGAAAAATGCTTGTCACATACAAAACGAGACTTGTATACGGCTTCCGGATGCATGGTTTGAAGATTTTCAACACTAATACGCTCCACCCAAGTGTTGTACACATCTTCATAATATATAGGGAATCTGTGAACTACTGCTTCCAGTCGATCACAGAGAGGAACACAACAACGGTTTTTGGAAGGCATGGTAAAGAATTGGAAAGTATAAAAATGGACTTGGTAAATGGAAAAATAAGGTTCAAAATATATATATATATATATATATATATATATATATATATATATATATATATATATATATATATATATATATATATACAAAGATATAAACAACACACAAGAACACAACACTATAAACACGAAGTAACGATCTGAATTTGCAGACAATGTGATAACGCTGACTGTAAAAACAGGAATAAATTTCTGTAACATATCTGCTATATTGAAACCTCGCCATATTTTCAAAACAATAGGGGTGTAGAGTGGGGATGGTTGTCAAACTTGACAATAAGAGTGTTTTTCGCATATCGAGATGCGATAGTACCGACAAGTGTGTGTTCTAAGAACTAATCTGAAAATCCTTCCACCGCGCATAGAGTGCGCAGGGCATGATCGCATCGATGCTGGGCATCCCTAGTCCAAAGTGAAGATGATTTATATTTATCTGCTAAATCTCCAAAATAAGCCAGTAATACATTCTCGGAGAATGAGTATGTTTTTTTGCGATCACGTCATTCCATTAAAGATCTGTAAGCGGCTTCGTAGACTTTTCCAGATTTAGTTGGAAGTAAATTTTCAGTTGCTGATTTCGCCGCTAAAAGTATTTCTGGCGGCGTGCAGTGCTGCTCTTCGTCGCTCCCCATATCCATGTTATCGAAATTTAACATTTAGCACTTTTGAAAATGATTAAAATCGGTTGAAAACTCACTTTGAAAAACGACAACATAAAAATACACAATGACAAATGACTACACCGTCAACTGTCAGACGGCCATAATAGGAACAGGAAGGGTGATTCACAACGCGGCAAATTTAAAATAAACGGGAATAATTGATTTCTGGTTCTCTGATTGGTCGAGAAGAGTGAATTATGAATCCATATTTCACTGGCGTGAATTATGGCTACTATAATTAATCGAAAAAAAAAATAATGGGGATATATTCATACAGGAGTAGAAAAACACTATTTATAAAGTTATTAACAAATATTTATGTTCGTTTTAATGGGAGCTTTCACGCAAAACTATTGTAGATGGCAGTAGTGTTCCAGTCCCAAATATTTTAATATTTAGAAGTTCACAGTGTATGCAACTAGACACTGTTATGAGAAAAGTTTTAGGTTTTTGTTGTTGTGTATATGTGGCGCACATGCGTAGTGTCATTCCACTCGTGTGTTTCAAATACGAAAACTTTTATGATTGTGAATTGTTTACTGCAAGTCTCCTTGCTACAAATCAAAAAGAAATAATATGGATTACGGTAAATGGAAAATAATAAACATAAAAACAGAATTACGGATTCGTGGCGCGTCAACGAGGGGAAAGAAGGCTGAACTAATAAGGAGGTATACAACTGTTATAAAATAAAATTTGGTTAGTAACAAATATATGATATATATCTTCCAGGCTACAAGATTATGACAGAAATCACAATTTCAACAACATTGATGAGAACTATAATGTCAGCGATGTCAGCGTATACCAAATGACAATTCCTCCGGCACAAAATTTTAAAGATGTGCATGGAGGTTTAAAATTACCTGTAGAACTTTCAATTAATAGTATTGAAGCGTACCTGAGTTCATTTAATCAAATTATATCAAACAAAGCAGTACACTTTAGTAGAATGCCAGTGCGAATGTGCTGCTGGGCAAGGGCCATTTGCTCACTGCAAGCATATAATTGCAGTCCTGCTTGTAATAGAATGTTTTTGTTAAAAAAAAAAATGTATTTGTAGAAGATGTATGCACGCAAAAACTGCAAACATTCCACAAACCGAAGGATAAATTCAACAAATCTCCTTTCAAGGCAACGGATTTGCCTTTTACACTTATGAATGCTCAGATACCACAAACATTTGATCCTTTATCTTCCTGTATAAAAAATGACAGTAATTATAAAGACTATTTTCGAAACCTTTGTTTGAATTTTGGAGATGGTGAAATGCCCATAATGCATCTTTTTGAGCCCGCAAACCCATACGGCATAGAAAATGATCATGATCATTATTGCAAAACAAAGCAATTTGATTTACTATTGCATAGTATGGGTTTAATAAATATTACAAGTGAAGAGATTTTAAGTGTGGAAGAGGCAACAAGAGGACAAAGTAAAAATAAAAGGTGGTTCAAAGAAAGCGAAGTATCGAATTTCATCGACATATTTTAAAGACATTTGCTGTGCAACGGATAGGCGAGATATGAAAAAATTAATAAAAACTTTATTAAACAAAGATAAAATAAATACAGCTGCAACAAAACACGGACAGATATATGAAAAAAAAGCCAGGGAGCAGTATGAAAAACTAATTGGTAATAAAGTTCAGGAATGTGGTTTATTTATTGTTAAAAATTGTCTATATTTATCTGCATCTCCTGACGGTTTAGTCGGCGAAGATATGGTACTGGAAATAAAATGTCCATACTCATGTAGAAATAAGAAAATCTATGTCGAAAATTTATCTTATTTAACAGAAAAAAACGGTACATTAACATTAAAAAAGAATCACTCATATTATTACCAAATAATGGGTCAGTTATTGGCAACAAATAAAAAATACTGTGATTTAGCAATATATACCTTTTGTGATTTCTTAGTTATAAGATTAGAACGTGATGAGGAGTTTATACAAAGACTGATTAGTAAACTGACTGAATTTTATAATAGTCATTTTTTACAAGCTATTAAAAACACATATTATTATAAAAATTATAATTTAAAATAGATTCGTAGGTATATACTTTTTCCTTATTTTTTATATTATATTTTTTATTATATTTGAGAGTTATTTTTTGTTTTAATACTTTTTATTTTATTATATTTTACTTGTTACCATTTCTTATGAACATAAAAGGGCAAATAAAACATTTATATAATTTTATTTTTTCATTATATTTTTCCTAAAATTACATAACATACAACATACAAAAAAAATATCACTACCAAGAGAAATATAATTTTTATTTAATGGATCACATAGGATTCTATGTCTTACTCATTCCTATTATTCTTTCTATGTGGACACGCTTACTCGCAATTTTTCTATCATTCAGTAGAGCCATTCTAGGAATTTGAGTTTTTCCTTTCAAAAAACTGGGAATATTTACGCATACATTGTCCGAACAGAATAAATCCTGGACGTTGAATCCGCGATCAGCCATCACTGAATCTCCGGATTCAAATTTTTGTCGTAACGGACTGCGTTCGATAATTTGTCTGTCGCTTGTTGCTCCGCCGTAGAGTTTAGAAACATCTGAAATTAATCCACGCGGTGTAGCAGTGACAATACATTTTAAAGTGTTTCTATTTTTGTATGTTGAAAAAGTTGCTTGTTGACAAATTGGTTCCACCGGTTTTACAATTGAAATTTCTGTAGAATCAATTATTGCTCGTGTTGTTGGGTACATATTCTTAAATGCTTCCGGCATGTAGTAATCTACAAGCTGCCGCGAAGGCCACAAATCCAGCTCACCCCACTGCATCGCCATAAATTTAATCCACGTGTGTATTATATTGGACACGGATGAAACACTAATGTCGAACATATGTGATAATTCATAATAAATATAATTCCTTCTTAATTTAATTAGCGTTAAAAAGAACTGATCTTCAACAGATAGTGATAAAATTTCAAACTGTTTATATTTCAGTCTAAATCTGTTAGGACCCAAAGATTGTAGAACAAAACTAAATTTAGAATAATTTTCTAGGCCAGTATAAAAATGTATTGCTTTATGGTTGTTTGCAAATTTAGTAACAGAAAATATTTGTTGTGGAGCTGTTTGTGACCAATTATCTTTCGATGTACTTGTGGATGCAATATTAGTATCATTTGTTTCCATTATTACGTTACTTTCACTTTGGATTTGGAACTCGTCGTTATTTTGTGTAGTTGGAACACATACTTCAGATCCTATTTCCTGTATCGCAACATATGTGTGGCTAGTTGTAGTACAGTCTTCCGATTCATATTCTTGTTTTGGTGGTCTATTTTGTATGTCATTCGTTGCTTTCGAGAATAATTTAGTTTTGCACTTCGCTTTCCACAAATGGCGTGATGGGACAGCATTTGGTTTCAAAATTTTCCTGGTATGTTTTAACCCTAATATTTAAAAAAAAAATCCATAAGTGTTATCGTAATTATCTAATTTTCTTTACTCACCAGTAAAATAACCTGTACAAACGAAATCGTCTTCATCGAAGTGCGAAGAACAAACAATGTTTTTCTTTTTTAAATTTAAATTACGTTGATTTATGGCTTCCAGCCATATCGTTTTTAAATGGTCATTTACGGGAAACTTATGTCCCGTTCCTGTTTTGTTACTACAATTTTTTATACAGCAATACGGCATTTTAAATTTTATAGGTTAATTACAACCGCCGATACGTTTCTGACATTTTAAACCTCAAATATATGGAGGGGGTAAAATTTTTTTTCTTTGGGTCTGGAACACTAGCGCCCCTAGTGTCACTGTAAGCTCTCATTGAAGCTCAATTTTTCCATACATAGCCTACTGAAAAATAGCCATAAAAATAAAATTTATTTAAATTTCATTTGAATTTCTCTCAATATTTTTGTCATGTAAGGATATAAAATGATTATATGGTTGAGTCCAGAAAAAAAATAGTCTATCGAATATATATATATATATATATATATATATATATATATATATATATATATATATATACAGGGTGGAAACGAACTTAATGTCATAAATTTAAGGGTGAGTAGTATGACATGTGTAGATTACAAAACAGAAAGAATATTTAAGGGTAGTTTTCATGAAACTAACATTTTTGGTACCACTGGACCACTGGCAACGCATTTGTATTATTTTATCTATTACACAATTATTTTCGTTAAAAATGCTATTTAATTTAATTATTAAGAATTATATCTTATACAACTAATTTTGAATGTATTTTTGATAACCATATTTTTAATGAAATATGAATTAAAGCAGCAGTAAAAAAAGTTTCATTAAGAAAAGTCGAATTTTCGTTTTTCGAATTTTAAAAAAATTCTTTCAGTTTCGTAATCTACACATGTCATACTATTCACCCTTAAATTTATGACATTAAGTTCGTTTCCACCCTGTATATATATATATATATATATATATACCGTGTGTCTGTCGTAAAGGTGTACATAGGAGATTAACATGGGAAATTAGTTTTTTGCAATTCCCTGCTCACCTAATTATTCTAAGCAAAAACGCGTCAAATAAAAGTTTTAGGGCATAAAATTCTGCATCTAAATCAATAACGACAGAAATTAAATATGAAAATGTAGAAAATTACGTTGAAAATATCCAGTCATGGAATCAAACAAAAAATAAATAAAAGCTTGACGTGTAATTTGTCAAATAAGTTATTTGACGTTTCTGACAATTTGATTTTGTCTCTGGTTTTGTTGTCTGATATTATTAAAAAATGAATATTTATACTAATGAAGAGCGTGTTTTCATAATAAAATGTTTTTATGGAGGTAATAGTTACCGCAAAGTGCGTGATTTATTTTCCGTTAAGTTTATGTATCGGCCGATTCCCAGTGCAACTACAATTACTAAATTGGTGACAAAATTTGAAAAGACTGCTAGTGTGTCTTCAAAAAATACACGTGAGCCGCTGTCAGAATGTAGGACGAGCAGAAGAACGTGCCTTGCTGGAAGAAAGAGTGTTAGGAATGATAAGTGTAAACTCCTTCTGTAGTACTAGATGTATTGGAAATGAGTTGCGAGTTCATCACAGCATCATACATAATATTTAAAAAAAATTCGTACTATTCTTATAAAATGCAGTGTCACCAAGAACTTTTCCCATACGATGAAGAAAGTAGAAGTGTGTTTTGCGAAGATATGCAGAACCAGGCTAATAATGATCAAACTTTTTTATCGTCCATTTGTTTTACCGACGAATACACTTTGACGTTAAATAATGAACCCAATACCCAAAATACACGTTGTTGGGCAACAGAAAATCCTAGAATTAGTATTTCAACAAGGACACAATATCCCCAGAAAGTTAATATGTGGGCTGGAATTTTAGGTCACCACATAATTGGTCCTTTTTAAATACGTGGCAATCTAAACACGGAAAATTATTTGGAGATGCTACAAAACAAAATTGGTCCTGCAAAAGACGATGTTGTGCGCCCAGATCGAGAGGTCTGGTTCCAACACGAAGGATGTCCTGCACACTATGGCAGAAACGTTAGGGAATATTTGGATCTGGCATTTCCTGGGCGCTGGATTGGACGAGGGGGTATTATTAACTGGTCTGCTAAATCTCCAGATCTTGCTCCATGTGACTTTTTTTTTATGGGGTCACTTAAAAAATCAAATTTATAAACAAAGCCACGAAAACATAAATGATCTGAGAGATGCCATATTTAATGAATGTCATCGTATAACTCAGCGGCAACTATTTAATGTACAAAGGTCGTTTTACAATAGATTAGGTTATTGTCTTGTCCAAAATGGTGCTGCATTTGAATATTTATTGTAACTATTATCTTTAAATTATAATTACTTGTTATTTGTTTACTAATTATAAAACTTTTCTTATGTTACAAAATATTGAATTTTTAATAAATTCATATTATTTAAACAAAACTGTATTTTTTGACTTTATTTATTAATCTAATATTTCTGTTATTGTCATACTTTACGATATTTGGCTAAATCAAATTGTTAGAAATGTCAAATAAGTTAACTTACGTTGTGACAGATAAAACGTCAAGCATTTATTTATTTTTTCTTCAATTCCATGGCTATCGATATTTTCAACGTAATTTTCGACATTTTCATATTTAATTTCTGTCGTTAAAAAGTATGTAAAAGTAATTCTGTTTATTGATTTAGATGCAGAATTTTATGCCCTAAAACTTTTATTTGACGCGTTTTTGCTTAAAATAATTAGGTGAGCAGGGAATTGCAAAAAACTGATTTCCACTTTGTGTTCTAAGTTGAGAGCCACTCGTTTAAAAAATATTTTCTTCTTTAATTGGATATTCCCCTTTATCTTCTAAAAGATTGTCTAATAGTATTTTATTGTATCTTTAATTATATAGGAGTTATTTGAGGTAGCTCGTTTAGTTGTTACACCCTGTATATACGATCTAGGACTTTATTTTTTTTTTATCTAAAAATGAATCTAATATACATATATCATCAATTTTAGGTACATTGTGGTACCATTACTGTCTTTGACATTGTAAAGATTCGGTTACTGTAGCAGAACATTTTTTTTTCTACAAAATTAAAATTCATTTTGTCATTACAATCTATATAAGTATTTGTTAATAAATGATCATCCGTTGAAACAGTTTCTATTAAGATTTTTTTCAGGTGGCCAACATTTACAAATATTTTTCCATTGGTAATACAACCTTCGAATTTAACCCTTCACTGTATGAATTTTTTAAATGTGATGTAAAAATTGTAAAAGAGTCACATTCAGTGTTTTATTTAAGGGAAAAATATTAAAAAAAATTAAAGTTACATTTTCAGAAAAATATAAACATTTTTTTTATTGTATCATATATGATACATTATGGGAATTGGCATACATTTAATTAGCATGAAATGATTTTAAACAATTATTATTTTTGTTTAAACATAAATTACTACACATTTTTCACACTGTATATATGTGTATGATAAATTTTTACATGCTGGTAACTTGCATCTCTGTCTCACTTCTTTCACAATTGGGACGTGGAAAATACCATCCATTCTCACTTCTTTTGGCTGAATGTGTACAGTTGGCCCTTTTTTCTTCTTCGCCATCAACTGTTGTTCTATAGATTCAGCTGAGGGTCTGCCAAGCTTTTTCTTATATAGTGAAGAGCCCTTCTTACATAAACAAAGTGCCACCTCTGACCTAAACTCGGAGAAAGAAAGAATTTTTTCTCCTTCGTGCACATCTCCATTGATTCTTCTTTCGTCGTGCACCCTCCTGTAAAAGAGCCAAGCATTTGCAAGAACCATATCTACTATATGGTAGAATATACGAAAATACAATTTCTTACTTGGATAGCGCTTATCTAAAAGGTACCAACCGCCAAACTACTGTTTTGAGCAAATGGTGGTTAAAGTTTTATAATGCTGAAAAATAAGTTTTTCGATGAAACTGACCAGTCGTTAAAATTTATAACTTGAAATAGATCCCTAAAGCATCCAAGAAAGTTTTACACCGATTTAATTTTTCTGAGTTGATTTTTTTGATAAAAATGGCGCTTGGTTCTTTTTTGATTAAATCGAAATTTTTTACATGGATCTCTTTCAATGGTTTTTGTGGCGTTTGGATCTTTATGCATAAAGCAAACATATTGCATGGATTTGTTCTTATACAACAAGTACAACTTTATTATAATAATTAAAAAATACTTACAGTTAAAAAACGTACAGGAAATTATTTAGATTTATTAACACAAGTTAAAAGAAAACAATTAATCATCTGCCTCGGGTATAAAATCAATGTTTTCACCAAATGCATCTACATCGTCTTCAAAATCGGCACCATTTATGTTTCTATAAAAATACTTGACATCATTTGGGATCAGAGCCATCAAACTTTTAATATCAGCCAGCTTTTTATTAGAAATTTCTTTTCCGTTAGGATACAGTTGAAAAAGTTTTGTTGCAAAATAAGGCCCCCCACTGGTTGGCCTGCCTTTGGTTAACGTACTTATGTTAATTTCTTTATAATCTTCATCATCTTTGTGGCTATATTTCATAAAAATTGAGAAAGGGGTTTCTTTACTAAGTTTTATTACCCTAGTTTGAAGCCAATTAACTTTCTCTCCATTACTATCTATTTTTCGGTTGATTATAGATTGCTCTATTGTTGAAGTTCCGAGAAAATCATCCTTTGTCATTTCAACCACAACAAATTTATTCTTTGGCGAACAAAGTTGTATGATTTTTTTAAACTCATCTAGAGTGTAAACACGTAATTGGTACTTTAGTTTTCTTTCAATCTCCCCAAAGTCGGTATCATTTGGTAAGAAGCTGTGGCCAGGTATCAGGTATTTCAAGTAGATAGTCTTAAGTGAAGTGTGCGATTCTAGAATAGCTTTTAAAAGTAATACGATTTTTATATTTCTATTTTGGCCTCCGCATGAGTCAGACCATAAAATTAAGTTCTCGGTTTCTTGCGACAAAAATGTATCAACAAACTTTTTAATACAAGACCCGACCTCTTGAGCCCCACGTCCAGCTATTCCCTCTTTCCAAATAAAACAATATGGTGTGTTAGTTGAGGCTACATGTACGCCTTCATTGTAAATTGAAAGCTGTCTTTTGTAATAAACAATATTAGTAGGAAGTTTTGGCAGCCCTAAAACTTTTTCCATATCGTATGTTACTGTCTCAACTTTAACATCTGTTTTAGCTCGCTCCATGTCATCTTTCATTGCATCTCGTGCTTCTTTCGCTTTTAACAAGTGTTGGTCGTGTTGCAATTTAGTTTCGTCCAGTTCATCCTGGTTGCAGTTCCTAATTTTGGCCGTATAACCATCACATAAATTGCACGTGTCTTTTACAGGGACTTTGCGTCTTAAATTGAAATTTTCGTAAAAAATTGCTTTATATGTTGAAAATCCCACTTTGTGATTAGTTTCATCCTCTCTATATAAACTATACATTTTATTTAATGTGAGGTCAGTTGTCAAAAACCTTGCCTCAGTTTCGTTTCTTGAGTAATGGGATATGTATGTAGGAAATCTGGCAATATGATTTATTACCTTGTTTTTTGTTTCTTCACTCAACTTATTATATCCTCCGCACTTAAATCCTCTTTCATCCTTAATATTACCGGTTTTTATTTTTTTTAAAGCAGTGTTTACCCTTTTGGGTGATATTTTTAAAGTTTTAATATACATATCTCTGCATACTTTTATGTTATTGATATGATACGTTCGAGTATTTTGTCTTCTGTTGCTTTCTTTGTTTCTTTTTCTTTTTATTCCTTGTTGTTTAACTGTAGCTGCTATAAGGGTTGTTTGAGCATTATAGCTCTCCAGTCCCCAAAATTGTGTAAAAAAAGTTTCCCTTACAGCAAGTGTAACATTTTCATTACATTTCAAAGTGCAATTGCACTGGAAATCTATAAACATTTTTGGTTCTACTTGTTTGCCTTTAACTGTAAAATGTTTTTTATTTCCATCTTTTAGTTTTTTTCTATTTGCAAAGGTTTGTCCAGGATATTTGGTGTTCCTCCCCTTCTTAGGCCTGCCTTTTCGGTTTGATTTTTCTTCAATTAACGCCAAATTTCTTTGAGTCTCTTCTGATTCTTCCAAATTAGAATGTGAAATAGAATCCGAATCCTCTGAATCTGAACTTGGCTTATATTCACTTCCAGATTCTTCAAAATCACTAAAATTTTCAATATTCTTCTCTTTTTCACTACTATAAGATACTTCAGAAGGAAAAGAAGATACGTCTTTAGCTTCCTGGACTGGCATATTCTGATAAGTGCCGTCATATTTTAAATCATTATTTGTTGATCAATTATCATTATTTTTCTCATTATCGTTAGTATTATTTTTTATAGTAATGATAGACGTAGTAGAAGCGGAACTTATGTCGCTGCACGAAGGTTGCTGAAAGTTGGAATTGGCTACCTAAGAAATAATAATTAAAAACAATTTCCTAACCTAAAAACACTACTTACATTGGGCACATCTGATGATCTATTTGTCAGTTTTAATGCCAGATTCAAAATTCTAGCACTTCTATCACCCATTATACCAACGTGTGTTAACTTTAACACAAAAATAACATTCACAGCTGAGCGCATAAAAGCGAAATCATGGTGAAAACTCAAACTCAAAAAGGGACCAAACGCCGGATGCTTAATATTTATATAGCCTTCTGTGACTTGGATCCCTTTAGAAGCAAGTAGAATTCGATAATTCGTGTTGAGTAACTTGGTACCCTCACTAACAGATGTCGCCACGAGCAGTTTGGAGTTTGGATCTTTTTAGAGTAACTACGTCTTTGTTATCCAAGACGTTTGGTACCTTTATCTGAAAAAACGTGATTTGGCGGTTGGTACCTTTTAGATAAGCGCTATCCACTTCTGATTAGTATTATATATCTGCCCATAATACTATCAAGTAAATCGACCCCACCCATATGTTTGTTATATTCTTTATGTCTTACTAGTATATTATTGTACTTTAATGACATAGATACGAGATACGATATACAGTATTTAATACCCGCGCAGGTATTATTTTATATTAAAAGCCCTAGGGCATTAAGAGTTACCACGGTAATACTAACAACCAAATGTCATTTTTTATTCAACTCTCTGGATTTTAAGGTAGATTCATGAACGCACCCTAGCTCAATGCAACAATGTAATAACCTCAAAAGTCAAAATGCGATATAATAGTTAGTATCAAAATCTGATTTATTTGTTATCTTATACATTTACTTATTATATAAACATGAACTACTACAATGAAAATAAAAAGGTTAGTAACGAATAAACTCCCAATAGTGCTATTATTTGGTATCATTTACACTCAAATTGCAGTTATGAAATGATCCAGTAAAAGTGATATTACCGGAAGTAATACTGGACGATTCTATTGATTCAATAGTTGAAGCAGATGTAGAAGGCTCGCCAGACAACATCTTTGATATTTTATTTTTTGAAGAAATACTATCTTCTAGATAACCCTCCGCAACAGCTGTACTTCTCCATCCTCCATGGCGTTTTAAAACTGTCATACTAGCCCCTGCATCTGCTAACAATGTTGCAGAAGTTCTTCGCAAGCAGTGGCCTGTATATTTAAAAGCATCCTTCAAATTCAAGTAACTTGCAATAGTGCTAGGAATCTTCCCGAATGTGTTCTTGCCTACAGGCTGTACAGTACAGCAACCGTTTCTGTAATTTAAGAAAAATCTTTTCTGGGAACAACCTTGCGGTCGTAACGAACGACGCATATTCTTTTATCAGTTTCAAACTATTCATTTCTTTCTCTTCAATAATTGTAAAAACTCGCTTTTTATCAGTCTTTGTTTCAGGAATATTTACAACAAAGACTGTTCCTCTATCTTCAATATGATCAACTAACATATTCACCAACTCTTGTCGTCGACATCCACCAAATATACCAAACAACAGGGTAACCTTAATCATCAGATATGTTTTATTCGGTGCTTCATGAATGAATGATGATATTAACAAGGTTAATATGAAAATAAATATGAATGAACTTTAACACCTCCTCTCTTGTTAGAATTTTAGACTTTTTCGCTTGATATCCTTTAGAACTTTGCTTTAAATATTCCCCCAACATAGAAAACTTTCCAATATTGATATTCTTTTTGACTACCATCGTCTTCTTTAACATAGAATATTTAGTCCACAACGAACTTGGGGAAATGATTCTGACTATAAAAAAAATTATTACAGTAATATTATAACTAAAACGTTCATCAACATACCAATTCCTCGAAATATCCGAGTAACACAGTCTCATTTATAATTTCCACAGAGTTATTTACCATCCAGTTTTCAAATTTATTGTATTCTTTATCGTATATGTCTTTAGACTTCTTGGGCAACAAATTTTCAGTAGGTTTTGCAGCTTGTGCCAGTATTTTTTCAGGAATTACACTAAATTGATTGTTCATCTTGACACAGTGACAGAAAAAAGGAATTTTTTTTTGTTGTTTACAAAAACAGAGTTGTACTTAGTTACCGCATTTATTTATTCATAGCCTACATTCTTAATTTTTTTTAATCCATTTTATTTATTATTTATGTTAGAAAGATACATTAGTAAGACATAAAATATTGTATGCACCACGGATATTACTTGATGTTTATAGCCCTCGGGCATAAACATCTTAGTAATACCCTTGGTACATAAATAACTATTAACAACTTATGGGCAAGTTATATCGACTTTTTCTCTCTTAGATTTATCATACCTCCTTATAGTACTACAAGGATTTTCACCAGCAAAATTAGAAACAAATGTGTCAATTTTATTGTCTTTCCATGCAAGGGTAGAGATATCTACGCCATCCAGGACCCCGACATATTCAACACTGTGACCTCTTTCTTCCTTCTTCATTTCTTTTTCGGACGGTAACTTACAATCGACAATACGATTTCTACATATAGTTCCCAGACACAATATGCCTTGTTGGGATAAATAGGATACTAGTGGTAGTGTACTATAGTAGTTATCAAAATATAGGCGGTAATTCTTACCACGATCAATATTACGGCAAAGCCTCGTGACCACATTTGCAGCAGCACCCAACTCAGGTTCATTTAGAAGAACTACATTTTCTTTTCCGGAATATAATTCAAAATTATACGCGTAACACGATATTCTACAAATAACAAAAAATTTGAAGCCCCATTTGTGTTTAAGTGGCATGTACTGCTTTAGAAAATGACGGGACTTACACGAACATAGTTGCTCATCAACTGAGAGACATCTTTCATGTGGAATAGAGGAGAATTGCTTATTCACTTTAGTAAGCAAGGGTCTGATCTTATGTAATCGGTCATGGTTAGGAACATTTACTGACAACATTTTCTCGTTGTCATTAAAGCGGAGGAATTGTCTTATTTTTTCAAATTTATTTAGACTCTTGTAATTTCTAATGATCTCATTTCCAGTTACTTGAGACCAATAAGATCTAATATTAGGTGCATGTACCAAAGACATTATTATGCAAATCCCGATTAGTTTTTTATTTCATGCTCGGCCAACTGCGCTGGTTTGCTGGGGTCTTTTTGAACGCTGAATAAGTTTGACTGTTCAACAATATTATAAATTATATCTGGAGTGAAAAAATAGTTAAAAAACTGTAAGGCGTACTCAACTCTAAAATGGATGCAGGTAACTTGTCATTTCCCAAAAATGCCATTTGCTCTTCGTTCAATTCTAGATGTTTTCTTTTCCATACAATATTATATTTTGTTGCTTTTTTGGAATGTACTGAAGGTTGTTCATTACCATCTGCCAGAGGTTCTTTTGGAATTTCGTAATCAGTTACATTAGCATCCACTTCTTCTACTTCTACAGGATCACTACTTGCTTCTGGTTGGCAATCATCACCTTCTTCCAATTGGGGAATATAATAACAAAAACAAATAACGAAATTAATTATTGCACTTTGCATAAACAAAAAGCACATCAACTAATTCATCATTAGTATATTTTTCCATTTTGTTGACAGCATCTATCAATAAAATGTCAATTGTTCTTTGTTTAATGTTAGTTTCTGTTGTTTCCATAGCAACAATGATATTGTGTATTAAAATATGAAATAAAATAATTAAATTTCAACTTGAAATAACTCTTTTGTTTTTAATTTTAGAGGCATAGTGATAATGAACTTTTATATTCAGATAATAAAAATTTAAATGGTACCATTTTCAATAAGGCATTCCATTTAAAAAAATGTTAATTTGTTGAATAAGTCGCGTATTTGATGTTCAATTGTTTTGTATTTTCCACTGTTAAATTTGTCGTATAATATCGCCCAACTTTGTCCATGTAATCGTCTTTCTATCTCTTCAAATAAGAAAGTTAGGAATGGTGGCCCGCTTACAGTGGACACAAATACATACTGTAAACAATATCAAATATATTATCTGGTTATTATGAAACAATATTTTTGAATTATTGATTATTAAATACCTGTAACAAATATTCATTGTTAGAAGAAAAAAAAAAAAAAACTAATAACTAGCATTTGTTGTTGTTCTTAATTTCAAACAAATTGCTGTTTCAAATAACAGTAGATGAAGCATAAAAAATGAGAATGCAAAGACATATAAATATTAATATTAAATAAAGTGTATGTAAAATAAACTTGTGAGATAAGAAATAAATGTAATACAAGTATTCTTTTAACTAAACGGTTTTATTTCATGGTATACAACTTATATATAAAATGTATATAAATATTTTTTAAAATGTTTATTTTTCTGTTACTTTTTTCCGTTTTTGCATATTTCATAGCTTTATTTTTTAAAGATAATGTTTTATAAAGGACTAGTTCTTATTAATAAATCTATTAGAAATATATTGTGTATAACATTCGTCAGTCTCTGCTAAAAAATTATTATACTTTTTATTTATTTGTCGGATTATCTCTGCTTTTAATTTTGTTTTTAGATATTCATGTTTATTGTAATCGAAAAAGTGATGAAACGTTTTCAAGGCGTAAAAAAATATTTCCGTAAACTGTTGTGTTGTTCTTCAATAATTTAATAGTATCATTGTTTCCATAATCACGTAACATACTTAACACTTCACTGTCTTCAATTAATACTGTCTGTTCATCATTTATTTGTAAATTTTGCGTGCATAGTTGACATTTTTTTTTTTTATTAAATTTAAACAATAAATATCCTGCATAATAAACAATACTATTCATTTTAAATAAAGTAATAGCTTCTTTTTCTGTGCTAGTTTCTTTAGATTTAGTTTCGATATCAGATTCAGATTCACTATAATCTTCAGTCGTTAGGGTTACATTCTCATCTTCATCAGGTATTATATTCGTTAAATCAAATTGTTCATCTAAATCTATACAGTCTTCCTTTCAATTTTATTTTATTATACATTTTGCAGTTTTTTATAAAATTAATTGCATCTAGTAAAATGGATTTTACTAATTTGTTATGATCTAATAGATTCAGTAATCCTTCCCTTTTCCTTAACTTAGCATTTGTCAAAATACATGGCACACAATTTTCTATCACATATTTTATCTTTTTCTCCAGTTTCGGGATCCAATAATCCCTTTGTATGATTTCTCTGGTCTTCGCTACGCTAAAGTCACCAAAATCATGGGCGTTTTTAATTATTTCTACTTCTAATCTTTCGGGTATTACTAATAAATCAGTTCCTTCATGGTATTTGTAAATCAAACCATTTACTTCATGGTAGACGTTGTTCTTTTGAGTTGCGATTCGTTGTTTAATGTCAAGTAGATCTTCATCTTTTTCTTGCGCCTTTTTTATTTAGGGAAGAAGACTGTCAGTAGTGATGTGTAATATCGAAGCTCTTGATAAAGCGTCTACGTGTTTCAATTTGTCAACTGGCCTGTGTTTTATAACATAATCATTATCCTCTAATTGAAGTGCCCATCTTGCAATTCTAGTACTTATTTCTCGTTTCTTCATCGTCATTTTAAAAGCAGCGCAGTCCGTGACTAACTTGAACTTCGTTCCGTACAAATATACACGAAATTTTCTTAGTGCAGCTACTACAACACTTCCAACTCATAGCTGCTGTAATTTTGTTCTGCTGGTAACGTTTTCTTGGTTGAGATCCCGGTTGAGCCCCCAAATTTGTAGTAATTTAATACAAATTGTGTATTGAAAATAATTTAATATCAAGTATGTAGGTTTACAAGGCACAAAATAAAAAGGTATTTCAAATATTAACAATTATTATATTCACACAAATGATCGTCAGTTCCTAGCGTCACCCGGGTTAAACACACACTGTCTAGCCATCGCTTGTTTGGGGACCGTCGGTACGTGATGGGTGGGACGGACTCACACCAGTGTCGTCAGTATAGTTTTTTTCCTACATATATTTTATCAAAAGAATACTCGTACTAAACAAATAAACAGTCTTATGCGTTTCAAAAAAGTATTTAAAAAAACAATTAATATTCATTATTATCTATAGCAGCGGTTCTTAACCTTTTTGGCTGGCGACCGAAAGTACAAATATATTTGAAGTTCGCGACCCTACTTGTTTTATTATATAATATAAATAAAAATAATATTTTATTTATATTTTGTTTATTGCAATAATGATTATTACATAACATAAATGTAAAAATAAACCAAATGTATTTCTTTTTTTATTAATTTAAATTTTAATTACCATCAGCATCATTGGAGCAATTAATGACGACCCTGGTGTTGTATTTTTGAACAAAGAACACTTATACGTGGACTTATATTCATAGAAAGCGCACAGCGCATGTCATGTTGAGGATCCAATCTATTCCTCCTGTACTTATTTTTCATGACAGCAAGACAGGAAAATCCTGCTTCACACAAATATGTAGTTGGAAATGGAAGTAGAGCTTTTTCAGTTTCAATGCTCAAAATAGGCTTCCCAGATAGTTCCGCTCAAAATTTTGTTAGACTCATTCTAGAAAATCTCTCTTTTAATATTCCATCCTCTTGAATTTCGAGCAATTCTTCTTGTAATCCTGCTGTAGGATTTTCAATATTCATTACATCTACTTCAAAAGGATTTCTAACCCAATCATACTTTTTGATTTCGACATTTTGAGGGATGTATATATCCATTTCATCTTTAAGATATTTTAAAAGTTCCAAAAAAGTAGGCATGGACTCCTCAAAAATATTGTTGTTATTCAGATTTTCCAAAAACAAATTTAATGTTGGAAATACTGCTAATTGTAAATTTTTCTTGCCACAGATTTATTTTGTTTTTAAAAACAGTAACTTTTTCATATATGTCTAACTACAGTACGATTTTGACCTTGCATTTCAATATTTAACTGATTTAAATGGTGAAAAATATCGCTCAGATATGCCAATTTCGCCATCCATTTGTTGTTTTTGAAGCGATCAGAACATTCGTGTTTTTTTTTTCTGTCAAAAATGTTTCTATTTCAGTTTTAAGAGAAAGAACCCTGGCTAGAATCTTTCCGCGGGATAACCAGCGGATATCCGAATGGTATAATAAATTTTGGTGATCTGAACCCATTTCCTTACACATCAATCGAAATATCCGAGAGTTGATTGCACGTGCCTTTACAAAGTTTATTATTTGGATTACGTCCTTTAACACCTGGTGTAGATCTGGCTGCATATCCCGTGAAGCCAGGTTTTCTCGGTGTAAAAAGCAATGTATTGTAACAACCTCTGGATTTTTTTTCCTTGACTTTGGCACAAAATCCTATTCGACTCCCTATCATTTCCGGTGTTTCATCTGTACACAACACAATTTTGCCACAATAATTGGTGTTTTTCAAAAAAACTTGTCAGTTATAAGAAATATGTCAGCTTCAGTTGCGGTTTTAGAAATCTTTTCATAAAACAAAAACTCTTCATTGAGAATAAAACAAAAACTCTTCATTGAGATTTTGTCAAGTTCTGTATCTTACGTACGCTAAAAGCTGTGGATAATTTTCTATATCCACTGATTCGTCGATTTGAATTGAAAATTTAATAGTTTTTTTTCAAGTCTAATATTAACTGTTCTAAAATATCTAATGACATTGAATCTATCCTTTTTTCACAGTATCGTTTGAAATTGGCACCATTTCCAGTTTCTTTGCTATTTCTTCTCCACACACAGTTCTTGCCATGGCTAAAGCAGCTGGTTTAATCAACTCTTCAGCAATATCATGAGACCTTTTACATTGAACTACTTTTAAGGCTACTTCGAAACAAGCATAGGTAGTTTTTTCTAATGAAACTATTGCCGAATTTGATGCTGCATCGAGTCTCATGCGCTTCGCGTGTGCTTCTTTGTTTTTCCAAAAAGCAAGCTGTTTATTTGCGTACGATGGATGGACTTTTTCGAGATGCCTTTTCAATTTGTTTATTTTTAGCGATTCATTTGAAAGAAGTTACATACACACCATACATTGTGGTCACGTTACACCCGTGCGATCTTTTATTTCAATAAATCCTAAAGATACAAATTCTTGTTTGTATATTAACATCCGTTTCGCCATGACTAGGCTTGGTGAAAATGATGTCCATCAATTGAACGGATTGCTAAATAAAAATAGGCGTAACAACTCGAAAAGTGAAATCCATTTTACTTACCAACTAAATTTGGTAGAACAATTATTTCACCTTATTTTGACAGCGTGACAGCGAACTACAAAAATGGCGTGTTGCGCTATCATACACATGTAAACACGTAGTACAGTATGGGTAGCGTAAAGGTTCAGGTTCAAATTCGCTTGTCTGCGCACAATCAGTAAATTAAATACTAATGATGTACAGTCAGCCAAACACAATCGATGCTATCTCAAATAATGTATTTGTTTGGTTGACTGTACATCATCAGTATTGGTTTGTTGATTGTCCGCAGCAAAGCGTTTTTGAAACTTACCGCCACCAGATGTGTTTAGCCACAGACAAACAGCAAGCTTGCTGTTTTCTGTGGTTTAGCGTAAGCATTGTTATGCAGTTTCAATGTGGCATATCTCAACATTCCTCATCTAACTGGTGGGTTACGGCGACCCACTCGATTACCTCCTGTACTCAAATATGGGTCGCGATCCGAAGTTAAGAACCACTGATTTATAGAATCAGAAGCCGTCTCTGCATTTTCTGTGCTTGCGTTCAACATTCGATAGCATGTTACCAATTTGCTGGCAGTTTCTAATCCGAATCTGTTTCCAAGTTTTGGTTGGATTAAGCTGCGATTCGAAAATATGCGCTCTATGCGTGATGACGACGCAATACAATTTTGTAAATGATATATAAAATGAATAAAGGTCTCGTTAATTCTATTTTCCAATGATAGCCAACCATGTTGACGCTATCACATTTTGTCTTACGATTTCAGAAAAAAAATAATGGGGAATTGATTATCCCGTGCTTCAAACTGAATAATTATTGGTAAAAATATTGGATTTATATTTTCATATACCCAGTTCCTTGCATTTTCTTTTTCATCGTTGGTAATATTTTTTCCCATATACAGGGTGTAACAGAAATAAGTACATTAAATTTAACCAGTGATAGAACGCATCGAGTGCAATAATATTTCTTAATAACTTTTTCTTATAAACTTTCAAGATATAGAGTTAAAATTCTTCAAAGTTTTGTCACAAATTTCATACCCGCTTATGGTTGAATAAAACAAACAAATGCATTTTGGTAACGTAGAGCGCGTTGCATAATGCCAAAATTCAAAATGGGGCTATTTGCGCGTGCGTCTTCAAACAACTGTCCAGCTGTATTTTCGTTGTGGTTGTGACGAGCGTTATCAACACCACCTAGATAATAAAGCCTAACTACTGTTTGGTGACGTCACTGATAAGAGGCAACGGGTATAAACGCCAGATTCAGCAAGAAGCGTTCAGTTCTGCTACTATAATAGCTGTAATCTTATTTTTATATAATTTATAGATTTATAATAGAAAATATATTTACATAAGTACCTCCATTAATGAAATAAATATCTGTAAGACAAGTTTATGTATGGTAGTAATGAAAAGAAAAATATAGTTACAAATATTTATTAAAATTTACATAATAATTATTTTTGTTTTTCTTTTTTGGACATAGTTAAATTACAATCTGAATTTGTTTTTCTTTTTCTTACACCTAAAGTTTTATCCTCACTATAATTATTTGGAAATATAGCCTTTTCACCTAAAGTAGTTAATTTCCTGTCTTTTTTATTAGTATTTGTGGCTCGAGTTTTTGGAAGTGTTGCATTATTTTTAAGTTTACAGTAATTATTAAGTATAATATTGATGGTAATAAAAATATTTTTTTATATAAATAAGAAACTGGGTGTTTATTACAAAAATCTTGCATTAAAATATAATCGTTAGATGATATTTTTTCATATATAAGTTTATTAGCTATATTTTTTTGATTTTCGTGTTTTAAGAATAAATTCTTCCGTATCCAATATTTTTTTCAAAATTATAAAGCTGTGTATTACGACTGTAAAGATAATTCTGTTGGAAATTTTAAACCACCTCTATTTAATTTTATTATTAATATATTAGAAAACTCTGTAGCCATTTCTTTTTCTACTATTAAGTAATTTTACACAGATCATAATTAACTGCAGTTTCATCATTATTATCTAAATTAGTAATTGTTATTTTATCAGAATTAGATTTTAAAGACAGCTGCAACCAGGGGCGGATGGGAACTTTAAAATTTACCGGGCATAATTTAATAAACCGGCACCAATTTAAGATTTTTGAACTTATGCGAAAAAAAGCGCCGCAGGCGAAATTTTTTTTTCATTCAAGGTCAAATACTTTATAATTCAAGGTTATATTTTTTCTAGGGATGGGAAAAGCGGCATATTTTTCCCCTTTCATGTACAAAAATAAATTGCCAGATCACAGAACAAGAATTTTTAAGGGGGGGGGGTGAACATCAACCCCCCCCCTAGCTACGTCACTGTATTTTTATGTGTAACAAAAAAAAAATCATAGTAAGATAAAACGTTTGAAAGATATATTTTTTAAATAATGCAAACAAAACCAGTTTTTAAATACTGTATTAATAAACTTAAAAATACCTAGAAGTATACTGCCGTGCTAAGCGCAGAGGGGGTAACTACGTAAA
Source organism: Harpalus rufipes (assembly GCA_951394225.1). Lineage (NCBI taxonomy): Eukaryota > Metazoa > Arthropoda > Insecta > Coleoptera > Carabidae > Harpalus > Harpalus rufipes. The sequence goes on from OX596285.1 coordinate 26,491,858, forward strand.
ATACCATTTTGAGATAATTACTGTTTTACATTTCTTTTCATGCTGTCCATGCTATTGAATGCATAACAACTATTTTGGTCACTAGTATATAATTTTTGTATCTTGTTGATTATATTAACTTGAAATATTAAAATGCCTTTAATTTTCCAATTTAAACGCACTTACGACTTTTTTCATACTGATTTTCTGTTAATTTGCTAAGCATAGAAGCCGTAACTACAGGTAAATTATTATTATTTACTTAATCAGACAACAATAATAATGATTAATGAAAATAATAAATACAAATATAAATTAAATTATTTTATTTATATTATAAATGTATATAAAAAAACTGAATATTATTCTACATAAGTATATTTGGCGTTTTTTTCAGTCTTCATCCGTATCAGGTACAGATTGGTTAGATATTGGTATATTTTTCCAAAATTCTAGCCTATTTTTTGGCATAATACTGTTGTCAGCTTCTATTAATTTGGAAATAATATTATCACGTCGAGCTAATGTTATTCCTTGGGGGTTTTCTTGTTTTTTTGGATGAGGAATGCCAGATTTAAAAACTTTTGCATTTAAAAAATTTAATGGTAAAAACTCGCCATTAAATTCTTTTTTATATGATAAAAACATTTTTCCTCTTTGAGCTTCTACTTGAACAATGTCACTTAAGTATGGTCGCTGAGAATGTTTTTTATTAATTTTATGTAAGGACGAATAGTCTTTCCAGTTATAAAAATCCTCTAACTCCATTTCCAAAACTGTAACTTTGGAAGAATTTGATTTTTGCACTGCTGTTTTAAAGTCAGCGAAATCATAGACTTTCCTCATTTTTCGAAGCGATTTTTCTACTTGGTGATGGAAAGAGTCTGCCGACATATATGTGTGTCCTGGTTCAAAATAATTCACTACGATAGTATCTGCATTTATAGAAGAACCGTTAATGACATACAATAAAAAAGTAAAGAAAGTCCAGTTTTTATTTTGGGACGTGCAATTGTCGACCCATAAAATAATCTTCTTTTTATCACGCTCAGACAGAAGAAATTTGTAGAAGGTACTTATTATATCTTCCTTTTTTTACCTACTGGTGCAAAACTTTCATTGTATACAATCATTCGCTGAGTAAATATTACGGACTTGAACATATCACAACGAGGTAACATGATTACTTTTTCTAAATCTGCGGAATATATAACTTCATTCTCAGTTGGTTTTTTTCAGCATCAATTCTGTAAAGCTTTCTAGCTGCTTCTGCTTTCTTCATATGTTCAGACCATTTTTTACAGTTTTCGCAATCTTCTTGTAAATCATCTTGTTTGTGAGGATGGATATTAAAATGTTCGCATGTTTCACACTCTTCATGACCAAGTTTAACAAAAGATATGTTAAGGTTTTGTACTATGGATCGGTATAAGTCATAGGAACATGCAAAATTTTTGTTCTGTTCTTTAAAATCGGAATACATATCTTTGATCGTTAAATCACTAGGTAGATACCTACGATTTGGTGCGTGTTCGCGTCTGTAATGAGATATATTGGGCTGAAATGATTCAATATGTTTTTTTATAATTTCATGATCTATTTTATTATGCGGTTTTCTTCCGCGCCTTCCTAATCATTATTATTAAGATAACTGTAGATGGTTAAACTATCGCACAAAAGCCCAAAAAGCTATACACCATTCGAATTAAGAATAATAATTGGGACTTCTGATTTTGTCCACATATTCTCGGTTCATTCTAGTATATATTCCAATAATGAATGGATTTTTGAAACCTCTTAATATTTCGGAGAAAAATAAAGTTCCAAAATGTGCCAAAACCGAATGTTATTTAAATGGGGAAAAATCAAGTGCATTTAGGCACGATCAAATATTAAAATTAAGCGGAATCATTGCCAGTATATTTTTTTTTATTTGGAATCACTGTAGGGGGCGAACCGGTTAAAATTCGACTTGCTCCCTTTTAAGGTCCACCATAATACATATACTATAAATAGTTTGTTAGTCCATATATTATACTTTTAAATCTTTTTTTATTTTTAAATTTGAATGTATGATTTATTTTTATGAATAAAAGTCTATATTTCAAGGTATACTCGTATTATTGATATTGTTATAAAACATAAGGAAGTAAATGAAAATGAAATGTAGTCTTGAAGAACTTTTTGATTTTTCTAGTAATTAAAATAACTACTTGATTTTTTCAAGTAATTGAAAAATAACTACTTGACTTTTCAAGTACTTGACATTTTAACTACTTGACTTGACTTGACTTTCGGCTACTATTACTTGACTTGAGCTTGACTTGATTTCAAGTCAAGTCAAGTAACTTGAATATCAAGTCAAGCCGTGAAACTCTAGTTGCGAGAGAAGAGCAACTTCAAAATTGTACCTTGTTTTTATGTCATTGCATAGTTTAATTAAGAAACGTCTACATCGTAAGTAAAAATCTTTTAATTCAGAAGTACTTCCAGTATTAATACCATTTTTTAATTGCATCACACCGATACCTAAGTACATATCTTCTATATTAATAAAATATCAGTCGTCGGTCGGATCTATTTTATGTAGATCCGTTTTATTCATGTAATTATGATCAATATAACTTCTTAATAAGTCTTTGTACAACTGACACATATTGTTGTGTAGAACCAGTAACATAATCTTTTCAGTTTGGAAATATATAACTTAATTACTTTGATCAGTATCCAATGCTAAAATAAATAAAGTAATTTTATAATCGGATTTTTTAAATCCAATATAAATAAGCTCTGAAGCATGTATCTTATGTGATTGCCATTCCGAAGTAAAACATATTTTTAATGCGCTCCATTGTTCAAGCAATCTTTTTACAACAGACTGTAAAAACAATCAACGTATCTGAGATTGCGTCAACAATTTATGTAGTTCAACATGGCAAAAATTCTGAAATTCCGCGAATAGACATTGTTTTTTGGAACTGTTCTTGAAAAAAACTGTATACTTCTCGTGCTGTCTTCAAAAACTCTTGGAAGTTCTTTTCACGATTTACTGCAACATAAATGTAGCGAATGGCAAATACATTTTAATATTGTAATACCAGGATAATGTTGTTTTAAACGAGAAGATACAGAATTATTCGATTCCATCATGATATTATAGCCATCTGATGCGAATCCAATTAAATTTTCTTTGGGAATTTGTACTTCATTCAATAAATCCGTAAACGCCGTATATAAACGACTTGCAGTTGCCCCAATATTAGTTTCTTCTGGTTGATGTTTCGAAAAAAATTGTACTAAATTTAAAAACCTTGTTTGTATTTTAAAAGTTGTGCTCGAAACATATCTTACACAAACACACAAAGATTTTACTGTCCATCGTTCGGTGGACTCATCAATCAGTACGCTAAATTTTGTTTGTCGTAAAATTTTGATTAATTCTTCTTGAGTACATTTTCCAGCCACATTTTTCACAATTGCTGTCGCTTTCGTTCGTCCAAAAGTGGCCCCCTGACATACATGATCCTTTAAATGTTTTTTTAAACCATTTATTAAATGATCTGCTGCTAGAAATGATATGTTGTGTTCTGTGAAATAGGATGCTAGCCAAATTTGAAATGTCTTTATTTCTTGTGTTGAGTTAAATGTTTCATTAATTTTAGGTTGAGTTGGTGCAATATTTTTCACCAATTTTTGATGTCTAAATCCTTTGCTATGTGTTTTAATTACACCAATATCATTGACCATATCTTGTTTGCATGCTACACACCTTGCTCGTAAATTATTTCCCAAACATAAAAATTTGATACAACTCAAGTTCGAGTAATAATATTTTTTTAACCTTTACCTTTAACAGGCCTATGCCATGTGTGCACCTTTTCCATTCTACCTTATATCTTTAGCAGTGTTCCTTCGGACTGTGATTGTGATTTTGTGAATCCTGGTTAGTTTAATCGTGATCCTTTTGAATCATGATTTGAAAATTATATCAAGAAAACAACTTGAATAATATAAACACCATATCGTATGCAGACCAATGAAAAATAATTTATTATGGCGTCATGAGAATAAAGCTCATTGGTTATTGGTTGGAATTGACATGAAAACAAGCGCGAAGTCAGAGTCAGACAAAGACTGAATCACATACAGAAATAAATTATTGTGAAACCGTTGTTACAAAAGCATTTTTTTTTAATACAAAGAAAAGTGAGAATAAATGTATAAGTTTAAATTGTACATTTATGAACTACGAAGTAATATTGTACATTGTATGCAAGATTAAATTATTTTACAAATACAATAGTTATTGTACATCTAGCAACACTGGTAGGCATTCATGGCCTGCAACACTAGCGCTCGGTGTCGTAATACATAACCAAAATGCTTATGGCGGGTAGTATACATCTCGCATTTAAGATATATTTATTATTTTTTTATTGACATAGTTTAAATTGAAAACTTTAAAATAAACATATATGTGTGAATAATATTGTTAATGAATGCAGTCTTGGATTTAAGCAATATATAGAAGAATTATTTATATTATTCTACTGGGTTGTCCAAAAAGATGTTACCACTCATATGGTACTACATAATTTAATTTTTCTTTTGTTGCAGACTAGATATGGCCACTCGACTTACTTTGGAAGAGAGAAGGAAAGTAGCAGCTTGGATGGAAATGTTTGGATCACCCTCAATAGTAAGAAAAAAAATCAGCAATGGTTTCATAAAGATACTCCAAGCCGTTTACTATCCGTCGACTGCATGAGAAATTTATGCGCACTTGGTCTGTGACCAATGATTAAAGGAAAGAGTGGACGTCCAAGAAGTATTCGAACGGAAGATCATAAATGTTCAAGGCACAATGATTAGGAGCCTAGGAAAGTCTAGTACGAGATTAGCATTGTAAACCGGAATAGCGCGGACAAGTGTCTTAAGAATTCTCCTCCTTGATCTAGGAATGAAGCCGTATCACATTCAAATGATACAGGCCCTTTCTGACGCTGATAAAATTGCTCGTGACGCACATAGACCCTAATGTTGTGTTTTTTATGGCGGGTGAAGCCACATTTCATGTCAGCGGCAACGTGAATAAGCACAATTGCGTCATTTCGAGCGTACAGACAATCCCCATGAACTAAGGATACGTTCACAACGAAGCTGTGATACTGGATAGAAGCAGCGATGATAGTAGAGAGTATTGAATATAATCACTGTTAAGTGTGCACAACGGGAACTGTGATACGTGATTCATTTTTGATATGTCAAGCAGTGACGACGATTATTTGTGTTCTACTGTAACAAAATAATATATTTTAAAGAAAAAATATAAACGAAAATATCATACTCATCCAATAAATAAAAAACGACCAATTTCGGGTGAATATCATCACTTATGTAAAGAAATTCGTAAATACCCAGAGCGATTTTATGGATATTTAAGAATGTGTCCCTTCACGTTTGATTATATATTGGATAAAATTAAGGGAGAATTATCAAAAAACTGGAAAAATTGTCTTGCAAATCCAATATCTGTTGAAGAACAATTAACAGTAACACTTAGGTAAGTGTTTTTATATCGTACATATAAAATAATATTGATGCCAAAAAATAAATTTATTTTCGAAATAAATACATAAATATTTCTAATTACTATGTGATTGCTATCATTAGTTAATGAAACAGCGACCCCGCATTTACTGAGGATCCAGTGTTGTAGTAAGGTAAGGTTATGTCGTGATGTTTTGATAAAACTGTAGCTACCGCACTAAAAAAAGAGTAAATCTATTTTTGAAGAACGGAAGTAATTCTACAACGCTTCCGACAACATTCTTATGGAAAATGATATTTTTAGAGCAAAACAGAAAAAAAATTGTAGGTGTTTTTGTTCAGACTGAAAATTAAGTTAATGTCGTGATAGGACATTTACGGCCGGTATTATCAACCGATTTAAAATGGCATTTAACGTTAAATGCTCCTTTTAGCACAATATTCGGTATTACCAATGTTTTTTAAATGCCAGCTATCATTTAATTCATCGTTTAGTTAAATGCTGCTTTCGATCGCATTTATCCGTTTAAAAGGGCATTTAATTGAACAATTCAGCATATTTATAAGTAAATGAAATCATTTGTACTGTTCATATAAATATATAGGCATTTATAATACATAATGGATACGTTAAGTGATTCAACTGACACTCTGAGTTCATCTACAGAAGAAGAAATTATTGTTAATATACAAAGAAGAAGACAAAAAATTATAAAACTGAGACAAAATCATTTTGGAAATCTTACGGATGAAGAATTTTTTCAAAGGTTTCGATTTACTAAATGTAGTTGTTATAATTCTAAACAAAATTGAAGATCAAATTAAATTTTATTCGAAACGGTAAAACATTTTATAAATAACCTCTTTTAGAGATAATATTTACATCCATTCCATATTAACCGTTTGCTGTAGAAATTATTGTTTAACACCCATGCAGCAGCTTCTTTTAACACTTCGATTCTTTGCAACTGGTTGTATGCAAATAACAGTCGGTGATTTTATTGGTGTTACAAAAGCTACAGCTGGTCGTACAATTAAACGTGTATCAGAAGCCATAGCTTCACTGAAACCTGAGTACATTCATTTGCCCAGAACCCCTGAAGATGTACAGGAAACAAATTTGAGATTTTTTAATATTGCCAATTTCCCGCGAGTACTGGGAACCATTGATTGTACACATAAAAATTCAGTCACCAGGTACATTTTTTTAAATTTAATTGCTTGTTTTCATATTCACATTTTATAATTTTGCAGGTGGTGAAGACGGTGAAATATACCGTTGTCGTAAAGGGTTTTTCTCTATTAATGTACAGACAGTTTCAAGTTATGATTTGAAAATAACAAATATAGTAGCTAGATGGCCTGGTTCTTGTCATGATCAAACAATATTTAATAATAGCAACTTGAAAAGACATTTTGTTAATGGCCATATCAAAGATACATATTTACTTGGGGATAATGGGTACAGAAATGAAAATTATCTTTTAACACCATTACTGCATACTAATACAAGAGCAGAAATGTTGTACAATTCGGCGCACATAAAAACGCGTAACACTGTAGAAAGGCAATACGGATTGTGGAAACGCAGGTTTCCTTGTCTTTCTATAGGTATGAGAGTTTCTCTTCCGTTAGTGAAAACAATCATAGTAGCTACTGCTGTTCTGCACAACATTGCCATCGATACAAAAGAACCAGAGCCCTTACCTGATGATTTAATAATTCATTACAATGAAGAAGACGACTTGATACCTAACGAAAATAATGAAGAAGTAGATTCAACAAGGCGAATATTAATAAATAATCATTTTACAAACATATAATTCCTATATTTTTCACTTATTGTAGATACATAAAACAAACAATACATGTAAGAAAAAGAAAAAATAGTATATTATACATCAAGGTTATGGAAGAGTATCATTATTGACCGAGCGATAGATTAGAATCCCGAGGGAACCGAGGGATTATAATTCGCGAGGACAATAATGCTCTTCATAACCGTGGTGTATATATTATTTTTTCACTACTAGGACATACCTAATTATAAGAATGTTACGAAATTTATTCTTAAACATATCATTATTGACTCATTATTGACCAAGGTCAATAATAATGTCAAAATTATTGACCTAGATTAATAATTTTTACACTATTATTGACCTTGGTCAATAATAGATCTCTAGGTATAGAAAAACAATTTCACGGAGCAGTAATGAGTCAATAATGATATGTTTATAGGCTAGTAGTGAAAAAACATTGTTATAAACCATAATTATTTTAGATGAATTTTTCTATAATACTGTCAAAATTTTCCAAAAACTTTCTCAAAATGTCATTCATAATTGTTTTTCTTTCTAAATCCTTTTCTAGGATTTGTAATTTTAACTTACTTTCTTGTGCTTCGTATAAGTTTTTTTCATTTGAATTTTGAATGTTTTGTTTTTTGCAAAAAATATTGCTCCTTGGCATTAGCTAAATTAGTCAACATATTTTCTTTTTTCTTGTTAAAATTAGAATGTTTATATTTATTATCACTGCTTTTGACTTTTGGTGTAGATTGTTCTTGTTTTGTAGGGTCCATCTGAACCATTTCACTCTCCGCTAAAATTATGTCATTATCGCCTAACACTACTACATTTTCACAATTTGTGTTATATGGCGCTTCTGCATTTATATCAAGAATGTTACTGCACTGCACTGTCTCCTTTGGCATATCATTTGGGTCAAATATTATTCCTGTATCTATAATAAAACTGTTATTCTCATTATCATCGTCAAATACATTTTTTTCTCCATAAACAGTCTTTAAATTTATAATATTTAAAACTTTTTCATAAACTATATTATCTTCTATTTCTGAGGGGCCACCACCAGTCTTATTGAAACTTCTCTTTTTATTCGTTGCGTACTTCCTTGCGTTATTTTTTAAATTCTCGTATTTGCTTTGTAGCTGTTCAAGTGTCCTACGCCAAATGACCGAAGAATTGTATTTATCAGCAATTTTTTGCCAAGTATTTGTCTAAAAACATAATTCCATAATATTATAAGGTTAAAGAAAAATCGAAACTAATGCTTGAACAGTTAATTAAGATTTTAATTACCGCTGCATTATGAGCACAAATCAAGAGACAGCTACTATGTATAATGAGAAAGCAACCAAGAATATAATTGTTCATACACTATGCACACATAACAAAAAACTACTACGCATAGTACAATTGAAATTATATCCTTAAATGAATGTTTATTCATGGGTAAATACACGGAACATTGTCATAGGAAATAGAGGTTAAAACCCCTTGTTTCGCTTGAAAACTTGTACATAGGTAAATGTCATGACGATATGAATGTTTCTTAATTATATGTAGTTAAAATTACCTTTAAAACATTAGTTGATGCATTTGTCTTTTTATTTTCTATAATGTTTTTGTGGTCTTCAATAATGTTTAATAGTTTTAAACAATCTTCATCAGAGAAATTCTTGGATCTCGATCTAATTTTACTCATGTTTGTAATCTGTAAAAACAATTAAATTACTTTAGAATACATATTTTTCATGAATATAAAAACAAAAATATTTTAAAGTACTTACATCATTTACAAATTTATGTTATTATGTTTGGTCGACGGTCTACTCGTCGCAGGTTGGTGGCAGGTTGTAAATGTCAACATATTTATTTTGTTAGTTTAGGTTAGATGTAGACAGTAATTTCCCTAGAAAGTCACTAAAAACCAATTTTACACTGCACAACTATTTTTAAATGAACATTTAACTAAATATTACCGCAAAATGTTTGATAATATCCACATCCAATTTAAATGCGCATTTAATATAAACACTAGTTAACTAAAGGGTCTTCTAGATAAATTTGATAATACCGGCCGTTAATGTCGTGATACAGGATAGGAAATGTGATAATAATAAAAATCATGAAAAAAATTAATACATTTTATTTTTTAGACTCTAATGCCTCTCCTCTTCTAGGACTTCACAGATATTACACATATACACATCGTCATTGTCTTCGAAATTATTTTGGCAGGTTGTGTGGTATGGAATAAGGCAAAATGAGCATTGCACCTAACTGGCGCCAGTTTTTCTTTTCACATCGGTTGAAAATTTTATGTGGCAGTTTCCACAAATCCAATCTTCTTTATTATCATCTGATTTCGAATTTTTTGATTTGGACGACGCACATTTGCCTTTAGACGTGGATGGAGTACTGCAGATTGGCGTAGAAGTGGAAGGAGCGCATTCATCCAGCTCTAAACCAAGATCGAAATTTATCAGCAAGCGGGCTCGAGAGTCTCCCCTTTTTTACGCGTTGACGCTTTTCTTTGAGCAGTCGGCACTGTTGGAGGTGTAGCAACTGGCGTTTGCGGTTCTTGCGATCGCGTTTCAAGAGCTGGCTGATCGGTTAACGCCGATGGGCTTAGACCTTCTGCTGGAATTGCATGTCTATTAAATGGATAGACACCTGCTTTTATTAATGGGTTTATTATCTTCGAAGGTGTCATGCTTAATATAAATGGTTCCCTGAAAATCTCATGAAAGTTGTAATGGTTGGGTTTATCCAGCGGATGATCAAGCATGTAATCATTGAGAGCTTTGCCCCAATGACTTTTCAGTGGCTTATACACGCCCACGTCTAATGGCTGAAGTAGATGAGACGTGTGTGCAGGGAAAGTGAACAGATAAATATCGTTATCTTTTGCTAATTTTATTACATCCGGGTTTATGTGGGAACTATTTGAATCCATGAGTAATACAACACGTCTAAGAGCGGGAATTGAGGCAATAAAACATTCAAACCATTGTTTGAATAAATTTTCGTTAATCCAGCCTTTCGGCGATAGTCTAGTTATAGAATTGGGAAAAGCGTTCTTTGCTAAGTCCTCGTTCCAACGAAATCCTTTAAATATGCCAAATGGGGGCATGAAAGTGCCATTAGCGCACACACAACCAATTAAAGTATGGGTATCTCCCCGCTCAGCGTAAGTTCTCTTATAAATAAATCTTTTACCAATTTGGCCGACAATTTTTCCACTCTTGACAACAAATGTTAACCCTTGACTGGTATCGTAATATTTTGCAACGTAACTGGTATCGTCGGGTCCGTTCGGACCCGTAACTTTTTAAGAAAAATTAGGTGTTGAAATGTTTGTTTATTGTTATACAAAATTTAATACACATTCTTGAGAATATATACAACTGGTTTAAACACATATAAAGACAAATTATAATTTTTCTTTTATTTGAAATCATAACTTGGAGATACATGTTATTTTTGAAAATGAAAAAAACATTGTGTAGAATAAAGCAAATATCTGGATCATGATAATACATTTTTGAAATACAATAGTATGAGCACTTACATAATAGCATGAGAGTATAATTAATGAAAAAAATTGAACATTTTATTGCCACATAAAAAACGTGCAAGTACATTGCACACATAAGATTTTATTCTCTGCATTTTTCGCATATCAACTGTTGTACACTATGGGCCTTGCATACATAATTATTACAGCTGTTGCAAGTAGTACGATGTTTATTGTCTAAATTTGAAGGGCACAGGTAACATCGGCGCCGCTTTCCTAGAGATCCTGAAGCCCTTGGACCTTGTTGAGGAAGCTCGACCTGACGCGCTTCTCTTGTGTCTTCACATTTCAGAACTTTTTGGATGATTGAATAAATTTCTCCGGGGAGTCTTGTTTCTATCAAACGTCGCTTTAGATGTGGTTCTATTAGTAACTGACCTAACTCAATAATGAAATTTCGCCTAGGGGCGACACTGTCAGTACCTGCTTTATACAAAATAAAATAATTTATAGAAGCTATATTCATAATAGCATACCAAATTGCGCAAGGCCACCTTCTTGTTCTTCGGCCTGTGTTATAGTTTGCACACTTCTGATCCAGTGCGTCCACGCCGGCTTTAGTAGAGTTGTAATAAAGTATTTATCATATCAGGCTTCTTGGAATCTGTATCTATTTTGTTGTCATGGTGCATAGAGGATACTAATAGTACATATTTATTTGGTTTCGGTACATAACAAACCAATGTTTTAGTTCCAGTAAAAACAAACTTAGATGTGCCTGGTTCTGTTTTCTTATGTGGAATAATGTACTCAGGTATCTCCCGTTTATTCTTGCGTACAGTTCCAACATAAGTAAGATTGTGTTTCTGCAGTTCATCAACTAATTCTATGGATGTGAACCAGTTGTCTGCTGTTATGTTTCTGTTGCTGTTTTTAACCGGTTCAATCAAAGATAACACTGAGAGCGTAGGAACTGATAATTTACGTGGATTAGGTTGCGGCTTATCTGCTTTACCAGTATATAGAAACGCATTCATAAGATAGTGAGTCTGAGAATCACAGAGGCACAAATTTTTTTGCCCATACTTATTAGGCTTACTTTTCATGTATACACGAAATGCGCATCGTCCTCTGAAACCTACAAGCATCTACAGTAAGACATTCTCCCGGAATATAGCACTTTTTGCAATTTTCTATAAATGAATCAAATACTTTTCGTATAGGATACAATTTATCAGCTTTCCTTTCATCTCTGGTACTAAGGCTATCAAATCGTAATGCAACTAGTAGAAACAAAAATCTCTTTTGTGACATTGTGACGCAATGATAAATTATCGCTCCTTAAACTTTCCCTACCACCACTTACTTGCTATTTTCTTTTCAGAATTAAACATTTTTTCCCGGTTAATCGAATTAGCTAACTCATATGCCAATTTACGCACTTTCACAACAGTCAGTCCAAATCCCAGCTCTTGTATTGTGTTAATGTGGTTAAATAACTTTAATTCCATTTCCGAAGGAAGAACGAATGGTCGTCCCAATTTTGGCAAAATAGCGTGCTCAATATCCGTATTAGATTTAAGAAAGTCTTTTAAAGTCGACCAAGGAACGCCTGTATCTTTCGCTGCTCGATATAAACTGAAATTTTGGTTTCGCACTAAACGCGATGCTTGGAGAAGATTGGCATGTCATATTTTCTTTCTTTACCTTTTTGTATTTTCTTTTTCTTAGGAGGCATATTTTTTCTTCTTATGAAGTCACTAGAAGTGTATAATATACAAATTAGCACTGTTAAACTTGTGGCATTGCCTACCCACATGAAAATGCATAGGTAATGCCGTGATAAAAAAAAACGTTAATTTTTCCAGTAAAATTAGGTTCATATGATGTATCATAGTCCAAAGCTACATAATATAACATCAAATGGCACTAGTATCTAAATTTTTAAAAAAGAAAAATATTTTTGTCACCACGTGTAAAAACAGCTGCAAAATTTTAGGTTAGACATAAGAATTTTGCTACTTTAGCTAAGGTTTTTTAAAAACACACGAATACTAGAAAATGTTTTGAAACATTTACGTTAAACTACAATTCATAAGCTTTAAAATGCAATACTAAATACTAATTTTGGTTTAAACTTACCTTGATTTCTGAATAAAATAAAATTTACAGCGAATGCACACAAAAAAATCCGCTTATAATAAGAGACATTTTCAATACTTTCCTCTCAAACGGGTTGCTTTTGTAGCAGGCACTTGTAAATCACACGGCCGAAAAGATGACAACTAGCGCTATCTAACGGACTACTCCAAAAACTCACTGCGCAGATAGGTTATGTCATTACATTCATTTAAAAAACTATCACGACATTACCTATGTCCACAGAAAAAAGACACTATTAAGATAGCCAACTGCAATGATAAGGTGATAGGCATTCATGTCCTGCAACACTAGCGCTTGGTGTAATACATAACTAAAATGATTATGGCGGGTAGTATGCAACCCGCATTTAAACTTTTGAAATTTTTTTTCATTCATATAGTTTAAATCGAAAATTTTGAAATAAATAAATAAATATATATTTATATATGTGTGTGTGAATAATATTGTTAATGAATGCAAAGTTTTAGATTTAAGCAATATACGTATAGAAGAATTATATTATAGTTCGGGATCTTAAAGATGTAATAAACAGAAAAGAAAAATATTTAATAAGAAATAAGACGGATATTTATTTTTTCAAATTACAAAAGGAAAATATAAAATTCAGATCTTAATTATTGTACAATATTATTTAAATTTTTGCTTTTATTATACCTGTTGGTCTTACTTTTGTATTCATTAAATGCCATTAATTTTACAGGATTGTTCAAATGATTTTTGCTTTTTCCACATGAAATTTTGTTTACATTCTTTACCCATACCAATTATAAAAATTTCAAGGCTATATTTATTGTTTCGTCTTTTATATTGTGATCCAAACAATTAAATGTTATATCGTCGGCTTAACCTGCGAAACCCGTAACTCCGAAAACTAAAACTTTGCAGGAGGAACGAAAAACGTTTTAAAATTAAACTAAACTATTTTTTAAAACTCTTATATGGGGGATCAACTTACATAACACTCAGTTATTGAATTTTACATCTTATACAGTAAAATGCATATGATCAATATATTAATTGGACTTACGCCATTTTCCAGCTTCTTTTTACAACAAATTGGGACTTACGGGAATTTGTATATTTAGAATAAAATAATGATATAGAAATTAATAACACTTTTATTTAGGTAATATAACATACATTTGTAACAAAAATAAAAAATTATGTAGGTACCTACTGTTCAAAAAAAAATTATTTCGAATATTTTTTTGTGTAGAAAAAAATATTTAAATGGTAAATTATCGTATAAACTATGATAATTGCTATTAATACTTTTCTTTAATGTTTGTGATTGTAAATATTTTTCATGCTTGATGGAAATTGGTCCATTGTATAACGGCGGCAGTTGATCAATTGGACACATAGATTTCTTTCTTTTATCTTTACTTATTCGGCTGTAGTGTAAGTTCACTAAAATTTTCCGGATGCCTTAATTTGTAAAATATTGAACTATCCGGTAAATATTTTAAAGCACGTATATCCGTTACACACGGATCTCCAATCTTTTTTCCGGGACGTATTGACCTTACAAAATCCAATTTCTGAAAGTCTTTGAAAAAGTCAGAATTTAAGTAAAATACTTTATATGGTCTAGGCTTCTGACGAGCTTCAATGCATATGTTTGAATAATCAGCTGGTACATTAATATCAGTGCTGCGGATCATTATATTGTTGAGTGGGTAGAGTCAGCCTCCATCTGGGTATGGCCTCTTTCAAGGTATTTTTGCTCAACGATTATACCTAAAGTCATCGATAAATTAATAAGTGCATTGGCTTGGGTGCAATTTCTATTTTGCGATGAACAACCATCACTGTACAGTATTTACGTGTTGTCCAGGTTCAACTTTGTCAGAAATATATCTTTAATAAATCTGCATATAATGGTAGCATAGTCATTGATACACCCCCGGATGATTCATGCCATAGGTAACAGTAACCATCTTTGGTCTTTAAATCAAAAAATGTAAAGTTATGCACCATTAGCTTTTGTTTAAAATAAAGGGCTGAAGTGTTCGATTTAGGTGCTAACAGAACTGATTTCAGATCCATACAAATCACATGATTTGCTGACGTTTTATCTCTATTTTTTCGTCCCTCGCTTCTTTCTTTTTTTCCTGATGTAGGTTAAAGATTTCATCCGACAAGTTTTTAGCTCTGTACGCAACGCATTGGTCACACTCATCTTTTTTTTGGTCGAAAAATAGACAAGTTCATTTGCTCAAATACATGACTAAATGAAGCAATTGATAGAACTCGATAATTTTTCTCGTTACACCACTGTCTGTAAAATTTATAAATCGATGACTTTGACTTCCAGGTTGGTTCTAGGTAAAGCTTATTCGATGAATTACGGCAGTAATGTGATTCTACTTTAGGCAACTCTTTGAAAAATGTTTCTAAATTTAATTTCATATCACGATATCGATTTGATTGAATTTTGTCTACTTCTCTTTCAGTTTGATTGCCATTACTATTTTTCTTTCGGGCCAAGTCACATCAGACCAAACGATTTTAAATATAATTTTCCGTTCATCTTCAGAATAATCCCGACATCTTAGCACAGACGTATTTCGCAATGAGAGTTTGCAGTTGCAAGGTTCCTGTTGTTTCCTTCTCTTATCACGTCATAAATCCATTTGCCGTTAATATATCTTTTACCATAATATTGCTTTCCTTTTTCGCGACATATTTTTTCTTATTTTCATTCCATTTCTTTTCATTTACAAATTGTCTTTTATTTCTTTTTGTTGTATCTAATTGGAGTTCTTCAGCTAATTCGGGATCTAACGTACAATCTAATTATTCTGTATCTATATTATCCGTGTGATGGTCAGATACATAAGGCATATCAGTCTCTTTTTCAGGTACATAGTTAGGATCTTTATATATTTCTGCTTTTTCTGTTGCATCATAATATGATGAGTTTTGATTTCGTTCCATATTGTTATCTTCTATTAATTTTTTACCATCTCCTTCAGTATTTATCTTTCCAGTATTGTCTAATAATATATTTTTAATAGCTATATCACATTCATTTTGGTCTTGCAAAATTTTTAAGTCATTGGTCACGTTTTCATCAATAATGATTTCTCTTTGATCACAGTCATAAAATATTTCAGTTTCGATTTCAGTAGTTAAAATACTCATATTATCGAGAGTAGTTAATGAATTTTCACAAATATTTACATTAGGTATATCAGCTTTAATACTAAATAATGGTTCAGTTATTTCTGGAATGGCTAATACTAAGGAGTCATCCTGTGTACTAAGAGAAAGTGTTGGAAATGAGCTTAAAGAATTTTTGCTATTGGGGTTAGAATGTTGTTGAACTGTATTTTGAACTCCTTTTGTTTGGGTTTGTAGCATGCCCATTATTTTAAGGGTTCTGTTTCCCAAATTGTCCATATTTTCTGCAGAATAAACAATAAAACTTTTGTTAAACACGTATTAATTGTGTGAAATTAGTACATTGGAAGAACAAGTAACTCCAAATTAGCTTTATAAAATTTATTACATTATATTCAAGAAAAAGCCGTAACTCCAATTGTGAAATAAAACTATCATTTATAGAAAAATATATTAAAATCTATTATACCACTAACAAGATAGTAAGTAATAGAAACTTACCTCATGTTATGAACAAATTCCCAACAATTAAATATTATTATGAATGCCAATAGCACAACCTAATCAGCTAGAACATACACGCCATTAACTTCGAAACACAGAAAGGCAGGAGTTACGGGTATTGCGTTTCGATTTAACACGACGTGGACTTACGTGGAAAACAAATATCCATAAAACTTCCTAATTTTTAGGAGATACTGGAACTTCTTCTACTCATAAATATTTTTTTTCTGCAACAGATGGTGACATAATGTCCATTTCCAAATGTCAATTAAAATATGTCACGGAATTACCTAACCTTACCCTAATAGTATATAATAACTTTGCTCCTAAATTGTATTTTTTTACTGGGTCCATTTTTTGCACATGTGGCAAAATACTTTCAAAAAAGCTTATATTTTCATCCATAGGTTTATTATGTTTGTTCTAAAATTCTTAGCTTTTCTGTCTCTATAGGCGAATCTTCCTAAGCGATACGCAGTCTGGCGGTCGTTTCTGGAACTAGAGGTTATGTGATACAAGTGTTGGTATTGTGGGTACGTTCGGTAATTGGATCCATCGAGTGCTCAGAGCTCTAAAATCACGTGATCAAATATCAGTCGAGCAGTGATCTATGTTTGCATTTACCGAACGCGTCAGATCGTTTTCCAAGCTCGAGCTATGAATGACAGACAAATAATCGCGATATGCCAAATGGCAAATGAATTTTTCTTTAATGATAGTAGTGACGAAGAAAAAGAGTCAACACCTAAAATGGAAAATTATGCGGAAACTATTATACCACTTATGAACGACAATGTATTTAAGAGCCATTTTCGAATGCGATCGCTCCAGATCCATTTAACGAACGTGCTCGAGCCAATCGAGCGAGCTCCGAGCGCTTAGATCCTAATACCGAACGTACCCTGTATGTCGAGAAGGTTAAGAAAAAGGTTTTAAAAGAAGAAAAAGATAATTGTGTTATATATTTTTGTTTTGTTTATCTCCTTGGTCTAAACCCCGCTTGATATTCTTGGATTATGTTTTCTGTTATTGGTCTCAACCTTCTGTTTAAAATGTATGTAAATATTTTATAGGCTGTACAGAGAAGTGAAATCCCTCTATAGTTTTTGCACTGAAGTTTGTCTCCCTTTTTAAATATTGAACAGATAATGCTTCTATTCCAATCACTAGGCATTTCTTCTTGTTGCCATATGTCCACTCTGAGAGAGTGCATTGTTGTGGTTAGATTCTCTCCTCCATGTTTGTAGAGCTCTGCTGGTATAGCATCTATGCCCGGTGCCTTGTTTCTTTTTAAAGCTTTAATTGCTTCTTCTATTTCTTGTGTGGATGGTGCTTCGACGTCTACTTCTACTGTTTCTTTTGTCTTTCTCCCTTTAGAATGAGGTGTTAATGGGTTCTCTTCTTCTAGTGGGCTGCCCAGGAGTTCTTCGAAGTATTCTTTCTAGATTGATTTGACTTTTTCTATTTTGTTTGTTATTTTACCTTTTTTATCTTTGCAGAGGGTTGTTGAGGGTTTGAATCCTTTTCGTAGATCCTTGATATATTTGTAAGCTTTTCTGACTTCTCCTTCTTTGAATTCTTCTTCCATTTTTCCAGTAGAGGATGGGAATATGATATAGACATCCATCAGATATTCGTCGATTTCCGCCAAGCGTATGACTCTATTAACAGAGAGAAGCTGTATGAGATAATGAACCAGTTCGAGATTCCGGGAAAGCTAATAAGGCTCACTCAATTAACCATGCAATAAACAAAAGCACAAGTAAGAATTCAAAATCAATTACCGGAATCAATAAACATCACGAGGGGACTGAAACAAAGGGATGGGCTGGCCCCAACACTTTTTAACATTGTACTTGCTACGTAATAAAAAATCTCTCGGAAAACAGTGCTAACCTGCTGACAAACAAAGCTACGCAAATAGTTGCATACGCGGATGACATCACCATTATGTCACTAAGAATTTCTGATGCAAAAGAAACATTCATAGAGCTGAAGGATATAGCGAAAGAAGTAGGGCTGGCAATTAACACGGAGAAAACAAAAACACTCACGCAGTCAAAAAAGATAAGAGCAATAGATAATCTAACAATAGGAGATGAGAACATAGAAGCGGTAGAGAACTTTACGTGAACCTATCGAGTAACGGCTCGGAAAAATCAGAGATACAGAAACGAATAGTCTCAGCCAATAAAGCTTATTTTGCCCTAATAAAAACATTCAAGTCAAATGACATACACTGGAAAACAAAGCTAAGAATATATAAGACTATCATAAAACCTATTCTATGCTATGGCAGCGAAACATGGATCATGATCAAAGGAGATGGAGAACAAATAGATAGGTTCGAGCGGAAAATTCTAAGGAGAGTGTTAGGGCCAGTCAAGGAACAGGATGGTTGGAGAAGCAGATATAACCATGAACTATATCAAATATATGAGGAACTACCAGCATCAGGCTATGTAAGACAAAAGCGATTGCAATGGGCGGGGCATGTAATGCGGATGAATGATAAAAGAAATCCGAAAAAGGTTCTGAATAGTAAGTGGTACGGAACTAGGCCAGCAGGACGACCGAGAAAGAGATGGGAGGATAACGTGGCGGAGGATACGAGGATGCTCGGCATTAGAAATTGGAAAACAACAGCGATGAATAGAGAAGTCTGGAAGAGCAAGACGGTGGAGGCCAAGGCCCGATTTGGGCTGTAGAGCCATAGGAGAGAGAGAGTTATATATTTTATGCATATACCTATTACTTATATACTGCTGATGTTCATATTTTTCACTGGAGAATAGCAATCATGATGAAATGCGATGAAAGATATGTTCTATCTCTGTAATAGAAGACCTGTGAACTAAGGCGCAGGCGTAACTACATGAGTGTCGCACAAAGAAAGTGCTGCAAGGGGCATAACAAAATTGAGGATGCAACAGCGTACTCAAATATTTAATCAGGGGGCTCACAAATATTTTATAAATTTAATTCTTCGGGATATGAAATAAAATTCTAACAAATATTCTGAAACAAAGTATTTAATTTTATTTTCTATTTATGTAATAAATGAATTATTGGGTACTTTATCCAAAAATAAAAACACCTACCCTGATTGTAAAACATATATTAATAATAATGGAGGAAGGTATAAAAAATGAAAACAACTCAATACAATATAAGCATTTATTGATTTTTAAATAATATTAATCTTGAATATTTGTTCCTTATTTAATCATTTTTATCTGACATTAATTTAGCTTCATGGTGTATTCTAACTTTTAAAAAAATATCTATAATAATTTTTATTATTTTTACTTTATGATTATCAAATATATCTTGATTTTTAATGTGGGCATCAAAATCTGAGCATTGGAATGCATTTATACAACACGTATTAAAAATAGTTTGTTTTAAAATATTTAAAAAATTGTTCGTTTTAAATATTTTTTCTTTGTGCTGTCGCAATAAACTTTCTGCAGTTTTGCATATATATTTTACATCTATTGAGGACTGTAAAAATGTATCTCTATTTTTTAAAGAAATTAATTTTCCAGTTACTGCTTCCGAATATAGAAATTTTGAACAAAATGTACAAATATTCAATTTCACAATTTTTTGTATTATGTACCCCGCAATATAGTCGACCACGTCATCTACATAGTTATTTAACCGCCACATCGTATTTAAATAATCGTGGTCGATTATATTGATGGGAACCTCTTCGTTTCCCCCTATTGGCTGATTACAGTTTTCTTTTTTCGATGATATATGCAAAATACCTAATCCATCTGCCAAGCAATTTGAATTATCTGCTAGTTTAATTTCCCGTTTTACTAACAATCGCTTATAAGCAGATTCAAACTGCTTGGCATTTGCATTATTGTTAAACCTCCCTCGACTCCTGATAGCACTAAAAAATGTTTCAACAAAATCCCGGCTCAATTTAAAACTTAGCAAATACACTGTCACCTTTTAGATCATCAAATAAATTGAAAATATTTATTAAATTAATAATTAAACCTATGAATCCTGTCTTTCTGCAAGAATTAATCTTTTTTTTTCCTGTGGGTTCTGACAAATTTTCATTATAATTTATGTATCTCTATGATTCTTGTTTCAAATTATTTAAAGACGACTTATCTATAACTAATCTGCTATTATTACTTTTGGCATATTTTGATTTTATATTTAACATATCAAAAATATCGTTGAAAATCTTACTAAAATTAATTGTGCCCTGACATTCCTCAAAATCTGCATTATAATGCGTGTCTTGTAAATATTGTAGCGCGTTCGCTACGCTCAGCAATAAAGTTTGTGAAGCTAGTTTTACGCTCATTCTATTATGATATGCAATAAGTTTTTTTTGTTATTTTCGTTGCCAGATGTACCCTTTCAAACATTTGCACATTGTGCAATTGTTCAATATGTGTCCACAAAATTTTATTTTTATTTTCATCCAAAATTATACCCTTATCGCCCAAACAATTACGGATGAGTTTTATCATATGACACGCATCAAAGAAAATATGAATTCTATGGTTCGTAATGGGGTATAAAATATATGGTTTGAAGTCGATGTCCCCATAATTAAAATTTGCACCTAAATTTATTGCACATACCTAAATTTGTAGGAGCTCCATCAAATGTGATAGAATGTACATGTGCCCATGTATCGTACATAACCTCCAAACATTTTTTTTAAATATTCGCCCTTTCCGAACCCGTCAAACCTTTTATTAAAAAATAACCAACAGGCACCTTCCAACTACCATTTAGGCACACAGCCATAAAAACAAGAGCATATCTAGCTAAAGGAGCATTATCATTTGAATTGTTAAATTCTACTCCAAAATCTACACCCCCATAAAACTTATTATCGGCGTAAATCATTTGTTCACGAATACTCATTTCGTCTATAACAATATTTACAAATACTTTTCTTCCCTCGCTTCTATCGATATCGCCTTCAGTGCTTCCTGCGTAAATCCTGGTTTTCCGTCAACTACAGTATACCAGGATCTTAACGTAGACGGATTGGCAAGAAATTTTCCCACGTATTTCTTACGAAATTATACGCCTTAGGGTACGTGCACATACAGCGCGAAAGCGAGCGATGCGATGCTGAGCGAAACGAAGCGAGTCCGGGCGATGCGAGAAAGTGTGCACATTAAACGCGAGTAGTTTACAGCGAGACGATGGACCCAACATCTTTATTACTACTCTTAGAAAATCCGCTAATAAGAAAAATATTAAAGACAAAAAAGAGAAAATGTTGGTCACATGAAATAAATAGAAACAGGCAAAAGTATGGAGAATTTCATCAACTATTTAAAAATTTGTAAAAAGACCCTGAAAGATTTTATAGGTACTTTCGTATGAATGAAAGTACCTTTAATTACATTTAGCAACTACATCACGGTTGTGGTGCAAATTACTTCTTTGGTCCCATATTGGGCTTCTACAATGAATTTCTTTGATAAATTTTTCAACATCCATATTGCCGATTCGCTTGTATCGCTTGAAAAAAACAAACTATTTTGTCTTCACTCGCATCGCTTCGTCTCACCTCGCTCTGACTCGCATCGCATCGCTTGTCGTATGCACGCCTGCACTTGTTTACATTACATTGTGTTTCCCGCGTTTTTCGCTTCGCATCGCATCGTTCGCTTTCGCGTTGTATGTGCACGTACCCTTAGGGTAAAAACATAGTGAAGCGACGAGGCTAGAGAGAGTGCGACGAGGTAAGCGACGTGGGTGAGACTACAGTACATAGTACGGAGACAAAATTTGCGATTTTCTGTACGACATTACTAAAAATGTTCTCAGACAGTGAGGATGAATTTTTATATGACAATGCATCGGTACGCTTACTGTTATCAAAACAGGGACTTGGGCAATACAGGGAATATTCAGTACACCCGATTAATAAGCAGCGAAAAGAACTGGGGCAATATTATACTTTATTTAAACAATTAAAAAAGCATCCTGAACGATTTTTCGAGTACATGAGAATGGATATTACCACATTTAACTATATTTTGGATGAAATATCGCCTCATTTAAGAAAGAAATGGACAAATTTCAACCAACAGCCTATTCTGCCCGAAGAGAGATTGGTGGTTACTTTAAGGTGAGTAAAATTCGAAATCCATTTTGACAGTTTTTATTTAGCAATATAAACTTAAGCGAAACAGATATTCACTAACAAAAATTACATATTCAAATAGAAAACAGAAAAGTATTCGAAATGTTGTCATAGATGTTACCCTTTAAAATAAATTTTCTTGGAAGGTGGGCCTGTTGCCAAAATGATCATAGTTGAACGTTTCCATTAATCGTGACGCTGGATTAGACTGGTAGGCATATTTTTGTACCAAATTTTGCACTTCATTCCTAAACTGTAGAATATCGTTATCTTTAATTTTTCTGACATGCGGTAATAGGCTGTTAAAATATAATTGATGCTCATCTTTTGGTATTTGCTTACTTTGATCGGTTTTCTTTTTTACCAAAAACTCCAACTTCTGTTGTTCAATAGCTACTAGAGCATCAACTTGATTTTTTCGCTTTCGAAGTCTGTTGGCAATAATTGTTCTTGGTTCACTGTGCTGGTGTGATGATGATGATCGAGATGACGTTGGGGTTGGCGCAGTGTGAGATGGCTCATCATTTTGACTCTCTTCAGTATTTTCATTCAACTCATGGTCGGAACTTCCATCCGACTGTGTCTGCAAGTCGTTGCAATCAAGAGTTTCACTGCTGCATTCTGGTTCCTCTAGATTGCCTGTTGTCTGCCGCGGTATGAATTGGTCTTTCAAAAATAACAGACTTTTAAAATGGGGCCAATGTGATTTAGCAGCAATGTCTCCAGGATCTCCTGAACGGGATTGCGGAATTTTTTTTAGTTCTCTACGAAAATAATCTCTTAAATTCTTCCATTTTGTGTGTGCTGCATTCACTGCAAAAACAACCACTGTTTAGCATCTTTTATAATTAAAGCATATTTTTATTACAGGTATTTAGCGACAGGAGAATCATTCAAGAGCCTTTCTTTCACATTTCGCATGGGAGCTACAAGTGTTGGAAAAATTGTAAAAGAAACTGTGAATGTTATTTGGAACGTATTTCAACCGATTCATATGCCCGTTCCAACAACAGAAACTTTTGTGAAAATTAGCACCGAATACATGAATATATGGAATTTTCCTAACTGTTTAGGGGCATTAGACGGCAAGCACGTGAAAATTAAATGCCCTAAACATTCAGGAAGCATGTTTTTCAATTATAAGAAATTTTTTTCAATTGTTCTTCAAGCGGTCTGCGATGCCAATTATAAATTTACAATGATAGATGTGGGTGGTTACGGTCGACAAAGTGATGGTGGCGTGGCACCTTTCAGAACTCCACTATGTCCAAATTATTGTCTAGAAACCAACTGAATATACCGGCTGATCAGTGCTTACCAAATACCGACATTTGTATGCCATTTGTGTTTATTGCAGATGAAGCATATGCTTTACAATATAATTTACTTAAACCGTATAATAAGGACGGATTGACTCCTGAGAAGTTATATTTTAATCAGCGATTATCCAGAGCACGAAAAACAATTGAATGTTCGTTTGGTATTCTTTACGCAAAATGGACAATTTTATCAAAAGCCATTGAAACGGATGAAAAACTTGCTGACGTTATCATTAAAACATTATGTGTCCTACACAACATTATTATTGATAAGGAAGACGTTGAGAAGAACTTAAAAATGGTCATTGAGAATATTACAAATAACAATTTTTCCGGAATTCATTGGAACATCAGAGGTCGTGTTTCTAACAGAGCTGTTTTCATTCGTGATACTTTCAAAGATTATTTCAACGCTTTTCCTATTCAATATTTGTAACTGTACGAAAATTTGAATGTATAATAAATTTTTCAAAATATACTTGCCTGTGATTTCACATTCCTCTGCTATTTCTTTCCAAAGCTTGTCTAGTACATAACGGTTTCTGTGATCGGGATGTGAAGCATCCCATAAAGCCCTTCTGTTAAACATTGAGTTAATTAATTGTTCAGACACCATCATTGCACTACACCTATACCTACAATGCTACAAACTACATGAATGGAGCATGTTTCAACTTGTTAAAATCGCCGCGTCACACGCCCTAAACAATTCCGAATTTTATCTCGTCGCATGCCGCCCCGCTAGCCTCATCGCACGACCCAGCGATTACCTCTTTACTATATTCGGGTGCATTTGAATATATAAACAAATTCAAGTCGTGTCGCTTACCTCGTCGCACTCTCTCTAGCCTCGTCGCTTCACTATGTTTTTACCCTTAGACGAATAAAATTGAAGCGAAAGCGCAAATTTCCGTAGCTCTGGAGCATATTTTCCCCTCCTCTTCAATTTTAATTTTCTGTGGAGTCTGCATTACCCCATCGCCTGCAACAGAACATAATATTGTCAACGATTCTTGAAAATATAGAATTTTGTAAATAACAGTACTATTTAAATTTTTGCTTCCCAGGGAATAATAGTTCAGCCGTTAAACCGCTTAAATATAATTAGGTATTATCTTTGAATATATAATACATATAAGAACGGCAACACATATGGCCTAGCAAGATACTATATCTGTCTCTTTTTATTCACAAAATTATTATAGATAGCTAGGGACTCCTATCACAAAACTGTGAACTACGATAAATCGTGCTGACAGTATTGCCAAATAGTATTTGTTAAAGGTATTCAATAATCAATAATTCAAAAATATTGTTTCATAATAACCAGATAATATATTTTGAATCTTCAATGTACATGTATACTTGTTTTACAGTAGCAAACTTAAAAACCTTTTTAAAATCTTATCTTGTTGTTCTAGCTACGTGGCAACACTGTGCAACATCCACCTATTATGTATTTTTTTAACTAACTCAGAAATAATTCGTATACGGAGGAACAGATGGCACCTTCTCTCGAAATATTTAATCTAAATACATTACATTGCCGTTCTTGTATTGTATTATATATTCAAAGGTATTATCATATACCTATTATCTAGGCTTGCCAGATATAAATTTCGAAAAAGGGGTACATATTTTTGAAATGTCGGTTTTCGACGAACAAAAAATGGTGATATGATATGCCATATGGATATGGGTCTGTATCACATTCCCCAATTCTCACATTTCCGAATTCCCAGTTTTTTTTACCGTTCCCTGAAATTATTGCGAAAAAAAGTTCAAATAATATCGAAAGATGGCAGCACAATTCGTAATAAAGAAGTGCAGAAAAAAGAAATTCTTCACAATTGCGAGAAATTTGAATGTCAATTAATTTAATTAGAAAAAATTAATTTTAAAACTCGCGGGAATATAAATTATGATTGCGTGCGCACTTTTTCTTCATAATTGCGGGAAATTTGAATATCATACTTAATTTACTTACTAAAAGTTTTTGTATATTAAATATTTTTTTTTTTTAAATTCAAGTTTGTACTTATACATGAAAGGTGAAGCCAATTAGGTTTTAAAATGAATACTAATGGTGCTAAAACTAACAATAATTATACAAAAACATGTATTCAACATTTTATATTTTTTGTTATTCTAAAACAAACATACACAAAACATATGAGGCAAAAACATAACGCCATTCTAAATAATTTTAAACTAACAAATATAAGTAATAATAAACATCTTAACAAAGGTACTTTAAGTAAGTTCTATTAAGTAAACAGGACTAGTTTAAATGAAAATGTTAGGGTCCTTAGCTTAGAGTATAAATAAGAATACATGCATAACAAAGGCAACTTAACACTAACTTTGGTAACAAAAAACAAAAGAGCGTAAATGCACTAGGATTCCTAGTTTAGGAACATTTAAAGATGAGCGCAGAGCTTGTTTTAGAGAATAATAATAAAAAACAAATAATATGAACGAATTAATTCAATCGTTGTACTTTTCACTTGACCTTGTTGCTTTTAACAATTTCTCATTTTGCAGAACATATTTATGGAATTCTTTGCAGGTTTTCCCAAAATTATGTTTAACCATAATTTCGGCCTCTATAGCTTTTAGTGATAAGCGACTTCTATTATCTCGCCAAGCATGAAACAACAGACTAAACATTCTTTCGCTCATAGCATTTGAAAGAGGAAGTGCAAAAATAAATTTAATAATTTTTTCCATGTTAGGAGTCTCAAATGAGTTTAAAAATGTTGTCCATTTTTGCTCATATGACGGAATTTTTTCCAACGAGAAAAATGCCGATTTAAGGAGAACAAATTCTTCAAAAAGCAAGTCACAATTTACGCCAGTAATATTAAATTTATCCAATACAGTAGTAAGTTCAAAAGATGGAACACTTTCTAATTTAAAAACTGTTAAAACTTCATATTTGTTATTTTCAAATTGAAATCTTTTCTCAATGTATTCAATAATTTTTTCTAGAAAAGCATTGGCTCGTCTTTTGAAGAGGTCGATTTCATTTTGATTATCGCATTTTAGAATTGCCTGTCGCGCAATCATTCCGTAGTATTTTTCAGAAAGTTTTAATCTTAATGACTTTTACAAATTAAGCATTAGATCATATAGTTCTATTATTACAGGCCCATCATTTTCAAGTTTTAAAATTACATTTTGAATTAAAGATCCAATATTAGAAAATAAACCTAAATAGGCTTCCGCTAACTCATTATTAAAAAATTCTTGAATAATTGCTGGACAAGAATCTAATAATAAGAAATAGCTTTTGACAGGCTCAAAATTTTTGTAGAGCCTGTCAATAGCTGAAACAAGAGAAAGCCATCTAGTACTGACGTGCCTCAGCAACTCTGAATATTCTACATCACAGAACTCGTAAAAATGTAAAAGTTCATGATTTCTTTTAGTGTGTGAACTAAATGTATTAAATATTTTTAAAATAATACATTCTATGTCAAATTTCAAGCAGTTAGAGGCATTTTTTATTGAGTTATTCAGCATATGACAAAGGCAACCCATATCAGTAATATCAGGATTAACCCTTTCGAACCTACTGACCGACATGTACGTCAAGTGCTAGGTGTAGTTGAGGACCGAGTGTCGTACTTTCGCGTAAGTTATTGCATTTTGCATTTCCGACTGTCGTAGCTATTTTGACGATTTTCTGCCTTGATAGACCGAGGAACGTATCTGTACGACACATTTAGTTTTTCTATGTTGCCACGGAACGTACCGGTGCGTCACAGACATAGTCATGCATTCCTACTGTCGTACATGTACGGTTGTACTCGGTAGCATTCTCGCCGTTTGTCGTACTGGTACGTCACGAATATTTTTTCTGTTTGTAATATATTATGTACTATAAAACATGTAATAAACATAAAATATGTCTATGTTTATTTATTTCAAAAAGATACATATACAAAAATACAAAAAATAAATGTTTTTACAACAAAAAGTAAAACATAGTTTAGTGTAAACAAACAAAAGAAAAAATAAGAAATGTATAAAAATTAGTACATTTTCATAATGCTACATTGTATCCATTTACAATTAATATTTCTTTTTTGTGTGATAATCCTGAAAGCAAGGGGCAGCACATAAAGGAACATCGCATTCTGCACACATAAATCGTGTTTCCTTTCTTTGTTTTTTTCTAAGGCGTGTACTACTACATACATGGCAACGACGTCGAGTTCTTGCTCCCCTAGTTTCGGTCTGGGGTACTGAAATAGGAAAATGTCTTTCAACGAGTCTTAGAGGGTTATCAATCCTTCTGGAAGTATCTCGCCGATCTTCTGGCACGTGATATTTCTCAATAAGTTGCTGTGCAACTTGCAAGCGGAAATCAGAAAATGCAATTTTTTTACCAGTTGTTATTTGATATAATACATAAGCGTTATACAATGATAGGTCAAATAAATGAAAAAAGAGTTTTTTGTACCATTTCAATGTCTTTCGTGATGCCTGTACGAAACTGACGGTCTTTTTTACCAGTTGGTTGTACACTTGAATCATAGACAGTAGTAAGCATGTGAACCTGTCTTTTGTCACACCATTTTATAGCCAAGAGAATATCACTATGGGCAACTTCATATTCACCCTGTTTTAATTTTTTAGTAAATTCTGGCATATTCTTCCGGTTATATTTTACTGTACCACAACCACCGGTATTATTTTCATATAAATATTGAAGAAGCAAAGGACTAGTATACCAATTATCAATAAATAGGATATGGCCATTGTTTAGATAATTTTGCATTAGCGTATTTACGACAGCTCCAGATTTGCCATATTTTTCATCCGTTTGTACATACTGTGTTTTTGCACCTGCATATATAATGAAATTTAAAATGTATCCCGTTTCTGCATCACAGATTTCAAATAATTTTATTCCAAACCTGTTTCTCTTAGAAGGAATGTATTGTTTTGCGGATAATCTTCCTTTCCAAAGAAGTAAGCTCTCATCTATGCAAAGATGTTGAAACGGATAAAACATTTTATCAAATTTATCTTTTATGTAGTCTACAACTGGTCGAATTTTCAGATTCAATACTGTTATTCACGAAATGTAAATTATACATTATTAGTAAAAACCGATCTCTACGGAAAAGTTTTCTAAAAAATGGCGTGTCAGTCGTATGATTTCTTGACCAGTAATCTCGCAATTTTGGTTTTTCAACAATACCTGTCAGTATACACACTGCGAAGAAAGTATATAATTCATTTTTGGTTATATCAGTCCACTTTTCGTTACCTTTTACTTCGGTTTTCATATCATTAGCATATCTGTTAGTCTCAAGTATTATCATATTCACTAAAGATTCATGAAAATATAAAAGAAAATATTCCACTTCTAGAGAATGTTCATCTAGGTTGAATTCTTGTGTTACACCAGATTTATCTCGTTCATATTGAAATGACTTTGGTACGAAATGTTCATCAAATTTCCATGAAAAATTAGGCGACGTTGCAGTATTAGATCTATTTTTCGATGTTGTTTTACCCAAATTGGTGTTACATTCATTATCAGAAAGTTCATTGTCTTCTGGTTGAATTATATCTTCACAATCGCTAGAAGAATAGTTTTCATCATCAGTATAGTCGCTGTCCATGTCTGAATAATCGCTGTCAATTCCATTATTCATAATTAATTCGGCTGCTGTTTGTAATTCCGTATCTGTTAATTTACGTTTTGCCATAGGTACAGTTTATAGGTACAATTAAAATTGTGAAACATCCGATATGTGTGAACTCTGTCTTATAACTAACGCTACAAGCACGATACACACAAGCTGCAACAAGTGCGCAATAGGTAGTGCGAGCCTGTTTGTCCCGCGCTCGGCTGGGAGCATTACCAAGCAGCGCTACGCGCTCGGTTCGAAAGGGTTAATATGTTTCAATTTTTGAAAAACGCTGTTATTTTTGCCAAAATTTACGCTGGCGTTATCCGCGCAATAACTTATTATGTTTTTTGGATTTAAGCCTACTTTTTCTACTTTTTTAATCAGTAATTTGGCAATATGTTCTGCCGTTTCAGAAGAAGAGTCGAAAAAATGAAGCAGTTTTGTCTGAACTCCTGTATTTTTTCTAAAAAACCGAACAACGAGAGGAAACATTTTAATATTTCCTTTATTTGACGCGTCTCGCAGATCATTAATAATTATATTTAAGGATTCTTTGGCTAAAACATTGATAACTATTGTTGATAATTTGGTTCTACCACAAGAAAATGACTGCGCAATTTTCGAGTCTGAAAATATTGCAGGATAAAATGAGGCACTACAGTTTGCAGAATTATAACTATGTGCATGTTGCACTGTGTGGTATACAAAAGAACACTCAGCAGCCGCTGTCTTTTGATTATGGTCTGTTAATGTACCTGATGTTGAAGGTCATGTAAAAAATGAAGAAATACTTGGTGTTTTTGCCGAAACTTCCAGCTATTTCTTATGTTTGGCAGAATTCATATGTTTTTTTACATCAAAAACGCCTCCGTTTGCTATGGAAAAGTTTGAGTTGCATACACAACATTTTGCAAATCCCTATTCCCTGCCTTTGATAAGCCAGTTATAGGTTTTTGGCCAATCATCATTAAAATGATTTCGTCGCTTTTTATTTTTGTTGCTTTTTTGTTGAAATTTTTGCGTTTTTTCATCCTCAGTGTCGTATTCTATTTCTGATGATGACATCTTCTTGTGCAATCTATAGTATTAAAAACGTACATCAATTTTTTATGAATACTTGAATAAATAATTTCAACTTACTTGAATATTTGCCCGCACCGTACACTGTCTATATAGCGATTGAGGCACAGATGAGATTGAAGCATTGAAACACAGATTATATGCAGTGAAGATTGAACTGAACTTACTGAACACACTTCGGAGCGTGCTTCCATAGGCAAATGTCGGAATTTTTCGGGACTTACCGCAAGCTAAATTTACACCACAGAAATGGGCGGAGTGACGCGTGACGCATAAAGCCCATAAAGGCAAAACAAATAAAAGTAGCTTTCTCCTACTTTAAAAATAGTTTTTGATTAAAAATATACGCGCGTCTCGAAATGGGGTATTTTTGGTACCCTTCTGGATTTTTGGAAAAAGGGTATTTTTAAAATTCAATATAGGAAAAGGGGTATTGTACCCCCAAAAGGGGTACGTCTGGCAAGTCTACCAACCTACGGCCCGCGGGCCGGACCCGGCCCGCGAAGAAGCTCAATCCGGCCCGCGATCTCCTACTCGGATATAGATAAAGTAGTGGCCATTTACCGCGTATTTTTTAAATTTATTTAAAATATTGCACATATTGCTTTTTCTAAAGAACATAAAAAAAACAAGAAATTTTATTTTAAAATATACAATTAGAACTAATAGAATTGCAATGCCAAACACCATTACAAGATCATTTTCGTGAGAAATCTTTACCAGATTTTTATGCAGCGTTAGACTCATCCGAATTTGAGGAAACTTGGAAAGAAAATGACGACGGCGTTTGCAAGTACGTACATTTGTGAACAAACATTTTCTACTTTTAAAAAAGCCAAACCAGCGTCTCGCGCTCGGCTTTCAGATGATCACCTTCATTCCATATTAAGGATCAACGTTACTCAACTTGAACCAAATATAGAAAATTAGTTTCTGAAAAGCAACATCAGACTTCACATGAATAAATCGTTAGTACGGATTTTTGTATTTTTTTTTTAATTTTAACCCAATGATTTCGATTAATTCAGGTATCAGCAGTCTTTTAAATGTATTCAAATTTCAAGTTGGTTAAGAAAACATGTAGATATCCTTATAAAAAATAAAAAAAAAGATCTTAACGTCTTAAACTTAGATCTCCCTGATCTAACATGTGATTTAAGAGGATTGTGTATCTTAGCCGCACCGTTGATTAAAAAACGCAACATTTCATTAAATTTACGAATATTTTGAAAAAAAAATGAATCAGCACAAAAATATTAGTGAATTCATTTAAAATGTTGCGTTTTTTAATCAAAGGTGCCGCTAAAATATACAATTATAAAGAATCCGGCCCGCGAAATCCTATGTCATGTTGAATCCGGCCCGCGGACAAAAAAAGGTTGGGCACCACTGATCTAGGTAATAAGACATCGTGTACAGACTTGCATACAATTCCACTATAATATTATTAGATAGGTATTTATAAAAAGAAAACTGCATGCGAAATTTTATTTCTGTGCAATACATACCTTGCTGATTCAAAAGTTCTAAATTAGATGAAGTGTTTTCAATTCCTGAAAGTGTTGTCACACCTTGCTGATTCGTAAGTTCCGAATTAGATGATGTGTTTTCAGTCGTCAATGGTTTAAAAGTTTTGGAAAGTTGACGAAAAATATTAACATATGTGTTGGAACAATAACTGATGGAAAGCGTCCAGGTTGTAATCTTAACCTTCCTCCAAATAATTTTGAATTCAGTGAACCATAATCATCTCCCAAAAAATGATTTGAACAAATAAATACGTAAACGAGATACGTTGTCGTTAATTTCATATTTACATATTTGTTTCCATACATTCATTCCCGGAACATCTTTTGGGAAACTGAAACACACATAAACATATAATTATTATAATATTCACGTTTAATTTAAATCTTTTAAATTATATTTAATATTTTTAACTATAACTTTTAAATTATATTTAATATATTTTACTTACGAATGCAATGATACTGTTGAAGATTTTGCACCACACAAGCAACAACTAAACGGCATGATGAATAAAACTATTACTGCTCGTAATGGCGTACAATAAAAGAATGAGAATGGTGGAATGTTTTCGAAATAACTAAGAGAAAATCGTTTGCTTTCCATTTGCTTTCAAACAAAACCAATTGGCCGCTAACGGCTGTAACCAATCACTTAGTATTATCTTGGGCATGCGCATAATTTCGACGGTCTCCTATTAGAAGGAAGGAAATATATAACTGTCCTCTTCCTTAGTGATTGCTAAATATATCGAATCAGCAGTATATAAGTAATAGGTATATGATTTTATGTTACAATGAGTAATGTATATTGTTCTGTTTTCAACTGCAAATCAATGCAGAAAAAACTTCCCAATAAAAGTTTTCACAATTTTCCCAAGAAAGGCGAGATTTCTGTGAAATTTGAAAATAAATATGGATTAATGCCATATAGAGGCAGAGCTGGGCAAGCTACTCTTAAAATGTAGCTGAGCTACAGCTACTTTAATAAAAAAAATAGCTTAGCTATAGCTACTTTTTAAAGCTATTATTTGTTTTAGAAAATTTAAGGACAAGTAAAGAAAAATACCGATTGTTTATTTATTTATTTATTATTAAACAAAATTAGTACATACTATACAATAAATAAAAAATAAAGTGTTTACATAATTTGTCGCATTTAACTACTTACAACTTTGTTTGCTTTTAACAAAACTAATTTTTCAAAAAATTCATCGCTTAATGAATTTCTTTTTGGAGAATTAATATGTGTAGCATAAGAAAATAGCCTTTCGACTGGAGCAAATGAAGGAATATTTGTGTTTACTTTAAAAAATAGTTCCTTAATTACTGGATAATCATCTAATACTGTTATTTTATAATCCTTGTATCCTGTATGTATTTTAATACTTCTAATTCAATCCTTTCATCCTTCTAGACCTTCCTTTTTAGACGAAATATTAGGTATTTCATCGAATTCAAAAAATGAGTGTGTTTCCTCTAGACTTAAATCTGTTTCTTCTGCATTATTCTTTTCTAATTCTACTTCTCCTGTACTAATACTGCCGTCATAAGCCAAAACACAGTAACTACCCAAAAGAAAGAATTGAGAAAAATGACGAAAACTTTAACATTACAGGCCAAGGGTTAAAATTAACTTTTGTAAAAAAATTATTGCACAGGATACCGCTAAGATAGTATAAAATTATATTTATAACGTAAATATTCATATAATAATTTATTATGTCACAGAAAAAGCGTATTTTGTGTTTTTGCTTAATGTGGATCATGGTATTTAGCTAATGCTAAATCACAACCCCGTAACTGCTTATGCCATGTTTTTACTTAGCATATAATTACGAAATGAAACAATAATTTCTATGCAAATAATATGTTTATTTTATTGAAAATACTAGTTTTTTTATAAAAATTCTATAATCATTACATATTTTCTAAAGAAACTGGTAAATTTTTCCAAAATTCTCTTCTGTTATTTGGCATCACACCACCCAATTTTTGCAAAATGTCGTTTTTCTTTTCTTCAGAAATTCCACAGCATTGCTCTCTTGATTTAGGTTTATCCATAAACCTTACAGCTTTTTTATTTAGAAAATCTAAATCTCTCATTTCGCCATCAAAATCACAACGGTACTAAAATGAAATATACACGTTTCTGTTAAAAAAAAACGAATATAGTTTTTGCACGATTACTTACCATTATAGTTTGTTTGCCTCTTTCAGCTTTTACATTTACCATGTCTGCTAAATATGGCCGCGGAGTTAATTTATTAACTTTATAAAGTGAAGTATAATCTTTCCATTCGAAAAAGTCGTTAAACCTCATTTCATGAACTTCAACTTTACTTTTGTTTGCAGCTTTCACAGCTACTACAAAATCTGGAAAATCGTAAGTTTTTTTTTTGATGTTTTAAAGATAATTCTATTTGATGGTGGAAATGATCTGCACTCATGAACGTATGACCAGGTTCAAAATAAAATAGCTCTATTGACTCCGCTTCTATTTCATTAGAATTAATCATAAAGATGAGAAATGAAAATAAAGTCCAGTTTTTATTTTGGCTTGAACAGTTATCAAGCCACATAACTATGCGCTTTTTATCCCTATTCTTCAACAGAAACATATAAAAAGTACTTATTAAGTCTTCCTTGGTTCTTCCTGAAATCGCCTCATGCCAAAGGACAGCGAACGGTAGTATTTTACTATTTTTTCCAACGGGAACAAAGCTTTCATGGTAGGTTACGATGCGCTTTGTAAACACCACTTTCTTTTTCTTAAATGAATCTATTCGTGGTAACATAATCACCTTCTGTAGATCCGCGGAGACACAGATAGTATCATCTTCGAGAACTATGCTCGCCCAGGTCCTATATTTATCTCGCGCATTATTTGCTCGTTTCATATGTTTTAACCAATTTTTACAATGCTCACATGTTTCATCAATATTATCTTTCGTGAGATTTTTGTCATGCAATTGAAATTCTTCACATATTTCACACTTTTCATGGCCTAATTTTGTGAAACTGATTTTTTTATCTTTTACAACTTTGCGATAAAGATCATAGGAACATGGAGCATTGGGAAATTTTTCTAAAAAATCATTATGCATACTTGAAACAGTTACATCACTCGGAAGGTATCGAATATTGGGTGCATGCTCTCTTCTGTAATGAGATATACATGGATTGAAAGATTCTATATGATTATTAATATCATCTCTGTTTATTTTATTTACTGCCGGATGCTTTCCACGTTTGTCTGATGCTGGTTCAATTTTTTGAGTATCAGTTTTACTAAGAACGGAATTTACTACCCAATCATTACTTTTCTTATATCCTAACGTTGTTAAAAAAAAATGATTTACACACTCTATGACGCTGTCTGTCTTGATCGGTGAAGGATAAAAGAAATGAATGTTTACGTTTGGACGAAAGTGAAGGCCTTTTCAATGGAACTGCAGTTGAGTTATTTAAAATAAAAGATCGTCGTTGTAGCCAAGTTAAACTCCAAAATTGAGTATTAATACTTTTTCTTCTGTCTTCGTTTATTTTGGTAATACATTTAAGTCTGCATTTTACTGCATCACAAGGCGATAACACAGGGTGCACTTCTTTAAGAATTTGTAGTTTTTGAGCTTTTCTTTCTTGTAAAGACAAATTATATTTTTTCCTTTTCCTTGGATTTCCTTGCTTTGTCAAAGATTCATCATCTAATATTAAAGAATTTGCTGTTACTATATAGTATTCCAAAATTATTAATTAAATACTTACTGTTATTATAAATTTCTTCATTCTGAATTAATTCTTCAGCTTTATCTTTTAATAACTCTTCTTCATTTTGATCTACTAGTGAGTTCAAAGGTTCTTCAGCTAAAAAGATGAATCAAATCATTAGGGCAACAATAATTAATTTCATAAAAGTACCTGAATCAGTATCAGAATTTTCTGGAACATAAACCTTATCAGATAAATTTTCAGTTTCATATTCTAATTCTATATCCGGTTGCTCAACTCTTGAATGAAATACAGGTACATTTTCTTCCGTCAGAACCTCATTTATTTTAATAAAATTACCTCCTTTAGAAAAATCGTTATTTTCTTCAATCAAATTTATGTCGGAGTAAATCACTGGTATCGACTCAATAATAATATTGTCATTTATGATATATTGTACGGGGTAATTTTCTACAGCAACGGTTTCAGATATTTCATTGGATACTTCGCTTTTTGAATTTGAAGGCTGATTGTTGTTATTATTATTAATGTTGTTATAACTTATCTGATTATCATTTGTCATTTCAATGTGAGGTATTTTACATAAATCAACCATTATTTTACCGCGACTGGCCATCTTTTAATGTCTGTTTTCTTCTAAACAAACCTAGTACATAATACAGGGTGGGGCAGAAAAACCTATCCGATTTCAAAACGTTATAAAATTAAAACCACTCAACTTGTCAAAAAAATTTTTTTATTAACATATCGCAAATTTTATGCCATTTTTAAATTTAAGTTTTGAAAAGCACATTACTCAAATGTCGTCCTTGGGAGCGGATACACTGATTTAGGCGCTCGCGGTAGCTTTCCATGACTTTCACCGTCATTTCCACAGGAATTTCTTCAATTGCCCGAGCGATTTCCCTTCGTAAAGCAAGAAGGGTCCTTGGTCGATGCTGGTAAACCTTCGATTTGAGGTAACCCCAAAGGAAGAAGTCACATGGAGTGAGATCCGGTGAGCGCGGCGGCCAGCCAAGATCACCTCTCAGGGAAATGAGGCGACCGGGAAACAGTTCCCTGAGAATGTCCATTGATCGTCGCGATGTGTGGGCGGTTGCCCCATCCTGTTGAAACCACACATTTTCCACGCCATTTTCTTCCATTTTGGGTCTAAGAAAATTTTCCAGCATGAAACAATAGCGCTCGCTGTTGACCGTTACGGTTTGCCCATTTTCTTCAAAAAAAGTAAGGCCCCCAGACGCCTAGGCGGGAAAGAGCACACCACACAGTCACTTTTGGGCTATGGAGGGGTTCCTGATGGATTTCTCGAGGATTTTCGTCACTCCAATATCGAAAATTCTGCCTGTTAACGGCACCACAAAGGTGAAAATGGGCTTCGTCCGTGAAGAGCACAATCGCCGCATTCGATAAACCGCTCAATAACAAAAGCACGATGTTCACCAGACCAAGGCATGTTGACTACTGACAAATGGCATAAAACCGGCTTTCTAACGGTTTTTACCCCACTACTCTACCTGCTCCCTCTTTTGAGAAAAAGGGATTTGAAATCGGATAGGTTTTTCTGCCCCACCCTGTATTACAAATTAATTTGTTTATATGGAGAAACACAGACAATATTCACAATAAGTAAGTTTGACATAACATCTACTTAAAACAATTTCAAACATTTTTGTAAAATATTCTATGTACTTACCGATTATGCGTCTTCTGTTTTATTGTTACACTTCAATTTACTTTAATTAGTAACTATTAATTAGTGTTTGACAGTATAATCATTTCTAAACAACCAACGAAATCTCAAGAATACTAAGTAAAAACACGGTAAGAGGCGCTAAACTAGAACACAGTAAAATGACTGCGCTTGCGGTGTTTTTACGTATGAGTTGTTGGATACCGTGTTCTTATTTGGCAAGAGTAGTTAAATGTTAACTTACGGGGATTTGAAAAGTGATTTTTTACGTGTTTACGTGCAGTTTACTGTGTTTTTACTTAGTTTTCATACAGAAAATGTTAACATGACTAGGAAGACGTTATTAACTCAAATACTCAATTTTTGTGAGTTACTGTGTTTTTGCTTATGACGGCAGAATAGGTTTAATCCTTTTCAATTGAATAACCATCATTTCGATAATTTCTTTCTCAGTAATTTGTGTGTGTTAAATTCGTTAAATGATTTTAGCTATCTAACTTTTATGCTCGGTATAGTCACTGCAGATAAAATTGCACCTTCATCTTTCATAAACAAATGTGAAAATCTATTCATTATACCCTGTATTATTGCGTCTATTAATAATTTTGTGTTGGTTTTTAGTACGTTTTCGTTAGCTTTTAATTTTTTTAATTTAACTAAAAATGAGACTATAGTAGGCAACAAGTAGCCGTAATACCTATTTTTATCTCCTTGTAAAAAATCTATTGATTCACTTAAAGGTTTCGTAATTAAAGAATATTCCTCTAGATAATTTATATCTGCTTCGGTAAATATTTCTTTTATTTGCAATTCACTGCAAAGTGTACTAAGTTTACTTCTTTCTTCAATAATTTGAAAAATCGAATAAAAATATGAATTCCATCTCGTAATTGATGGATAGTATGTGCTAAGACGCGTTCAATCATTTCAGCACTTTTTGGGCGACTGGCTTTACCCCACAAAATGCTGCACTTATACATTACTTTTTCATTTCTGGTTTTCAAATTCTGATGTTTTTTCATACAATTATTAACATCCGTTGTTGCTACTAAATTAATGGTGTGACATGCACATCTCATATGTTTCGATAAAATAATAATTTTATCGCTGTCGCTAAAAGAAATAAAATATATTTCTTCATCATCTTCCTTGTGCTCATCTTCGTCAAATGTCATTATCCGGATACCATACTCCTTAAAAGCCTTAATAAAGTTACTGCCGTTGTCAGTAACCATACCAGTAATTTTATTATTGGATATATTGTACGAAAAATTAATGTCTTCTAATATATTCGCAATTTGGTCATAAGAATGCGTGCCTGCAAATCTTCGACATGCTAAGGCCGCTGAAAATCTGTTGCAATTTTCATCTAACCAATGGACGGTTACGCCAAAAAAACTTCTCCTTTTTGCGGACCAGATATCAGCAGTAAGGCAAACATACTTCGCAGTATTGATTTTAATTATTAGCAACTGCTTTTACGTTTCAAATTCTGAGTCTATTTTGCGAACAAAAGACCTCCTGGACATAATATTTACATTTGCAAAGGAAAACAAATTGATGAATGAATCTCTTTCTATTATAGACAAAGGAATCATAGTATCAGTAAAAAATGTTAGAAGATTATCATCAAAAATTTGTTGATTTAATTTATTATTCTTCTTTTGTTTTTTGATTTCTATCCAGAGTAGATTGTTTTACTCGCGTAGTAGTACCACTGTTAGAAGATTTAAATTTAAACTGTTTTTTCTCTTGTTTGTACTTTTCGTACTTTTTTACATAGTCGGGATGCTTAACTTTTAAGTGCTTTAAAAAATTAAATGTGCTGTTAGCTGGTCCTTCTATAATTACTTTTTTAGGTAGGCAAAGCTGACATTCGGATTCTAAATTTTTGCCACTAACTTTCATGACAGTAAAAAACTTCCCGTCAAACAAAACAGTATCTTTGAATTTTTTTTTATTCTCAATCTCAGGTGAGGAGCCCGTCTCAGCATCATTACTAAAATATAATAAATATACGCATTAATTTTAATCGAAATTGTCTAAATTATGTACCGTTGCAAACATATATTTAAATATAAAATTAGGTAATGATTATTTGCTACGACACAATATTTAAAAAATAATTTATACCAAAATTTTTAATGAAAATTTGTTCCGAAAACTGCTTAACGGCTATAACAAACTTACCATAATTCTAAAATCGAGGCTGTGTCAGATTGTGACTTTTCAAAAAAAGTTGAACTATAAGATGAAGAAGGTCTTTTTTTTATTAAAAAATCAGCAATACTCCCAATTTTTTTCCGTATAGGTTCAGAAAGTGAAGGTACGAAATCTGGATCTTCGTCGGAATTTTCATACGGTTCGCCTTCCTAAGTCATTCATTTGCAAATAGAAATAAATTAAATCTAATGATAATAAAACATATACCTTATTATATTCACTATCACTCATTTTGCATATGCTGCTACTGCCTGTTAGTGCTACTACCAAACTGAATTAAATTGCGCAACTGCGCTCTGAACTCAACGCTTTACTCGTATTTTTGCAGGTTGAAACACGCACGTTAAAGTAGCTTAATACAGAAAAAGTAACGAATAGCTACTGAAAAAGGCTACTTAA
Organism: Harpalus rufipes; assembly: GCA_951394225.1. Taxonomy (NCBI): domain Eukaryota; kingdom Metazoa; phylum Arthropoda; class Insecta; order Coleoptera; family Carabidae; genus Harpalus; species Harpalus rufipes. The sequence goes on from OX596285.1 coordinate 26,532,270, forward strand.
AGTAGCTTAGGTAAAAAAGCTACATTTTACAGCTATTTTAGAGAAAAATGTAGCTAAGCTACAGCTACAGGTACGAGAAAATGTAGCTTAGCTAGTAGCTAAGCTACTTAAGTAGCTAGCTACTGCCCAGCTCTATATAGAGGTAATTATAATTATTTAAAATTATTAACAAATGTAAGAAGTAATGTAAATGTTTTAGAAACTAATTCGGCGAAACGAAATTTTTTAAAGAAAATTGCAGTACCGTCCAGAAATTTACCCCTTCATACCAGTCCTAAAAGTAAAATAAATCAGCCGTTCTCTACAAGAAATCTAAATAAAACCGATCATATGGGACAAAGGGACGTAAGGACATTAGAACCAACTGACAATCTTGCAAATTCTGGTGATGAGCTAGTAGCAGCTGAGGGTTTAGTTGAGTTGCAAAACTTAACCAATGTTATAGAAAAAGAAAAAAGTGTGCGAAATGTAGAAGTCCAAGTCAATACTTACAAAAATTCAACAGTGTGCGATATAATGAAGGATGATAATTCTTTAAATAGTTTTACTTACTAATAGTTAACACTTTTCGGCCATAAATATAGTGCCGCTTTGTAATCCCAGTTAGCTCCACCGTAGGTGTAAATTCCATAGCATCGAGATCTAGTAATTCGAAATTTTCTTTCGGACATCCATTTCGATTCAGACAAATTACTATCGGGTAGAGTGTCAAGACAGATTTCTTTAATATTAAATTATTAAACAATGTTAAGTAGGTATTTTTACAGCATTTCATGGGAAAATTTGCATGAAATAGACTTATTTCAAGCATAATAATACTTTCTGCAGCAATATTTAACAAATTTGTTACAAACAGAAAATCAGTTTCATTGTCCGAAATCTTCTCTCCTAAATGGTGAGTGTCGTCCAGTTCTATAAAATGAATATAATGAATAAATTGAAATTATAAATGTGTGCTACACATACCTATGCAGCGACAATCCACAGTTAGGGAATTCTGACGAAATTAAATTTTTAAAATAATCTTTCGGGACGTCTTCACTCTCGTAATTCTTTATTTTATTTTGAATGCAAGGCATTTTACTAATATCTACAGGTTTGTATTGTTCTCTTGCTGAAGATTTTGCTGTTATCAGTTTGTGATAATGTTTCCGGAGTATTTACAGATTTCCTAAAACAAACAAAACAAAAAACGTTAATTAAGTAAAAGTATATTTTGTTTAAAATTTTCATTTTCACACCTTGTACATAACAAAAGTACCGCAGATACATGTTTACATCTCCCTGAATTTCCGGCCTTACATGCACATGACATTTTTTGTACATGAAATTTTTTTAATTGAAGTTCCAGAATTCCTTCGATAGTATTTGGATATGAATTTATAGCTGAAGTCTGGCTGCATAAGGCGTATAATAAAGTGATTTTTATTGATATTATTCAGTTTTCCACATAATAAAATGTGGCCTGCTTCCAAAACCTCTTTTCCTTCGTACACGCATCGTGAATTAGGATTGGCTTCCAAGAATGAAAAATATTCATGTAATCTTAACTTAAAATTATTGTCCATCCTGGAAAAATATAATTAATGTAATTAATTACACTAGTAACCACCAAATTCACACAACCGTTAATTTTGATCAGAGAATCAAATTTGATTCAGGGATGGTGAATTCGGTTGTAAATCTTTGATTACTTATTACAAAGAAAAAAAAACAGTAAACACGTGTTAGTTCGGTTATTGAGTACTTTGACAATATTTATTAATTTGCTGTTTACCAAATATTTCTGCTACGTACATGTAATTTAATTTTAATGCTTAACAAACAGGATACTTACTTGTTCTAATATGCAATGGAAAATTCTACAATTCTAAAAAAATGTGGATTTTTATAACTTCAATAAGCTGTATACACTACAAATGTTGGCAAATGGCGCCTAGCTATCACATAACCTCTAGTACGCGTATCACCGCTACGGCGCTACGATCTTATTCTCATTCGCCAATATTAACTAAAGTTTTGCCAATTAAATCTGTCGGTCCCTTTCTTTTCCTACTTGGTATAATTACTCTGGGTTCTTCACTGTTGCTGGACGCCGGCGTAATAATACTAGTATGTACATCACTTTCTACTTCATTTTCCTTAACGTAGTGGCCACCATCATTAAAAATTATACAAGATGAGTCACTACTTCGATGTTCATCAATTTCTTCATTTTCTTGTTCCTTGTTTTCTTGGTTTGCGCATCATAAACCTGTAGGTAAATTTGATATTGTTTTCCTAGCTATAAATTAATCTTTTAAAAATAATAACCATTTGAAATATGGCCATCTCGATTCAAAAAAAACTACATGCGTTTTCCTCGAAAAAAAAAACTAAAGAAAATGAATGTATTACATTAATGCCCGGTTGCAGAAATATTCATCAACGCTTTGTTTAATTAACGGATCATCAAAAAGGACAAACGCAATGCGATTTTTTGACAGCAATGATTTAAGGGCGGCCGCACATTTCCTACTATCGGATCCGACTGTCTGAAACGATGTCGTATCGGACGAGTACCGCACACTTACGACAAAATATCTCCGATTTTATTTGACTCAGTTTAGCGGCGTTCTTCATTGTAAACACACTGCATAGAAAATGGATGACGGAGAGTTATTGGCAATTGCTTTTTTACTGTCACAACGAAAAAAGAGAAAACGTCGCTACTGGGTACATCCGTTGAATACACATAGAATTAAAGAAAGTCAGTTTTACATTTTACAACCTAGGTTACGTGCCCACCCGGATAAATTTTTCGATTATTATCGAATGTCAGTTAATTCTTTCGATGAACTTTTGAATATAATTCGAGGGGAAATAACGAAACAGGACACACAATTGAGCCTTGCAATTTCCCCAGAAGAACGATTAGCTGTTACTCTCAGGTAAGAAGGTTTTTATTATTTATCAGTTTACAATATTGTAGTTGTAAAATCACACAGGTAGGTACAATATTATCGTATTAGTTACATAATATTTAGTTATTGTTAATTTGGAGATACTCTTCCAAAATACCATTATCAGCGCATCGTGACAAGTTATGTTGTGAATACCGAGGTGGTGATGATGGTGGTTGTGGTGGCGGTAATTGCAGTGGTACTGGCCCAGTGGTAGTAAGTCTTGAATTAGGTGGTATATATGTGGCACGATCTGTATTACGACCAATATTAGACGGAATATTTATATTAGGAGGACTAGGACTCGGAGAGTACATCATCTGAGGGCTCAGTGTGTTAAAGCTGCGCGACGAATGCGAGGAATAAACATTTCGTAGAGGTTCGCTAATTTGCTTTAATAGTTGTAACATGCCAATTTTAAAATCCATTTTCTGAATTCTGTTCATTTCTTTCATGTCGCTTCGGAAACTTAACAAAATTTTTGTATCGTCGTCATCATGTACGGGTTGTTCTTTTTTCTGCTTTATTATTTCAAGTATTTGCGTTGGTACATCTTTAGTAACCTTCTTCTTTTTCGCATTATTAGGTATTTCTTCCGTGATGTGGTCTCCACCAATTATGTTTTGACTGTCTTCTTCTCGTGTAGTCCCACCTGTTGAGGTTCCTTCACCTCCGTCGTCGTAATTTCCCTCATGGCTGAAAAAATATACAAACTTAACCAATTAAAAGTACTATTACTAAAATAGTTTAAAAAATAGTGTATTATAATTATGTATTTACCGCCGACTCTGCATAATGGGAGCTAGAAATGATAAAAGGTCGGTGTAAACATATTTCTTCTGTTTTTTAGCACATGATCCTGTTGGAGTATGTTTCACTTTATTGATGTCTCTCCGGTAGCAATCACGTACATTGTTCCATTTCTTTTTTGTCTCGGCACCTGAAATTAAAAACTTATTATTACAGCAATGTATAACAATATTACAGACTGAAAACTATATTATGTATAATTGAATGATAGGTAAATTTATTTTTCAGATTCCTTGCTACAGGAAAGAACTTTGAAATGCTAAAGTATGATTTCTTAATGGGAAGCAGGACCATATCTAGCATCGTCAGTGATACGTGTGAAGCAATATGGAAAGTTTTACAACCGTTGGAATTGCAACCACCATCGTCAAAAGAACGATGGCAAGAAATAGCTGAAAATTTTAACAACAAAGCTGATTTTCCGAACTGCCTAGGCGCAGTAGATGGAAAACACTTGCGATTGATTTGTCCACTGCACAGTGGCTCTAACTATTATAACTATAAAACATATTTTTCTATAGTTCTGTTGGCTGTAGTTGATGCTGACTATCGTTTTATTGCAATTGATGTGGGTGCATACGGGAGAGAAAGTGACAGCAACATTTTTAAAGATTGGACCTTTGGAAAAAAACTTGCTAAAAATCAGCTAAATTTGCCCAGTCCAAAAGCATTACCAAATACAGAATCACCATCGCTGCCATATGTATTTCTGGGTGACGAAGCTTTCTCTCTAAATACAAATTTCTTGAGACCTTATCCGAGAAATAATTTGAATGAACAACGTCGAGTTTTTAACTATAGGCTGAGTCGAGCACGGCGTCTCGTAGAGTGTACCTTTGGAATCCTTTCGAACAAGTGGAGGGTTTTTCATACTAGTATGACCATTCCGCCAGATTTTGCAGTATTGGTAACAAAGACAGCTTGCGTATTACATAATTTTGTACGCGCAAGAGATGGCTATAACTTTGAAGATTCTCTTACTCATTATTTTGAAGATAATCCATTTCGATGTCCACAACATAGATCTACCAATCAAGGCCGAAACATAAGAGATAGCTTTACAGAGTACTTCGTTTCACAGGCTGGGGAAATACCTTGGCAATATAGGCGAATAAACTATACACTATAACAATATAAATAAATATTCTTTTACTTACATTTCTTCTTTTTTTCCTCGTCATTTGTACTGTCCCAATCCTTAATTATTTCCAAACACACTTCTTCCCAGGCAAGATCCTTTATAACACGATCATGATAAGATTCATGGCTAACATCCCACAAGCAGGGATATTTTTCGACCGCGATAATTAAATTCTCAGTGTCGCACAAGATTTGCACGTCTGTAATGGACACTCACGCACCAAAACTGACATGAACAATCGTATGTTTGCGGTATAGTATGCAAAAACAATGCACAGCGCGCCTTCCGGTAGTCGGATCAGACTTTTTATCGGGCCGACTGGTAGGATGCACTGCGCTTGCATCCGACTCGGACGTCCGATCCGATATCGGATCGTAGGTGTGCGGTGTGATCGTATAAACTTATAGTACTTCGAACGTCAGATGCCCGGATCCGACAATCGTTTCAGACAGTCGGATCCAATAGTAGGAAATGTGCGGCCGCCCTAAATGTCATAAGAACAGGGAAACTAATTCGAATTTCTTTACTTTGATGGTCCGTTAATTAAACAAAGCGTTGATGAACGTTTCTGCAACCGGGCATAAGTCTAAAATATTTCATTAATAACATTTTTACTATGGAAACAAAAAAAAAAATAAAACACATGAATTTAATTACTTTATTATTTAAGATATTTATCGACTGGGTCTCTTTTCGAAGTTTAGCATATTCCTTTCGAATGGTAGTTTCTACAGTTGCTTCCATTGTAAAAAGTAATGTGGCAGTAATATGGAGCGAATTATAACCAATACATATGCCAATACCAACAGAAGAACATTTTAGAAGAATATCTGAATCTTTTTTTTGATATTTGGAACTTTCCAAATTGTTTAGGTGTTGTTGATGGAAAGCACGTTCGTATTAATTGCCCTAGTCATTCAGGGACAATGTACTATAATTATAAAAACTTTTATTCGATTGTATTGCTCGGTGTAGTAGATGCATATTATAAATTTTCTATAATTGATGGCGGTTTTGGCAAACAAAGTGATAGGGGCACATTTCGAAATTCATTAATTTTAATTTAATGATTTCAAATAAATTACATATTCCCGCAGATGATATGTTGCCAAATACACAAATTAAAATACCATTTGTTTTTATAGCAGATGAGGCTTTTCCACTTTTAATTCAATTAATAAAACCATATAATAAGACTCAAATTAATTTAGAAACAGTATATTTCAACAAACGACTTTCAAGAGCCCGAAAAACTGTTGAATGTGCTTTCGAAATACTTTATTGTAAATGGAGAATATTATCAAAGGCCATGGAAACTGATGAAAAAACAGCCGATACAATTATAAAAGCGATTTGCATTCTACATAATACAATAATGAATGAAGAAGGATTTGATAGAAACTTGAAAGATATTGTACAAATTCCGTCGTCAACAAACTTCAACCCTCAGCATATTGCCCGACCAGCTGATTCATTAAAAATTATTAGAGATACTTTCAAATCATATATTTGTAGCAATCGAATTGATTATATTTAAATTAATAACAAAATAAATATCAATCTGTAATGCTTAAAAATAAAATACACCGAATAAAAACTATTACATTTACTTACTGGAAGTATTAAAATGTTTAGAAACTTCTTCCCATTTTTTTGCAGTACAAATATATTATGATAATAATAATAATATTTATTACCCAACAGAATCCTATTACAGGGTAAAAATTACATTCAAAGGATACAAGAGAATAAAGAAAATATGATATGCGCGAAAGAAATAATAATTTAATTTAGTACAAGAAAAAAAAATGGAATTAATAGTAATTTAAAGAAAAATATCGGGAAGGTGAATATCAGCAAAATGGCACATGATGTGGACTGGAGAACGACGTAGGACGTCAGTGTTGTGAGACGTGAGGTAAAAAGTTCGAGTGTGCCTTGATATATACTGCGAGACGTGGATGGGAATGCGAGATAGTAGAAAGGGGGCATCTACTTTATTGTGTAACAGCATCCACAGGAATCTAGCACTGGATAATTCCCTTCTGTAATTTAAAGCTTGCATATTATGTCGAACAAGGAGTAAATTTTCATCTGTTCCACGATCTGGATAAGCATGATCTATTTTATAAGACAAGTACTTAAGAACATACTGCATTTATATATATATATATATATAGCGTCTTTCCGAAAACCGGTTGTCGAGCGTCCGATTATTTTAAATGTTGTATAAAGTATTTTAATAGATGTTCGTACAAGTATATTCCAGAATTATATATATATATATATATATATATATATATATATATATATATATATATATATATATATATAAATAATTTTCTTCTTCTACACAAAAGCATCTCAATATTTGCTCAAACCTCCTTCCAGACATTTGTGAAGTAAATGCTGGGTGGTAATGTAATGCATCAATGGAAAAGAGTTTTGTAGTGCTGGAGAATTTTAGCTGGGAGTGAAGCAAACACAAACCTAAAAACTTTCTCATTTCAATCGTATCAGTATTTTTGAAATTTGCCTTCCTACTATGCCTTGTATGTGGCCGTGTTTGATTGCAAAGTTTTATGCTGTAATCATTCGTAGATTTTATAATCATTTCCATTAGTTGGTCATCCCATATCTCTTCAAAAACCTGAAACATTTTCGTCTATATCCAAAAGAACCCCAGCGGCATCTGCATCAAAAGAAAAGTTTCTTATAGGTGTTGTATTGGTATGCCATGTCTCATCATTTTCTGGTTCTTCTGGTGCTTCATATTCCTCATCTGTAGTTGATTCATTATGTTCACTACCCGAACTGTTATTTTCAGCACTGTCAGCATCAGATTCAGATTCACTGTTGCTTGACCTACTACTCATTTCCTCAAAAAACTTCAGCAGTCTAGCCTGATCTTTTTCCCAACTGGCCATTTTCTGTAAATATTGAATAAAACATTTATTTTATATTATTATTTATTGTACATTATATATATATATATATATATATATATATATATATATATATATATATATATATATATATATATAACTTAAATTTCTTTATCGATCGATTGGGTTTTTAAAAAATATTTATTTTTGTGAATACAAGTTTATGATACTTTAATATGATAATACAGGTTGCGAAATACAGACTAGCTTAACTAAAGAGTTACACATGGTTTTATACTATTGTAATATGATATTGTCACGTTCTGTCACATCAACACTTGTTCATTTGGTTAGCACTATAACTCCTCCCTCCTCAGATTCGAGCCTCCTGGGGGAGTCGAAGTTCGATGCCTTCAGGGGTGCGAGACTACCTCTTCTGCATGGCTAGTTTCCTCTAGGGTTTGGATGTTGATTGGATTGGCATTCGATGGTGATTTTTTCCTCGTTTGGGAAAACAGCTAGGTACATGTTGATTTCTGGAATCACTTCGACATGATTTTCTATTAAGTATATTTTTGTATAATGGCAATGACTCGAAGTTTGATTTTGGAATATTTGTTCTTCGCACATCGCTGAGAAATGGGTGTGATATTTGTGAGGACACTGATATATTTTTGCTTGAACGCACATATCATTCAGAGGCACGATTTCCTTATCAGTTTTAAGAAGATATTTCGTATTGGGGATAATTGTAATAAATTTTGATTCGTATTTGTTTGGAATAGAGTAAATATAGTAGAGTTCGAAAGTTTTTTCGAAATTAATGGGGATGGAAATGAAATAGATTATTTGAGTTGCTTTAATTTTACAATTTATTTTTAACAAGGACTCGAAGTCTAATAGGTTCTCTTGTCGGGGTTCAAATGATAACTGCAAGAGATAGAATTTTGATATTTGTTTTAGTTAGCTCCATGGGGTGTGTTATACTAATGCAGAGTTCTTAATTTACAAAAGGTGATTGAGTTTTCAACGACATTTAATATAGAATTGTATAATATAACAAGTTGATCGTAAATGTTTTTTCCATACAGTATACTAATGTGCGTACTGTTTATTATTTAGAAAAGTTGTAAAATTTTGGATTTTAATATTTCTTCGTTGTGCTGGATATCTAAGATGGTTTTATTAAAATTTTGAATAATTTGGTGGTTCACCGAATACGAAAGGTTGAGTTGATTTTCCAAATTATGCTAGTTTTTTTCTTTTTGCATGCTTCCAAACATCTAAATTTCCGGTGATTGATTTGAATATTTTCTAATTTTTTATTTATTTCATTGAAATACTGTGAGTTATTTGATATGGTCGATTTTTAGTGTTGAGTATTGTGTATTTAAATCGATGTACTGTTATAGAAGAACTTTGAGATTGTAGTAGTGTATGAATGTGTGAGTCGTCTTTTCGAGTTTGGCAGGACCGAGATTGATGGGAAGGATTCCGAGGTTTCCTGTTATGTTCCTAATTATTGTTCCGTGTCCCAATGCGAACAACCTGGAAGTGGTTCAAAATTATAAGTTTTTTGTCTAGGGCGTTTAATGTTAGAGAGGTGAATGTTCTCTGTTGTATTACCGTGAGTGGTTTTTATTTTTCCTGTTTTAAGGTTTTTATTAACTTTTGTTAGCTTTTCGGGTTTATATTTGTTTTTCGTTTTCTGTTGTTTTTGTCTATTTTTTACGTATACCTTTTCGGGGATTTCGGGCAATTCTTCTCTATTTGCATTACATTTGTTTATTACCTTTTCTTTATTCGTTTGGATTTTGTCTCTAATTGATTCGTAAAGTAATTTAGTTTTATTCTTGTGATTTTCTATATAATTGTTTATAAGCTGTTTTTCGAGGTCGAGATTAAATGGAGAGTTAGTGTCTAAATGGCCGGTAATAATTTCGCATGGTTTCAGTTTTGTGACTGAATGAATTGTGTTATTATATGCTAATAACGCATAATTTACTTTGGATTCTATAGGCTCAGTTTTGTATTCTTTTTGATTATTAAATAGTCTGATATGTTCTATAAGGGTAGAGTGAAAACGTTCTATAATGCCATTAGATTCTGGATGTTGTGAGCTTATGAAATGTATGTCGATTTTGTGTAGTGTCAGCAATTCTTTTACGACTGAGTTTTTGAACTCTAGCCCGTTGTCTGAAATAATTTGTTCTGGAATGCCGTGATGTGTAAAATATTTTACTAGGTTATTACAAACTTCTATGCCTTGTCCTGATTTTAATTTGTATGCTTGTGCATATTTTGAAAATGAATCTACAATAGTTAAGAATTTTGCTTGTTCTAAGGTGATACTGTCTATATGTAAAATTTGGAAAGGTTTCGTAGCGGTAGGGGTGATGTTTAAATTTACATTTAGGGGTCTCCGATCGTATTTTGTTATTTGACATATTTCACAGCTATTAATAAATGTTTGAATAGATTTTCTTAATTTTGGCCAATAGTATTGTTGTTTTATGCGTGCTTCTGTTTCGTCGATACCGCGGTGATTAGTTTTGCCACAATGGTAATTCGATATTATTTGTGTGATTTCTTCGTTATCGGTAACGTCTCTTAAATATTTTGTACATTTTACTAAATTTAGTTGAGAATTTTTGAAATAATTTTGAAGTATTAGACTGAATTTCTCGTATAGTTCATTTTGGAAATAAATGTGGTATTTTACTTTTGGTACAATGTATTCTTTAATAAATGCAATCATTTCATCTTTGTAATTAAATTTTGAAAAATCTACTTCCAATCGTAATTTTTTATTATCGTATAATTTTGTAATTTTTACTTGTTAGGGATTAAAATCGACTTCTGTTATGATGATTTGATTTTTGCCATAGTTTACAGGGCATTCTACTATTGGGATTCCGACAATAGGATTTTCTTTACTTGAATGTATTGTGATATCGCTATCGCTTGTGTCGTCATCGTTTATCTCATTATGATGTGAGTCACCTACCTCGACTGCAAGGGATTGAATATCGTCGTCTTTATTATCTGTTTTATTTTTTAACTCTGTATTAAAATTTTCTATGAATTTATAAAGGTGTTTCATGTTTTCTGCTTCGTTTATGTTTAATTCAATCTGGGGAATTTCGTTTTCAGGGAGTTTGTAAACAGTTATTAGTATGTCAGTGTTATCGAATATGTGTTTTAACATTAATTTAATTTCGGTCCAAACTTGGTTGTCATGTCCACATGCAATTTTTGGTATACTTAATTTTTTTATTTTATGAAGCAAACAGAATTTTTTCAAATTTAATAAGGTATAGAATATGTCTTGTTTAGTGGGTTTATTGTAATAATTTTCTTTTGTTATTAAGTACAGTATATATTTTTGTGGGGTTTTTAAATATACTAGGTTATGAAGTTGAGGATTTTGAGATTTTAATGTGTGTACGTTATTAAATTTATTTTTGAAATTTTTGGCAATACCCGATGACATTTCTAAATCTTTGCTCACGCAATGAGCTAGACTAGAGTCGGATGCTGCGTCGAATAGATTACCTATTACTTCTACGATGTTGTCGTTATTGTGATTAAGGTAGTGTTTTTTATCTAAATAGTCTTTGTATAGAGCTAGTGGAGTGTCATCTAGTTGTGGTTGTAATTGTAGGTTTTGATTATTTTTAGTTTCTACAGGTATACGGCTTAAGGCGTCGGCATTGGTGTTAAGTTTGCCTTTCTTATAGATTATCTCATAGTCGTATTCCTCTAATTTGAGGCGCCATCTTATTAATTTTTGGCTACATTGTTTTAATGAGAATAGCCATTGCAAGGGTCGATGGTCTGTATAGATTTTGAATTTGCGTCCTAGTAAGTATGTTCTAAAGTACTGAGTCGCCCAAATGATAGCTAAAAGTTCTTTCTCGATGGTGGAATAGTTTATCTCAGTGTCGTTTAGTGTCCTGCTTGCATAAGCTACTGGTAGGTCGTTGCCTAGGCCACCTTGAGATAGCACGGCTCCTATTGCTACTTGGCTAGCGTCGCATGTCAAGTTAAATTCTTTATCAAAGTCTGGGTATTGGAGTAGCGGCTCGTTAGTCAGCAAATTCTTGCAATTTTCAAAACATTGTCTGTACTCAGGGTTGTTAATGTCAATAACTGCATCTTTCTTTAAGCGTTTAGCCAGCGGTTTCGTTATTTTAGCGAAGTCTTTAATAAATTTCCGTTAATAGCCTAAAAGTCCTAAGAAACCTTTTATTTGTGATGTAGTTTTTGGAATAGGAAAATTTAGAACGGCTGAAATTTTGTCGGGATTTGGTTTCACACCATCAGGGGTTACAATATGCCCGAGATATGCTACTTCTTTTTTGAGGAATTCGCATTTATCTAATTGTACTTTAAAATTTGAATTTTTCAAACGATCGAAAACTAATTTTAAATTTTGAATATGTTCTTGAAGGCTGGTGCTAAATATAATAATGTCGTCGAGGTAAACGAGGCATTTTTCGTTTACTAATCCTCTCAGAACATTGTCCATAACGCGTTGGGATGTCGCGGGCGCGTTTTTTAAGCCAAAAGGCATACGAGTGAATTCATAATGCCCGTCTTCCGTATTAAATGCAGTTTTTTGTATGTCTTGTTTGTCCATTTCAATCTGGTGGAAGCCAGATGATAAGTCTAACGTAGTAAAATAATTACAACGTCCAAGTTTGTCTAGTAAATCAGTTATATTTGATAGTGGATATTTGTCGTTAATGGTCTTTTCATTCAGTTTCCTATAATCTACCACTATACGCCACTTGCGTTTACCGGATGCGTCAATGTTGTTGGGAACAACCCAAATAGGCGATGACCATGGAGAATATGATGGTCTGATAATATTTTGATCTAACATGTTTTGTATTTGAGAACGTACCTCTTGTCGGTGAATTTCTGGGTATCTATAAGATTTTATGTAAATAGGAATTTCGTCACTTGTTTTTATGGAATGTTTAATTTGATTAGTAAATGTTAAATTTTTGTCGTCTACGTGAAATATATCAGAATATTTGTGAATTAATTTTGAAATAGCTGATTTTTCTTCCGTATTCATGTGATCTGTCCGAATTTTTGAAATATCAAACTTAATTTTTTCTGATTGAATGAAATTCAAGTTTGGGGATGAGTACGTTTCATAATTGGAGATGTTCTCTACGGTGATTGGTTGTAATTGAATTGTGTGAATTTAATATGAGATTCTGAATTATTAATTGCTGTGCAAAGTGCATAGTGATTATTGGCTGTGGTGACACATTCAGGGATAATTAAATTATTCTGTTTTTGTTTTGGTATGAGAATAGTTCCATTTTGTTGAGTTACTTGAATTTTGATTACCTTTTCAGTTTTGGGATCTAAAGTTATGTTATTATCTGAATGACAAATATTGTTCGTATTAATTGTATTTTCTGAATTTTGGTGTTAAATTTTTATTTGGCAGGTGGGTGTTGTAATTAAATTTTTATTCAAATCTATAATTACTTTTAATGATTTCAAGTTATCTAATCCTAATAAAAGATCAAATTCATCGTGAAAATTGAAAATATGATATTTTAAACTTGCATTTTTCTTTAAATTAAATAATTTTGGAATAGGTACGAGTGTGCTATAATTCTCGATTGATGTTCCATGCGCAGTTGAGATTTGGAATGGGTCTTTAAAAATGGAATTTTTGTAATATTTATGCGCTATGGTAGGTTTTATAAAGGATTTCGTACTTCCTGTATCTATTAAAACTTTTGTGAGCATCCAGTTTACGCAATCAATCATTCACCCATTATTATTGTTTAATTTAATTAAGTTGTTGGGATAATCGTAATGTTACGTGCACGGAGAGGCAAAATTATGTCATGTGTCAGAGAAGGAGTCAGTTCTGAATAAACGGTTATACGAGACGGACGCATTTTTATTTATATCCATTATTTCCTTTTTTTACGAACGCGAGTGACGCTTTCAGTTCAGAAGTGGGATAGAACACACGGTATCCACTAATAGTGCAGTGTACTAGTGCAATTGTGTAAAATTTAACTAGTGCAATTATAAAACCATGCCGCGAAGCCACGGGAAAAGGCGACGAGATCGCCAACGCGATTCCAGCTCTGACGAGAGCCCCAAACGCTATCGGAAGGACAGAAAAGAACGATTCCATGGTGAAAAGACAAGCAAGGAACAATCAGCATCTAGCAGCTCACGTAGCAAACGAAACGAGCCTAGTAGTAGCAATGATAACGTTATTCGACTGGAACGTCTGGTCGAAAAATTGGTCAACGACAAACAAAGTGATTTAAATGCTGCACGTAAGCAACGAGATAACACAAGGTACGTAGTAAAGAACGAGTGTATTCCTGAATTTAGCCCCGGTCAACCTAACGCAAATATCAATAAGTGGTTACACAAGATCGAACAGTTAGCTATTATTCATAACTGGGACGAATCACTGATGACGTATTATATGCAGTCACGCTTAAGCGGCTTAGCTCGAAGGTGGTACGATAACTTGACCTCTTACGATCATAGTTGGGACGAATGGAAGTGTATGTTAATTCGTGCGTTTCCAGATAATAACGATTTCGCGACATCGCTTAGGAAATTGATCAATCGCGTTAAAACACCTAACGAAACTATGTTACAGTATTATTATAGCAAAATGGAACTTCTTCAGACATGTAAAATAACAGGTAAAGATGCTGTGTCGTGTCTTATTGATGGCTTAGATAACTGCACGCATAAAACTGGGGCAAAAGCAGGACGTTACGATACGCCCGAACTGCTCTATGAAGAGTTTTTGTCCACAATAAACGAGAAACCATCAACACCAATACCAACATACGAAAGAACACATCATTTAAAGGGGCATAGTTTTGGTGGGTCTAGTGTACCATCGAGAAAGGTCCGCAATCCTCGCCCTGAAGCACAGAGATCAAAGTGCTTCAACTGCGGAGGAGATAATCATATCTCTAAGAACTGCCCGAAGTGTTACAATTGTGGAAAGGATGGCCATCTCTCTAAGAACTGTCCGAAGCCTCGACTGGAATGCAAACGGTGTAATTTGTTAGGTCATGAGGCAGAGAATTGTAAGCGAAAAATACGTACACGAACGTACGCCGTTCAATCTTCGACGGACAAGACGCACCAGAACAATTATTTTATTGACTGTTCAATAAATTGTGTAAAAGTCCGCGGATATGTCGATACGGGTAGTGCTGCCGTATTGGTAAACGAATCGACAGCATCCAAATTAAAACTTCCAGTAAGTAAAAGTAAGGTAGTAGTAAGTGGGTTTGCAGGTGGATCGGTTGCAGCCATTGGCGAAGCCGATGTTCAATTAGAGGTTGATCTAGCCTGTGCCAACGTCAAGGCATTAATCGTTCCTGACCGAGTTCAGAAGATCGACATAATCATAGGACAACCTTTGATAAATCATCCCAACGTCATAATGACCATCAAAAATGGAATAGTACGTCTCTTCAATAAAGAGCTCGCAGACTTACCGGAAGTAGACCAACTACCAACAAAAAGGGTCACCATACGAGTGGCAGAGAGTTCTGTTATACCTCCACATCACATTGCGCATGTCATGGTCACAACCGACTGCGATAAGGAGGAAACCGTATACGTTGATCTGCAAAATCGGATGTGGGCAGGTCATGCTCATTGCATCCCAAGTTGTATAATTACTACCTCCGCTGGTGCAGTGCTGCCCTTGTTAAACGCAAGCAACAACGAGTTGCTGTTGAAGGCCGGACAAGTGTTAGCCAGAGGACAGATATGCACTGAGGAAAATGAACATATGGCAAACGTAAGTAATTTTTCTATTAACTTTCATTCCTTTACAGAATCAGACGTTCATATTGAAAATACTACGCCAGCGGACGTTGTCAGTAAACTTTTAGCGTTACAAAACACGTATAGAGAATGCTTTTCAAATAACCTATCAGAATTAGGTTCAACTACATTACTCGATATGAATATTAATTTAAACTCCGACAAAACAGTAACCTACGCACCATACAGACTTTCACATAGTGAACGCGAAGTTGTACGCGGACTGATAGATCACATGCTAAAAAACGGTATAATAAGGGAATCATCTTCACCTTTTTCAAGTCCAATACTATTAGTAAAAAAGAAGTCAGGTGAACAGAGATTATGTGTTGATTATCGGGCCCTTAATAAAATCACTACAAAAGACAAATACCCCCTGCCACGCATTGACGACTTATTAGATAGACTTAAAGGAAATTCGTATTTCATTAGTCTTGATTTAGCATCCGGTTATTATCAGGTTCCAATAGCTAAGTCAGACGTTCATAAAACTGCCTTTATAACACCAGACGGGCAATACGAATTTCTAAGAATGCCATTCGGTTTGACGAATGCCCCGGCAGTATTCCAACGCTTAATTAATCGCGTTTGGGACCGTTACGATTCTCTCACGCATTAGCATATATGGATGACATATTAATAACTTCAACAAATTACAACGAAGGTCTCGACAGGCTTGAAGAAGTCCTTAAATTATTACGTGAAGCCGGTCTTACATTGCGTCCAGAAAAATGCCACTTTTTTAAAACCGAAATAGAGTATTTAGGACACGAAATTAACGCCGAAGGCATAAGGCCCGGAAAATTAAAAACTTTAGCAGTAGAAAAGTTCCCCAACCCACGAAACGTGCACGAGGCACGCCAGTTCATTGGGTTAGCAAGCTATTTCCGGAAGTTTATTAAAATTTTTGCATTCACAGCGCATCCTATTACAAAACTCTTTCGAAAACAGAATTACATACAGACGCGTCTAAATGGGGTATAGGTGGAATATTAATGCAAAAGAGTAACGGGGCACTAAAACCGATAGCCTATTTTAGTAGACAGACTAGTAAGCACGAGCAACAATACCACTCGTACGAGCTAGAAACCTTAGCGGTAATTAACTCATTACAAAAATTCCGCGTTTATCTCATTGGGTTAGAATTCAAAATTATCACGGACTGTAATGCAATTAGGAGTACGTTCGCGAAACGTGATCTAGCACCTCGGATAGCCCGATGGTGGCTTATTGCAACTGAATATACGTTTACGATCGAGTATAGACCTGGCAAAAGGATGGCACATGTGGCACTGAGTAGAAATGCAGTAACAGTAGAAAACGGATATGACGAATTAAATATATTGCACATTAACATTATGACGCAGACTGGGTCCTCATAGCCCAATTACAAGATAGCAAAATTATAAGCATACACGAAATACTTTCACTTAAACCTAAAGATAGAGATGAAAAACGTATACATAATGAGTATTGTCTTAAAGATAATCGTGTGTATCGCAAAACGAGCGACGGGGTACGCTGGGTGGTTCCGCGAGGCGCGCAACGACAGGTTGTATCGATGTATCACGATAAAAACGGTCATTTCGCACTAGATAAGACCATCGAAATAATAAAACGTCATTACTGGTTCCCAAGCATGAAAAGGTATGTACGACGTTATATTTCGCAGTGTTTACATTGTTTATATAACAAAGAACCTTCCGGTAAACGCCCCGGTTACTTACACCCTATTGAAAAGATTGCGATGCCATTCGACACTATACACATAGACCACGTAGGCCCGTTCATCAAAAGTATGAAAGGCAATTCATACGTACTTGTATTGGTAGACGCATTTACTAAGTATGTTCTAATTAAACCCGTCCCAAACACCAAATCCGGACCGGTAGTAAAGTTTTTAAATGAGGTGATAGCCATCTTCGGCACTCCCCGACGACTTATATGTGACAGAGGAACAGCTTTCACCAGTAAAAACTTTAGTTCCTTTTGTTCAAACACAGGCATAAAACAAATAACAAACGCCACGGCGACGCCACGAGCAAACGGGCAAGTAGAACGTGTTAATAAGACAATAACCGCTTCCATAGCCTCCTCATCAATAGATGAAAAGCGGTGGGATGAAACACTAAATACGATAAGATTTGGGATAAATAATACGGTACACAAAACAATAAAAACGATTCCATTTAAACTCATGTTTGGATATGAACCACGTGGACTCAATGATGCTTTCGTACTGACAGAATTAGCTACTGATAATCTGTCGCCAATTAAAAACGTACATGAGTTACGGAATGAAGCCGTTGAACACATAGCCCTTGAGCAACAACGGCAAAAGGTACGATACGATTGAAAACGTATGGAGGGAGCGACGTACGCAGTTGGAGACCATGTCCTCGTTCGAAAGAACAAAGCCAGTAACGATGGCGAGAGCAAAAAGCTGATGGCAAAGTATTCAGGGCCTTACGAGATCTTACGTATTCTTCCCCACGACCGGTACGTTATTAGTGATGTTAAAGGCAGTCATAGGTCGCAAAAACCGTACGTAGGTGTATGCGCCGTTGACCAGATGAAACGTTTTGTTGTCCCGGACGACGAGTCCGAATCGACTTCATCTTCAACTGAAGATGTCACGCTCAACAAGAGTGATATCACGACACGTACGCACAGTCAGCCGTCAAACGATACGACTGTCTTGTCTTGACGAAAGACGACAACACGCTCGACGAGAGCGACAATGTCACGAGACGTACACACGGTCAGTCGAAAACGATGACGACTGTCTTGTCTTGACGAAAGACGACGACACGCTCGACGAGGACGATAAAGCCATGAGACGAACGCAGAATCAACTGCCAAACGACGACACAAAACAAGAACTCAAAAACGGAAAGCGGAAAAGTAGGCGTAGACGTCGCGCTTATATTCCGTATCAACACATTGTGTGAGCAAAAGCGGCCTTAAATTAATTCCTCTGTTACATAACGACTGGTGCCTTCACGAGGGCGCGAAGGACCGCAGGATGGCCGACTGTGAGCATCCAGTTTACGCAATCAATCATTCACCCATTATTAATGTTTAATTTAATTAAGTTGTTGGGATAATCGTAATGTTACGTGCACGGAGAGGCAAAATTATGTTATGTGTCAGAGAAGGAGTCAGTTCTGAATAAACGGTTATACGAGACGGACGCATTTTTATTTATATCCATTATTTCCTTTTTTTACGAACGCGAGTGACGCTTTCACTTTCAGATTATTTTCTGGGAATATAATGTACGATAATTTACTTTTATTTGTCAAGTTCATTAGTTCGATTCTGGGTAAATGTGTTCTATGTGTTCCGAGGCTGCAACGTCTAAAAAATTATCGTCATCAAAATTTTCGGAGTTTTTTGAATTTTCGTAGTCATTGTTATCAATTAAAATTTAGTCAGTTTGTTCTTGGTTATCGTCGAGATTGTAATAAACATATGGGTCAATGGCAGGTTCAGCTGACTCGTTGATATTAAATAATTCTCCTGCTGTGTTAGCACGGTTTTGTCCGTAGTGGTTTTGTACCTGTCTGGATGGGCCAGGTGTAGGACGATGTTGGACTGTATTTCGAGTGGAAATACTCATCGGAGTATTGCCAGGAAGGTTTTGTCTGATTGATGGACCTTGCCGTGGTGTTTGTGGTGTGTATTGTCTTGGTTGTTGTTGGGGTATATATTGTTGTCTGTATGCTGTTTGTTGCATAGGTGAATGATGTGGATTTTTAATGGGTGTAAAATTAAAATAAGGTGTGGGTTTCGGAATATTGTATCTTGTTTGGTGTGTTTGTGGTTTTTGATTTAATTTGTGTGTATGCTGATATTGCTGATTAGTATTTTTGGATTTGGCATAATATTCAAATTGAAAATCATTTGCTAGCATACTTAAAGCTGAATTTAAATCTGCGGGGTTCTTTGCCCTCATTAATTGGCCTATAGGTTCTTTTAAACCTTTTAACAAAACGCGCAAAGCATAATGTTGGAAATAATCAATCATTACAACGGATGCTTCGGCAGCGGCATTTGCTGAGATACAAGAAATTTGTAAATTTAATAAATGTTGTAAACGACCATAAAAATCAAAAACGTTTTCATTAGGATTTTGTTTTAATTCCGTTATTTCCATATTTAATGTGAACCAGTCACGTTTGTCTGAATAAGCATTTTTTAATGCTTTTTTTTTTTAAATCTTCCCATTTTTCAATTGTGCAACTTGCAATATTGATAGCTGCTTCACCTTTTATTTTCGCTAATATACTACTCATTAAATATTCGTTTTGGAAATCTGTTGTGTTTGTGGTGTTATAAAATTTTGTAACTAATTTTTCACAAACACTAATAAATCTAGAAAGTAATTCACGTTCCCCATGGAACTCTGGCACCATGTCCAAATATTCCTTTTTTAATACAGGGGTAGCCATGTTTAATACTGGCGTTCGTAAAATGATATTTGTAATACAATTTGAATTTAAATTAGTTATACGATCTTCTATTTCGAGATCGGAGTCTGATTCGGAATTATTTGAATCTGATATAGATTCTGGTTCTCTGAATGACATATGGTACTCACAAAAATAGTGTCGGCGTCATGTGTCCTGAAGTCGTACACGGTCTCGAAGTTGAGGCTGGAGTTGCACTGATGTCCGCTCAGCTTGGCTCGCTCGGCTCGTCGAGATGTTTCTTGCTTCTGATGTCCCCTCAGATGCAGGATACGGTGATCGAAGTATAAATATGTTCGAATTGCCAAATAGTGAAACAATTTATATTCGTTAAATTGTTTTGACAATCCTACCGACTGCGCCACTTAAATTTCTTTATCGATCGATTGGGTTTAAAAAAATATTTATTTTTGTGAATACAAGTTTATGATACTTTAATATGATAATACAGGTTGCGAAATACAGACTAGCTTAACTAAAGAGTTACACATGGTTTTATACTATTGTAATATGATATTGTCACGTTCTGTCACATCAACACTTGTTCATTTGGTTAGCACTATAACATATATATATATATATATATATATATATATATATATATATATATATATATATATATATATATATATATATACATCTCTCTATCAATTTGACTTCCGTACATAGAAACATGCATTTGGCGTCTATGGGAAATACTGGTCCTAGGCGTCTACTTCTTCGAGTATATAGAATGTTTCACCCCACCTAATAATGTGAGCATAAGGATATTTCGAAAAATTCGTATTTAAAAGAAAACAATATACACGTATATTTGACTTCCGTACTTTATACGGGTTTTTGCCGTCCCGCGTATATTTTTGTACGTATTACTGACAATTTGGCGTCCAAAATTAATATACGTTTACAAAAAGCTATCAATCGGGCATCCTGCACTGTTGCCAAATATTATGTACTGTAGCACTAACATGGAATACGAACATAGTCGTCTAACATGGGATCATGATTTTTTTAAATTATATTTTTTACTAATATTTTGAAAACTATTTGTTTAAATTTGATTTACATGCAATTCTTCAATTAAATCAAATAAAACAAAATTCGTTCTGCATGTTTAATAAAATGGGTCTGCAGATATGTATATTTATACGCCTTATGTGCAAAATATTTTAACATTGCTACGTAAATGTCACATTTATTTGTAATTTTATTAAAATAAATAATTTTGTTCTTCCTCTCTGTGATTTTGTTTTTTTATCTTCCGTTACCTTAGGTAAGGAAGGTATTGTCTTTGGTCAAAAATTTCGTTTTACTATTTTTACGATGATGTGTGTGTGTGTGTGTGTTTATGTGTGTGTGTGTGTGTGTGTGTGTGTGTGTTTATGTGTATGTATGTGTTTGATTGTGTGTGTGTGTGAAAAGTTCTCCGATAACTCCAACAACTACAATTCCAAAAATTATAATTCTTTCATTCTTTTGTACGTCCGTATAAAGACTTAATTAAATTTTGGCTATAATTGGTACACCGGAAGTACTCTTATTTGCAGTTCTTAACAGTTTTTTTTTTATGTTAAATATCTCTTTTTGACATTTTGTTATCACAAATATATGTTATTCTCTGTACGATTTGATTATTTTTTTTCTTTATATTCAAAGTATTTGGAGATGAAAAATTATAAAGAAATTAATATTCATAAATCTTGCAACCTACGTTGCTGTAAGCACAATGTAAATCAAATAGAAACAGTATATTTTAGTAATTGACAGATTTCTGTGTCAAGTATAATTTGCATAGTTTGTGAAATAATTTTACTGGAAATATATAATCTTTTGCAGGACACTACCTTATCTGTGAGTAATTTATATAAAACACATAGAAAAGACGGAAGGTCATGTGTTGGCCACATCAGATTTTATACAAATTTATGTCTGCTTCCGACATATTGAAAATTTGAATTAAAGTAACCAAATGCTTTTAGAATAGGTAAACATACTTGCACTGGGGTTTAGATGATTTAGCATATTTTTTGATTGTTTTACAGCCACAAATTAAATTTTTAGTTTATGTGTTCCTAAATATATACAAGTTAACAAGGTTCCTTTTGAAACAAAGTTTAACCGTAGGTACATGAATTATTAAATAAATATTATGATATAAGGACTATTTAATATATGTATCGCAACATCTGACGCCTAGACCAAAAAAGTATGAAATTGATTTTCTAATAAATTAAAAATATTGACTGGCTCTCTGAGCACCCAACTAAGAAGACTGAAGTACTTATACATTATATTAGCATATTTTCGTAAGTAATCGCTTGTAAAATTGGATGATCGGAATAACAATAATTATTTTTATTTAATAATTACCTACTAGTTTTTTCACATCTTTCATAAACTTGTTTATATGTACCTCAGCGTATAAGATATAAAAGAAATATTTTTTTTGTTCCATATCTCAAAAACATTATTCACATAGATACATATATGTTTCATTTGCAAGTAAGAAAACTACCATCCATATTTCAAGCATTTTGATCATATTAAATATTTGTTTTGTCAAATTAAGTTTGTCTATCCTATAATAACAGTATTTTTTAATGAAATGTATATGTGTATCACATGTAATATTTAACGCTGTTTTTGCTACACCTTAACTTATATGATCCCAGTTCAAAAGACAGAAATAAATTTTCAAGTTTATTTTTGATACAAATTACAATATTGATTTTAAATTTTTAAAATACTGAACTTTTTATTTCATTATACACGATGCACCAATAAAATTTAAGCAGGAATAATGTTGCGCAGTGCTATGCACATCTCTACATAGTATAAAACTAGTGATATACCTTGGCTTCACCTAGGAGCAATATTGACTTTACCTCCAAAAGTTTTATTTAACCGAGTTCTTATAACATTTTGCAGAGATAAGTCGGCCGGGGGGCCGCGCTTCCAATAATATCCCCGAAACTATAAATACCGTATTTTAAAATTGTATATTTAAGTAATTTTCAGTTTTTATCCGATAGTGTTCTAAAGTTGTTAACCATTTTTTATATTCTTGTCTATTTTAAATTTATTTTAACCTAGTTGTATGTCATTATTTATTTTATCTCATTTATTCTTCTATTCAATTCTGAGGAATGTTTTATATATAATTTAATATATTGTGTTTTCTATGTAATGACATCCTAAAGAGACATTGATTAATCTTGAAGATGGTTATTGTAATGACAGAAACGTTGATGTAATATCAATAATTTTTCTTCACTCAGGTTCATAATAATATATAAAAATAATTTGGGCGAGGTTTTTCTTTATCAGTAACAAATGCTTATGATTATTTTTTATAAATGTTTATCTAGATATTTATAAAATCATTGTAGTAGCAGGTATAGATGTATTTTAATACATAATATATAATAAAAAATAATTTTAAATTTTACAAGTCACGCATTCACAAAATAACAGTATAATAACGTGCGAATGGGAATGCACGAGCAATACGATATTACTTTCGAGCGAGATATTTTTTAGACGATTATAAAAATAAAGTATTTTCAAGAATTTTGTTTCAATTGACAATACTTACATAAATAAATAAATAAATATTTCATCACGGCATATTACCCATTGCTGGGTGTGCCAATCTGCTTTGTATACAGATATCGGTAATGATGGAATATTTGTACCGTGCGGGCGCTTACCAGGCGTCACCTCACGGGCACTCATAGATGGCGTGGAGAGTGCACCACAGGGGTCAATTTTGTGCCATTAAAATTCGATGTAATTTTTGGCGTCGGTCGGGATCGAACCCGGGTCCCCAGATTCGCGACCAGACACTGAGGCACACGGCCACGAGACCCCATACTTACTATTTTCATTTTTTCAATTAATCTACCATAGCAACAAAGAAAGCAAAGCTACCTGGCTATGATGATTTGATATTTAAAGTACCTACGTGTGACGAGCTTAAAAGCACGACACGAAGCGTAGTGTTTTTTTTTACGTCATTTATGCTTTGTAAGAACTTATGCCCGTATATTATAGGCTATTTTCTTATACCTGATTTGCGAATTCGGACAATAATTTAATCAGTCTAATAATTATTTTACATCTGTTAAACTGAAAAACTCAAAATGACTTTCCAGCATAAAGAAAATTAATTAAAAATTGTTTAAATTATTTAGTATTTTTTAAGATCCAAAACTAATTTCCTATTTCGCGTTTACAAAGTTTCATGTACTGAATGAAGAAAATCTAATGTGGTCAACACATTACCTGCCTTCAATTTTATATATTTTTAAATCCTTCTTGCAAAAGATTATATTTTTAGTAAAATTATTTCACGAACATATTTTGACCCTGACATCTGTCAATTAGTATAATTTGAATATCCAAATTGTTTCCATTGTGATGCTGCATAGACTGCAAGATTTATGAAACTTAATTTCTTTATAATTATTTTTCTCTTCCAACTATAGCAAATATAATGAAAAATTGTAATCATGTAATATAATATTCTTTAATGTTTATAATAAAAATTTGGGTACTTCCGGTCGGGTTGACCAATTATAACCAAAATTGAATCAGCTCTTCATAAGGGTATACAAATGAGAAGTACGTAAAAAATTGTAATTTTTGGAGTTTGCAGTTATCGAATAACGATTGTCATACACACACATGTACAGACATCATCGTAAAAGTAGTAAAATTGTATTCTAGGGACTCTAAAATGTGCTTATTCGTTAAAAACGGACTATGAATTTTTTGACCAAAAACAATATCTTTCTTATCTTTCTTATTAACGGAACGTAGAAAAAATAATTCATTTAAAATTTGTCATTGTCATAAAATGTTATTATCAAAGAAGTTATTGCATTCCTATATGACACAGTAACAAAATATCGGAACAATAAATATATATGAAACTATTTTTCATGTTTTAATGAATAAACTTTCGTCGTTTATATGTGGAAAAGATTTTTTTAATTGAGAAAATACGAGTTCTCAAAAAATAATTATTTTATAAAAATACATTATTTCTGCAAATTATCTTTATAAAATAAACAAAATAATATGGAAAATAATAGACATCTTTATAATTTTATTCAGTGTTGACTAAATTCTTTAAAAATAATAATTTCTCAATATAATATTTGATTATGGTATCATAATCAAATCAGATTCATATTCTTTAAACATTTAAAGTGAAGAAATACTGAAAACTAAACGCACGAGTTACACATGCCATGTTGCCAAGTGTATGGACGTCAAATTGGCGGTGATTTTCGGTTTTCAATATACGGCGGCGTATATTATGATGCGACGAAAGCGCCACACACGGAATTTCGATGAACTAAATATACGGCTGTTAACAACAAAACAGTCATTTGGCGTCCAAAATTAAAATTTGCAGGTAGACTCCCCACATCACGTAGATGCTAAAAATGTGAGAAAAACTGATTTATAATTTGGCGTCCATATTCGGACGTCACTTTACGAAGGACGTCAAATTGTTGGGGATCTGGCAATGTACGGACGTTCGGTTGTTAGACTGATGAATATATATATATATATATATATATATATATATATATATATATATATATATTCATTTTCCTATGTTTGCGAAGCCATGCATGCATTGAAAACATGGTATCCGAAGCCAATATATAGATGGCTTCATGGCTTCCTATTCCCAAGGGATAATTCGTATTATTTGTATGTAAACGTATGTTTTAAGCATATCTTTTAAAGTAGTTACTGCTATTAATTTATCCGCATAATTTGGTAGTGTTAAATTGTGTAACATCGCCAAAATAAGTTTGTACGCAATTATAGTTCTAAAAGGCTTCCCAAACACAGTTTTAGCCTTAATCCCCTAGCGGGAAACAGCATAACTACATGAAACTCGACAGATGGTGCTAAGGGGCTATTTAGAATCATTGTAATACGACAAAGAAAGTAACTAATGGCGCTGCAAAATAGTTTGAATTACATATAATCAATTTAAACATTTAAAACATAAACAAGTAAATGTGGTGTGTACATTTCATATATCGTCTATTTTAATTTAGCATAAACTTGGCGGCTGACATCGTATGTCGCCACTGTGGGTAATTGAGGCACTGTAGTTTGAATTACCAGGTCCAGAAAATTAACAATGGTAAAAATTATACTAAAAACATAGGCGTTTAAAAAGTTTATTTATTTATTGCAAGTTGTTATTTTTTATTCTAGATTGCGAAATGTTACTTTTACATTCAAGAATGTAAAAGCAGTTCGCAATCAAGTCATACAACGTTTTTCGAAAACTATGTTCCAAAATTAATAAAAATATAAAGAATTTTGACGTTTAAGATTAATTATTATGACATTTTATATTACCGTGACAACTATATTTATAATTGCTATTAAACCAGGAGTTGACTACTAGTTGACAATAGATGCCAAACAAACATTTTAATTTTTACCTCCCGCTACCCTTGGTAAGGGAGGTATAGGGATCGTGCTAAAAATCGCATATCGAGATTTTAGTAAATAACCACGTTTTAAGGTCCCTAGAATCCATTTTTAACATTTTCACGATGATGTCTGTGTGTATGTGTGTGTGTGTGTGTGTGTGTGTGTGTGTGTGTGTGTGTGTGTGTGTGTGTGTGTGTGTGTGTGTGTCGTTTTAACTCAAATACTATCATTCAGAAAGTTTTGAAACCATGTATTTCTACCTTACTCTAATATGGAAAGAAGCCATTAGATTTTGGTGGCAATCGGATAACCGGAAATGACAGTTTACTTGAAGCTCAAGACTGTTTTTCTTACAAAAATACCTTTAAATATATTTTTTCTCAATTTGTTGTTATAAAAATTAAAGATTATTCCATTTTCTACAAGTTTGCTTTAATACTTTTTCTATATATTTTATGGATAAATTTATAAAGTAATATAAAAATTATATCTCGGAGCTTATGCTTTAAACACATTTCCATGGTTACATAGTTCAGCTCAAATGTATGTAACTGACAGATAAATATCACTGTCAAAAACATAATAATTTCAAATTAATAAGAGTAACGTTTTAAAAGGAAAATTGTAAATAGAACAATAGTTTTATGGAATGGAACTTAAAGTACATAATTTGTAGCATTCGTAAATGTGCAGGTAAGTATCGGGTTTTCCAATAAGAGGTGTTATTTTGAATAGCCCGCTATTTCGGTAGATGTCGCTTTTGAAGCTGTCATTTTTTGACATTTGACAAGTAGAAACTACGCCATTAATAAAAATGGAACGATACACGCTTCAACAACGCATTGAAATTATTAAAATTCACTATAAAAATGGTGAAAATTTAGCAGAGACGGTTCGTAAAACTCGACAATTTTTGGGTCGTCGTGAAGCACCTTGTCGGACCGCAATACAGAAATTGGTGGAAAAATTCGAGCTGTTGGGACAAGTTAGTGATGTGAAGAATAAAACCCGTGCACGTCGCTCAAGAACAGCCGAGAATATTGCTGCTGTAGCCGAAAGTGTTGAAGAAAACCCAGGTTTGTCCATTCCTCGTCGTTCTTTGGAATTAGGCATTCCACAAACGTCATTACACCGTATTTTGCATAAAGATTTGGGTCTTAAGGCTTATAAAGTCCAGGTAACACAAGAACTCAAGCCGGCCGATCATCAACAACGTCGTGTCTTTGCTGATTGGGTCGTTGAAATGCATGAAAATGATCCGGAATTCCATCGAAAAATCATCTTGAGTGATGAGGCCCATTTCCACCTCGGTGGCTTCGTCAACAAACAAAATTGTCGCATCTGGGGCTCAGAAAACCCAAGAGTTATTGTTGAAAAGCCTCTCTATCCTCAACGTGTGACTGTTTGGTGCGGTTTATGGTCCGGCGGAGTCATTGGACCTTACTTTTTCGAAAATGAGGCTGGAGCAACAGTTACGGTGAATGGATTGCGCTATCGAGAGATGATTAACGATTTTTTATGGCCGGAATTGGATGGTATTGATCTGGACAACGTTTACTTTCAACAAGACGGCGCTACGTGCCACACAAGCAACGAAACCATTGATCTTTTACGGGAAAAGTTTCCGGACCGTGTTATCTCTCGAAGAGGTGATCACAATTGGCCACCGAGATCTTGTGATTTAACACCTTGCGACTTCTTTCTTTGGGGCCACGTGAAAGAGAAGGTCTACGCCAACTGCCCAGCGTCGACTCAAGACCTCAAAGATGGAATTCCTGAGGCTATCGAGGACATAGGACAGCCACTTTGCGATTTGGTTATGGAAAATTTCATGAAAAGGATATTGTCCTGTCAGCGTGGTCGTGGTGGTCATTTGCCTGATGTTATTTTCCACTAATAACGGCATACCTTCCTCTTTATAATGAAATAAACATCCGATCATTTATATTAAAAAATGGCATTTTTCTTTGAATATCAAAATAACACCTCTTATTGGAAAACCCTTTATTTAAATAAAGAAACAAATAAATATATTATCAAGGCATATTTTCCATTGTTGGGTGTGCTAATCTGATTTATACACACATTTCGGTAATGATAATGACATATTTGTATTGTGCGGACGTTTATCAGGAGGGTAAATTTTATGCCATTTAAAATTCGAATTATTTGGTGTTGATCGGGATCGAATCGGATTCCCCAGATTCGCGACCAGACATCAGGCAACGCGGCAACGAGACCCCATAGGTAAATAGCAGGAGGTATTGTGTTGGTCACATCAGATTTTTATCTTAAATTTTCTGCGACGTTCGCGATTCGCATCATAATTCACATATTGCAAGTAAAATATTCAAGCAATTAAAATGATATCATAAAGTGACAAAGACAATTTGTCTCCTGAAGTGTTAGAAGCACTGCAAAGTGAAATTTTTAGTTTTATTCCCCAAAAATCGACCAGACAATATGAATATGCATACAAAGACTTTATGGTGTAGTGTGACTCCCAAGAAATGGAAGAATGTGAATGAATATGTAATATTAACAAGCGTCTTCAACAGTAACTAATACTTGTGTTTATCAAGAAACTATTCTACTTCATCTGGAAAATTGTAAAACTGGAATAATAAATATTAATTATTATGCTTTCCTTAATAAACTCTTATTTTAAAAATCATAAATAAAGTCATCAGCGTATGGATTTTTATAGATCTGCACAAAAATTTAATCTTAATTTAATATCAACAAAATATATTTTAATTTAAATACGTAATCCACATTTTGCAATAACCGTCAAATTAGAATTAGGGTTTTATTTTAAACAAAATGTAATATTTGCGTTAACAATCGTAAATAAATTCATCAGCGCATGGATATTTGTAGATCTCCACAAAAATTTAATCTTGTGTTTAAATATCAACAAAGTATTTTTTAATTTAAATACGTAATCCATATTTTGCAAAAATCACCAAATTAGAATTAGGGTTTTATTTTAAACAAAATGTAATATTTGCGTTAATATTTAATCTTGTGTTTAAATAAAAACAAAATATATTTTAATATAAATACATAATATACATTTTGCAATCACCGCCACCCAGCTATAATATTTATAAACAATTGAGTTATATTCTCACAATGTTTAAAAATTTACATATAGCTTAACAAAATACGTAGAATTTGGTTTTAAATATTAACAATAACCACCCACCTATAATAATTATAAACAATTGAGTTATAAATTAGAATTAGGGTTTTATTTTAAACAAAATGTAATATTTGCGTTAAAAACCGTAAATAAAGTCACCCTTATATGGATTTTTGTAGATCTGCACACCCATTCAATCTTATGTTTAAATAACAACAAAATATATTTTAATGTAAATAAATATTCCACATTTTCCAATAACCGCCAAATTAGAATTATTAGATTTTTATTTTAAACAAAATGTAATATTTGTGTTAAATAGTAATTTAGTGAAATATAGGAAAATATATGCATTGTAGGCCACTATATTCAGTTTTGTATTGAACATTACGTATTAAATATAAATACAATTATACATGTATAATTACAGTGGTTAACAATAGATAGGTACACTTAAAGTTTATTGTACGCGCGTCTCGCGTGCAATCACACTGCTCATGTTCGACTAACTCTTGTTGCAGCTGCAGGTTTTTCTAGAATTTGTACTTTTATTTATAATTATACATTATATTTTTTAATATAATATTATTTCGAAGATTTTGTACAAAATAAATATATCTTGTTTTTTTTAATGTCATAATTTATTTTTTATTTACAGGTTATTAATTAATATAACTTCTTTGATCCTTTTGTATCGATATTTACTAATATTGATATTTTCAAATCGATATTTGAGTACTTATCGATACTTCTTTCCGATACTTTATATTAGTAAAAATATCAATACTATCTTTCGATTGCGTATCCCTACTAGACCTGTGCCCGCAGCGCCACGCCGCCGCCGCCGACATATTTTTCACGCCGCCGCCGCCGACATATTTTTCACGCCGCCGCCGCCGTTGTTTCAATTACCGGTGCGCCGCCTATCTATTGTACGACGCGCCGTCGTTGTTCTCGTCTGTATTAAGTAATTATACTATAATAAATGGTTATATATTCAGTAAATAAAATCATATTAATCGCAAATATTTTTGAAAGTAATGTACAGAAATTGTTTTCCTGAGATTTTCAACACTGCTTATTGCTTTTCTGATCTGTCATCTGTACTGTACACAGTGTTCCCAAATCGTAGGATTTTTAAGTATACCAGGGATTGAAGGATTTTTCAATTTTGTGGTAATTTTTTTATATATAAAATTTGGAAAATATTTAAACATTCGCGCCATGCAGAAATTGTTCTTATATAATATAGTAATCACCTATACCGATCTAGTGAATTAACTGCTGCATATTTAATGAGGGCTCCGATCACATTAAAAAACATGTTAAAAGCATGTATGTACTTATAAATAAGTAGCAGATGGAGACCAGAGACTGAAATTGTTTTTTTTTTTTTGAAGAATTAATATTTATTTTTTATTTGCTAGAATTATAGTTTATGTATTTGTTATATGTAATCAATTAATAGTGAAAATATTTGAATTTCCCGTTATATTCTTAGATAGGGATTTTCTGTCTGCAATAGAATAGAATAACTTTAGTGTTCAAAATCAAATAGCGAGAATTACAGTGTATTGTAAAAAATGTTTAGAAAACTATCAGATCAGAAAGAAAATGAGAATGCTATATTTAACTGGTACTGGTACTAGTACTACCAGTGAGCGAGTATTTTCTGTTACAAGATTTACAGTATAGTTGGAGAAACAAATATTTGGAACTCATTATAGATTCTGCCAATTGGTCATTATAAAGTTTTATGGACTTTGCGGTTTTGGTACTCGGAGACAGGTAGAGTTTTCTGTCCTGGGCCGTACCCGAAATTTGCATTGAAGATGTACTTTTAAATCTGTATTAAAATAATAATTCGTTTTAAGTGTATTTCTTCTTTCTTCTAACGTCAATTTGTAAAGTGAAAAGAGATTGAAATATTATAAGATGTTTCCTAATTATGTACTTTTAAATCTGTATTCAAATAACAATATTGTAATATGTTGTTTTTTGTTATAATGTATTTTGTTTTCTTTATCTGACTGCAGTGTGCTATGCACTCTGTACTAAATCTCTATATTACTATGTGTTGTTTTTTTATATGTAAATATTTCTTCCCAGTTAATAAACTAAAATTTTGTTTTGTTTTTTTATTTATTATATATTATATAGTTTCAATTTACAAATTTTATACAAACATTGAGTATGATTTTTTTTAGTACGGCCCATTTCTTACCCTAAAATTGATGCCTTCAAGTTCGAATAATTTATGAGTCCTGACCGCAAACAAACTCAACCGTCCATAAAAGATTGTAAACCCTGCATAAGTCAGTTCCAAGTATTTGTTTCTCCAACTATAACAGCAAAACGAAGTTCATTATCGCCACTCTCCGTAAACTAAATTATATTCATACGCGATAATTCATAATTGTAAAGAAAAATTGTAGTTTACGTTATATAGGTATGATTGAGTAAATCACATCAGTATTTGTATTAAAACGCCGGCGCGCCGCTGAAACAGCAAGTACGCCGTCGCCGTCAAAAAGTAAAGAACATACGCCGGCGCGCCGCCGCCACCGCTATTATTTTAACAATTCGCCGCCGCCGCCTTGACTCTTGTCGGCGAACAAATCTAATCCCTACTCTTGTGCGCGGTCTGTTCATTCTTCAGTCGCTGGGACTAACCCCCGTCCCCTTCGGCGCACAGCACAGCGTCATGTCTTTTCCTGGAATGCGCCGTTGCCGCTTCCCGCGTTGCCAAATAAGATTCGTTAAGCTTCTTATTATAATCTTCATGAAAAATTGAATTTATTGCACATATAGCGGATATAATTTACCTTTTTTTTTTACCTGATGCCTATATACATGATATGGTTATATCAGAGATCGTTTTGTGTTCCTCGATATTTGATTTTAGTATTTTCTTCTTAATGCTTATATGCACCTATGTATGTGTAATGGATCATGCAAACACCGTAGCTCAAATAGATACTAACAATCCAAAAATTTAAAAATTATAATTTCAATGTTTTCGTTCCTATAAATAATTAATATGAATTTATTTACTACTATTACAATGGGGTCCACCGTCATAAGAAAAAATAATAAAATATATACTTTATCCTTAAAGTGGGTAGGGTCACAGTGTACGAAAATTCAAATATCACTTTATTCACATATCAATTTATAAAACATCGTATTTGATAAAAATCAAAAAAATTAACATCGCCTTATTCAAATAACGACTTATGCGTTTTTCGAATATTCAAATCTCGGAAAAAATTATACTGTCTTATACAATTCTCGACTTGTGCAAATCTCTACCACTATGAAGTCGGTTGCGCATTGATTTATTCATTTCTGGTTTGTTCACTACCGCTTCATTCCGGTACTGTTTAGTAATATTTGATTTTATAATTATATTTGAATTACAAACAAATGAAAATGTTAATATATTTGGGGTTACAATATTTAAAAATGATCAAATACATATTATATATATGCCAAATAAATTTATCTATTCACAAATTATGTGTACATATTTTTGATATAAATTTAGCATATATTTCTTCGTTAATAATATTAATCTAATATAAAAACTATTTAATTGAAGGTATATAAAAACAATAAACATTTTATAATATAATTATAGAAAGGCCATGGAAGGGCTAAATGTGAAACATTTATGAAGATAAAATGAAATGTATGGGAAAAATAAAATCACCTTTAAAATAAAATAAATATATTAATTATTTGATAATTATAGCTGGTTTATGAAACATGTACCTACCATAAGCAGTAATACAGACACATACGATTGTCCAATCTTTACATCTCCCTGTATAATAATAAATGATTTACTTTTTTATGAAAATAAATAAACAAATTACTTATACTAGTATATTAAAAGAACAACAATGTACCGAATATTGTATGTTACCTTATCATGTACTAAATTATGTGTACGTGGATTACAGATCAAAATAGTTCATATTGTAATAAAACTGAGTTGTTTAAAATTTATTTGTGTTATTAATATTATGCATATATACGATATTAATGTAAAATAAAATGGAATTGACGAAATGTATTATACTGGTAAGAACAGACTGAAAATCCTATCCATTTTTTCCACAGCTGCTCTTCTTTTCCTAAAATGCAATATGGGACAAACAATCTCTGGTTAAAATTTTAACTGCCAGTTAAAAAAACAGTTGAAACGAAATGAACCGTCAAATGACAAATTGATCATTGCTGTCAATAATCCGATTCAATATTGTTTATTTAACTTACAGTTAAAATTCTAACCGGGGATTGTGAAACGCACCAAGTTGACACAAATGTTAATGAAATAATCATATAGTAACTCTTTTGTTTATAAACATGTATTTAGTGAAACTCAGGCCCGGTTTTATAAAAATTCACTATAGTTTCATATTAATGATTTTTATTTAACACTAACGATATTTCTGACTACATAAAATAATATATAGGTTAGTTAAATAAATTATTGTAAATTTTACCTTATTATAAGTCAATAAATAAAATAAATATCAAAGTATATTATAGTACAAACCAAATTAAAGTAAAATAAGTTCTGCTGTGATGAGCTAAAAGAAAACTCAAACCTTGTTTATAAAAAAGAGGTAAATGAATAAAAAAATATTAATTTTTGTTTATAATATCTATTTACATGATTTTGTTGGTTTTGGGTTTTTAACATATTTATTTTGAGGTTAATAGAGGATATACGAAATGAAGAGAATAACGAGTAACACATGATCATATGGTTTTGACAGAAAGT
Source organism: Harpalus rufipes (assembly GCA_951394225.1). NCBI lineage: Eukaryota > Metazoa > Arthropoda > Insecta > Coleoptera > Carabidae > Harpalus > Harpalus rufipes. Next base: position 26,566,782 of record OX596285.1, read on the forward strand.
AATGTCACAGTCAAAATAAACCTACATAGGTTTGGATCATATTGATCTTATTTAGTAATTAAATTTAAATTACTAAATTAACAACGAGAACAGTTAAGTATGGAGAATTTTATTATATTAAAATACTATAATACATCATGGATATGGGGAAGTTCTATTTTGCGGACCACAAAAAAAGATGACTGGTCATAATTATTGGTTCTATAGTATTAAATCACAACATACTAGTTACTTTTGAATAACTGTGGTATACAAAACAGGAAGATGATCGAGATCACCTCCGCAGAGATTACTTTACTCCTGGTGTGTTTTGCGGACTAGCCATTTCTAATAAAACAAGAGCGATCAAACTTAGAATTTGCATGGTTTTTGTGATCCCTTGTAATATACAATTTAATTCAAACTCAAAATCATCTTCAGAAGGTTACTTTTTTACTCTTGGTGAATTTTGCGGAAGCCTATTTCCTTTGCATGTCTTTTGAGTTCTGAGTATGTTTGTTGAGCCTCGCGGCTCATGATGTTGATGTCATCTGCATATGCGACTAGTTGTATTGCTTTAACCGTTAGCAGGTTTAATCTGCCAATGTTCATTTGTCTTATTACATATTCGAGCATTAGATTGAAGAGTGTTGGGGCCAGCCCATCTCCTTGCTTCAGTCCACGCAAAATTTTAAATTCCTCTGTAAGTGTGTTTTGTACGCTCACCACCGCTACCGTGTCCTCCATGGTTACCTAAATCATTCGTATTAGTTTAGGGGGAATCTTCAGTATGTGTAGTATTTCATATATTTTATTCTATCTATTGAATCATAGGCTTATTTAAAATCTACAAATATATTGTATATGTCTCGATTATGTTCCCATGCTTTTCCTAATATTTGTTTTACAGTAAATAGCTGGTCAATCGTGGATCGTCCACGTCTAAATCCGGCTTGATATTCGCCGATAAGTTTTTCTGAGTAGGGCTGGATGCGTTTGTTTATTATGCATGTTTAATATTTTATATGCAGTACATAAGAGGGATATTCCACGATAATTTTCACATGCCAGTTTATCCCCTTTTTTATGTATTGAACAGATTAAGCTTTTCTTCCAGTCGTTGGGGATTTTTTCTTCCTTCCATATCTTTATTATCAGTGTATGAATATATTTTTTTAGGTGTTCGCCACCTAGTTTGTATACTTCGGAAGGGATCTCGTCTATTCCAGGGGCTTTGTTGTTTTTCAGCGCTTTTATTGCCTCTTTTATTTCATCATATTCCTATAACTTAAAAAAAGGAAAAATTCTTATAAAGTAAAAAAGAAAGTAAAAAATTCTAATAAACTAAAAAATAAAATTAAAAAAATAAACAACAATTCTACTAAAAAAGAAAATTAAAAACTAAAAAATATAATAAACTACAAGAACGGAAATAAAAAAAATTAAAAACCTCCATATAAAACAAAACTTCAGCTCTGCAGGTTCGGCATGTCATTGTTTGACGTGCCATAAATTCGTTGCTGCAGGCCCGACATAAACATTTGTATCCGCACGGTGCACACGCGTGTGTGCAACCTGCCATACGATACAAACTCCCTGTAAATATTAATTATTTGTATATATTTGCAGTGATCACTATTTAAGAGCTTGAGAACTATAAGAATTACAAGACTAATTGTTAATGCATCTTCGAAATACGCAGTAATAATTTGTTGAAAACTTTATCGAGTTACAATTTCTTTATTGAAGATCATATTCAAAATATTATATTATATTTTGCAGGTCAATTTAATGATTTTAAAAATCACAAATATTTCAGCTTTTTTTATAATCCTTTTGAGATACTAGTAATTATGTACATAGATGTCAAATATCAGAATTTTTCATTCAAAATTTCAAGATTTTCTAAGGTCACATGGTTAATTTGTCACCAGGAGTGTGGAATTTATTTATCGAAGAAAATAAACCACATGGAATTGGAAAATTACGAAATTAGAATGAAAAATTATGATATTTTACATCTATGCACATAATTACTACCTATCATTTTGACATGGGCCCGCATACCTGCTTGTCAAGGCCAAGAAAGTCACATGACTTTGTATTTAACATTTCTTGTACACATACACTCCAAATTTCTACTTATGCCTATTCTTTATATTTAGATTTTTTAATTTTAAATTCATTTTATGAAGAAATTGTCCAATTCATTGTCGGGATTGCCAGTATTTCTGAATGGTATATATAATATACCTATAATTTTAAATATTTAACTATTAATACAATAAGAAGAAATAATATATGTAGGTACTTAAAACAGATTATTTTATATATTATAATCTTTTATTTCTAAATCAATACAAGATATAATAAAATATTTATCACACAGAGAATTTAATATTCTTTAATATTTGCAAGAATAATAATTTTCAAAAAAATATATTTCATTTTTTTAATAATATGCTACTTCCAGTTGTCCAATTGCTACCAAAACCTTTTCAACTCTTCACATTATTGTCAGATTGACAAATACGTAGTTAAACAGATATTAAGTCTTAACAGTTTTTAAGAAATTTTCCTTCCAACATCCTCACACACACGCACATCATCGTAAAAATGTTAAAATCGGATTGTAGGGACCTTAAAACGTGCTTATTCAATAAAATTTGGATATGCGATTTTTAGCATGAATGCAATACCTCTCTTAGCGAGAGGTAAAGATTATATATAAATTTACTTTTTTTTTGATTATTTACATATTTTCAGACCTGTAATGCACAGTTTTCGGTCATAATACGGCTATAAATGTGCGTTATTTCAAGAACTGAGCGTAGCTTAATTACCAAATATCTGTTTTTAACTTATTATTTGATTTGACCCTTTACTTAACGTTTTTTTTTTTTTAAATAATCGCATACTAAATCCATTTTTACTACATCTTTAAATTAAAATAAAAGCTTAATGCCTATAATTTTTTTGCGAAACCAAAATTACTTTGGAAACACAATTTTGCTTATATTTTGCTAGCATACGAATGATTTTGCAAGTATGCAAGTCTGTCTGAATGAGACCTGCTGCTGAAAAGAGCCACTGGAATTCCATAGAACTCATCTGAAAACTGTAGTACTTTAGCGCCGCTTTTTTAAAATTTTGGTAAAGGACTGCATCGCGCCAGAAAACCAACGGATCCGCTTCTCTTCTAATATTAGGGGCTTTCATATATCTCTCGACTTATTTGTGGAAATCAGGGGTCAGGTACTGAATGGTTGGTTGGTCGAACGCGCATATTCGAAATGTATTGGTGGATCGGCAAACAAATATCGTCAATTCCGATTTATCGACTAGAAAACAATATCGCCAATATATCGTTTACATTTCTAATTTTGGGGTCACAATGGCCAATAAAAATGTAGGATAGTTAGGGTTCCGCTAAATGCAGACGGTTTCTTAAGAGTTCCATAATCGTAAAAAAATGTGAACCGCTGTTTTAGAGAATAATATTTCAAATAACAGTTACAGAAAAAATAATTGTACGCATCTTTTACTTGAAGTATTTTTCTCCAAAATGATCCATGAACGATTGATAGAGATAAAACACTGCGAGTCAACTGCTCGCTAATCACCCCATCAGTTTTTCATGCTACCAGCCAATGTGTTGAAAAGAATTTTTGTCATTTTCCGTGCTGTGATAAACTCTATTAAAGACTATGTCTGCCGGCCGATGTAATGATTTTAAAAATAATTCAGAAATATTTCAGTTTTTTTCAAAATTTGTTCGAAGTTGTCATCAACGATACTAAAGAGAATTTACAATTAGAATCCCTTAATCTTCAAGCTAATGTGTTGAAGTTACTCGTAGTCGTACTATTTAAAAACGAAAATTTGATTCAAATTTATGCATTATTGAATAATTTCACTCAGATTACAATATTAATTTTTGGTACCTATTATACTTCATTTCACGGAAGAAAATGGTATATGTCGCTGGAGAACCGACCGTTTTTACTGTCATTAATAAAAAAAAATATCTGTAAAAATGTACAAGACCTGAATATTAAAAATTATAACAAAACATGGTTAAACATCACTTAATTCTGTAGATTTTCTTTGATAATTGACAATTAACAAGTGATTTTTTTTCATTTTTGTTTGCATTCTAACTAATCAAATGGCAGAATTTATATCCCTATCTAAACTAACGCTATTTTTTACGTGAAATGAAGTATACGTACACATACAAAGATACGAGCTTAAAGATGAAACATCGAAGATATCGAACGCGAATTACTGATCTTCCATCTCGAAAACTTTTTACAAAGTGGAACATCGTATTTAAAATCTTTAAACTATTATTTTAAATTTGTAGGTACTACTACATATACATACATATTATGCGAAAAAAATGTAAGTATAATTTGAGTTTCTTTAAATTTATAATCCAATAATAGGGTTTCCAATAAGAATTAATATTTGGCCCGCCATATATGTATTTTAAAATTTCGTATGCTATCCGTTTCGCAAAAAGGATGGTGATCCCTGCTCAGAGTGTTTTTTTTTTTGTCTGTGCCCCTGCTCTAAATATCTATGTATAAACTAATCCATAAAGTTTTACGGGACAGTTATTTGAAAAAATATGTCTTCACGCTTATGTCACGGTTTCGCATGTTCACCCGATGTATATTGTTATATTGATAACTGTCATTTTCCCTCTTTATATTACTTGCGTCAGTAATAACTACATTATAGCACTTATATATAAAACAAGGTTAGCGAACCTAGGCATTTGCACATTTACTATACCATGTTCCATCTTACGCATTCAGCATTGCAGAGAATAGGGCATAGTTTTGACTTCTCTGATTGGATGAGAGACAAGTTTACCAATGTAATTTCAGCTACTTAAAACTGGCGCTGATGCGAACGCCATCTGTTGAATGCGTTAAATGGAACAGAGCATAACTTGTCAAAATAGCAAACAATGCTCAGAGAAAACTGAAATAACATGTACTCCATTCTGTCAGGGAAATTCAAATAAATAATTTTTTGCATGAATTTATTAAATCACATTAATATTTACATTAACATTGATATTAATAGACATTGGGGTATATTCTGTATCCTATTATACCCCATTCGCCGAGACGAGAGAATGTAGAACTAATTCTTAAACAGAAACAAGTCATTTTATTGGTTCGGCTCCAAAATTATCCTTTTTTGATCAATAGAATTTGTCTCTGTTCAAGAATTGGTTCCACATTCTCTCGTCTCAGCGAATGGACTATATGCTAATATTAATTTTAACAGCCTATTAAAATTTATAACCAAAAGAACGTAATTTATTACCTATCATTTTAATTTTATATTCTGTGTCTTCTAGTGTTATTGGTAAAAAAAATAGGATGTTAAAATTAACATGATATGATACAGAATACACCCCATAATCTTACTCACTTCATCAAATTCAACTTTGCCAATTTTAATTACACTTATGTTGCAACATTCTTCGGTTTATCGAGATTCACGCAAAAAATACTTTGAGATGGATTATCAACAAAAGCAAAAGTGGATATCTTCTTTATTCTAAAAACTCTCCCTTGGATACTCTTTGCAACATTCATTTTATTTAATACGGATTCCATCAATATAGCCTTCCGTGACAGTGGACGATTTCCATCCCATCCACCGTAGCGTCTGATGGTTTTAATATTATCACCCGCATTTTCCAATAAAATTGCCAAAGAACGATTTATACTGTGACCAGTGTAGGACTCTACATCCGGTAATTAAAAAAAGAAGCAATCTTCGTCGGTATTCTCAATAATGTGAATTACAATCTCCCGTGGTGAATATTACGGATAGAGCATAAAAACGTACTTCCTGCAGATATTAACAACTTTACAGAGAATCCTTCTTCCATAATAATAATCAAACTGCGAGAAACATTTATCTCCGCATCTGGTATAGAAACATACAGATATGATCTATATAAAATCCTCAGTGGTCAATGTTTAGCTTCGTCAACTCGTTACATCGGCCAGCCACTTCCATTATTAGTGTAACCAATAAAGATTCTAAATAAGTACTAAATCACAAAATAATAGAGAACTATTACTTTCATCAACTATTCTTCATTGAGTGCCTCCTTCATAAAATGCTCTATATGTTCTTTTTTAAGGACTTTTGCCTTTTTTCAGTTTGTGGGTTCTGGATTCATTCTAAAGATAAACAATTAGCTTACCATATTTTGAAATATCTATGTTTTTGCTGCTACTCCCCCTTTTTACATTTACATTATATTATATAACAAATATAGAAATAACACTTCATTTTATAGTCGTATTATTGTTTTAAATACATAGTTGTGTTGAGTTAATATATGCATAAGTTTTAGCTGTTCAATCCAGTATTCATCTTCTGTATAGACTTTCGGATTATCACTAAAGGTATAAAACTAACATTTGGTATGATAAAAAAGAAGAGAAGATAAAGAATTGCCATACTAGCTTTTCAACACACGTTCTTCTGTACTTTTGAAATAGATGAAGATATCCAATAAGATTCCACTGTACATATCCATATCCCAATGTTTCGTGCAATTTCCAACATATTTTTTTTCGTGTTTAATGGCATTTAAACAATTATATCCAACAAAGATGACCGACCTGAAACATTTAATCATTTTCGTAATATTTATCTTTTAATCAAACCAGATTATTTTGTTTTTAAGGTTATAAACGTAATTTATCTTAATAATTGCCTTTAGTGTGTACATATAGTACTGTAAAATCATATTAAATGTTATAAATTTAACATTTGTTTTCAACAATACCACCCATTCTACTGTATTAGCTAATTTTACTTTTCCTATGTTATGAATTTATTCCTGTTTATAAATTCTAAAATGAAACATTTATAACTACTTATTTACCTTAACATTGATGTAATATAAATGAATTGTTATATTGATCCTAAAATAAAATATAACAAATATTCTGTACCAAAGCATTTTCATTCAAAATACATGTTTCAGCTTAAAATATGTATAACATTTTATATAATGAAGAAAATATTATTTTTAACATTAATGTATTTAAATTTATTAGTTTTATTTGTGTTATGATTTTTCAAGATTGTTTGAAATGTTATAAATAATTTAAATACCACTTAAAACAAAAGTTACTAACAACATTGGAATTGAGCAATGGTGAACGGACATTGTTCTTTAAAGCGCACCAACTTCAGCGTGGTAGAGATTTGCACTGGTTGAGACTTGCATTACACAGGATAAAATTTTTCGAGATTTGAATAAGAAGAGGTAATATTTTTCGAGCTTTGCAGTGTTGAAAATTGCATAAGTTGTGACATGAATAAGTCAATGTAAAATAATTCGAATTTTGACTATTCGTAAGATGTATAAAACGTGATTTGACCAAGTCAATATAAATGTATTCGAATGTTGTCTGTGCTCCCCTTAAAGTACTAGTCAATAAATAACGATTAAGATTAAAAATAGTATATTATGATGCCATTAAAGCACGCGTGACAAGTTTAAAATTGCGATGTGAAGCGGAACGCTTTTAAAGGCATTGTACGCCAAAAATTGGAATTATTGCTTACTATCAGATGTTTACTTCCAATTAGCTAATTTTGACTTAGATGTCAACAAAATATGCACGTACTCTATAGATATCATATTTACTTAATGTGTATATTTTTTTAATTGACTTCTTATAAATCATTTTACATTTATAATACGTCAATTAATTATATTAACACTTCATAAAAATATGAAAAATATTATATGTAAGTAAAAAAGATTATTCAATTTTTATTTATAATAAGGTAATATTAAAAGTATTATTTTTTTATAATTTTCATGAAACAAACTATATACATACATATGCACAATATCAGGTCAAAAGTAATTCAGTTTCCCAGCCGGGGACCGGGGACCTAGAATTTTCATATATCGGCAAGAGATCGCTCGCTTGCCGGTAAAAGTCTTGTCCCCGGCCGGTGTATTGTATTACCAAGGAATTTATATACAAATATATTGAGCTGATTATGTAAGGAAATGGTAACTTTAGACTTATTTATAAACTTTATTCCATTTTTGTAAATCAATTGAGAATAAAATTATATGGTTATTAAGTGAATTTAATAATCAGCTTTTTTAAAATAGTGAAAATAATGCTATACGTTGCATTGTGCGCGACATCAATTTTGTGAGTAAAACTTAATTATTTAAGGATATGGTAACTTTATGTTTATTTATAAACATTATTCCATTTTTGTACATCTATTAAGAATAAAATTATATGGTTATTAAGTGAATTCAATACTCAGCTTTTTTAAAATAGTGAAAATAATGTTATACGTTACATAGTGCGCGACATCAGTTTTGTTAGTAAAACTTAATTATATAAGGATATGGTAACTTTATGCTTATTTATAAACATTATTCCATTTTTGTACATCTATTAAGAATAAAATTATATGGTTATTAAGTGAATGCAATACTCAGCTTTTTTAAAATATTGAAAATAATGCTATACGTTACATAGTGCGCGACATCATTTTTGTTAGTAAAACTTAATTATATAAGGATATGGTAACTTTATGCTTATTTATAAACATTATTCTATTTTTGTACATCTATTAAGAATAAAATTATATGGTTATTAAGTGAATTCAATACTCAGCTTTTTAAAAATATTGAAAATAATGCTATACGTTACATAGTGCGCGACATCATTTTTGTTAGTAAAACTTAATTATATAAGGATATGGTAACTTTATGCTTATTTATAAACATTATTCTATTTTTGTACATCTATTAAGAATAAAATTATATGGTTATTAAGTGAATTCAATACTCAGCTTTTTAAAAATATTGAAAATAATGCTATACGTTACATAGTGCGCGACATCATTTTTGTTAGTAAAACTTAATTATATAAGGATATGGTAACTTTATGCTTATTTATAAACATTATTCCATTTTTGTACATCTATTAAGAATAAAATTATATGGTTATTAAGTGAATGCAATACTCAGCTTTTTTTAAATATTTAAAATAATGCTATACGTTACATAGTGCGCGACATCAGTTTTGTTAGTAAAACTTAATTATATAAGGATATGGTAACTTTATGCTTATTTATAAACATTTTTCTATTTTTGTACATCTATTAAGAATAAAATTATATGGTTATTAAGTGAAAGCAATACTCAGCTTTTTTAAAATATTGAAAATAATGCTATACGTTGTATAGTGCGCGACATCATTTTTGTTAGTAAAACTTAATTATATAAGGATATGGTAACTTTATGCTTATTTATAAATATTATTCCATTTTTGTAAATCTATTAAGAATAAAATTATATAGTTATTAAATGAATTAAATACTCAACTTTTTTAAAATAGTAAAATTAATGATATAATTTTTTTTAACGCAAGGATATAGTTATAGGCATATGTTAAATTTGTTTTCGATCTTGAAAAATTCTGATTGGATTTTGATCCTTAATTTTGATCGATCATATCATTTGATCGATCTTGGTCAAATTGATTTACAGAAATCGGTCAATTCAATGTAGATGAGTAGGTATTCTCAATAATTATAACAATTTGATTTTTTTAGTATTGGCCAGTCATTTCTTATAACATTATATTAACCATAATATCAAAAGCTAATGTATTAATCATGATACGAGCTTGCGTTCACACAACTTTGACCAGCTGATGGATCGATCTTTCGATTAATCGATCAGATCGATTAAATATTGTCTGTGATCATTTTGATCGATCAATCGATTTTCTGATCAGATTGATCACATCGATGTTTTTTCGCAGCCCTAACATAAATACTGAATGAGTGCGCTTGGCGAGAATGAGTGATACAAACAACGCATATGACTGAAGGGTAGGGGACGAGCTCAGTAATCTGCTGTCTGCATCTACAAGCAATTTTTTGTACGTGTGTGTGAAACGTTACGTTATAATATATAATTTGAAAATTTGTAAAAACAGATGAGTGTTTACATATTTTAAAATATATTATTTAAGTTTGTTTCACAGATTAATTGCAGTTGTCTTTTTTATTTCTTTTGTAATACAGAAAAATGTATTTAACCCTAATTCATAAAATTTTAACAGCTAGTACTTCTCGTTACTTGTACGATAAACTTGTTTCAAAATTTTATATTTATAGTCTACGTATTAGGAATTTATATATTGCGCCATCGTTTAAAAACAAAAATTTAAGTGCTCATTTTTCTATTTATCCCCTCATTATAAATCACTTTATCAGCCAGTATGAAATCTCTTTCTGTATTTTTTTTTTAAATACTATTTAAGGAAATGTGAAGATTTATGTGTGGATTAATAATCGAGTCGTCCACCATAAAAAATAATAAAATGTACACTTTATCCTAAAAATACTATTCAATAAATAACGATTATGATTAAAATAAAACATTTTGAATGATTACTTTGCGATATTTGAATTTATTTTTAGTGCCACTGTGACGTCATAAGTATTGGTATCTTTCTCGCGCAGCCTACTATAGTCGCTGGTGCGTGAAAGATAGCTGTAGGTTTCGATAAAAATAAAATACAGTGAAACTAAAAATAATTATAACTTTTTAATACTACGAATTGCTTTAAAATTGAACGAACTTTCATGTGAAATAATAGTAAAAAATAAAGTGGAGGACCCTATTAAGTATTGTCCTGTGATATTATCTGCGCAGCTTTGCTAGTGGTTTAAAATATTTGTTGTCTATTCAACATTAATCCTTTTTACCTCTCGCTAAGAGAGGTATTGGATTCATGCTAAAAATCGCATATCCAGATTTTATTGAATAAGCACGTTTTAAGGTCCCTACAATCCGATTTTAACATTTTTACGATGATGTCTGTGTGTGTGTGTGTGTGTGTGGATGTATGTGTGTATGTATGTAGGATGTTGGAAGGACGGTTACTCAAAAACTATAAGACTTAAAATTTGTTTAACAACGTATTTCCCAATCGGACATTCATGGGAAGATCTGAAAAGGTTTTGGTAATAATTGGACAACCGGAAGTAGAAGATTCTTGAAAAAAAATCTTCTAAATAATATTTTTTGAAAAATTTTCGTGGTAATATTAAAGAAAATTAAATTCTCTATCTGATACATTTAAATATTTTATTATATATTCCATAGATTTAGAGATAAAAGAAGTATAATATATAAAATAATCTGTTGTAATAAATTTGACAGCCGAAAGAATGCCATGAAAAATAGTTGATAATTTAAATTATTTGTAACTGACAGATAAATGTCAGTGTCAGAAATAATGAGTAATGAATTAAAAATGTACTTGGAGAATCCCTTAGTTCTTGATCTGTGACTATTATGGAGATGACAAGTCTAGGTTGAAGGACTTAAATTTGTTTCAAACATTATGGGACAATGTACACCAGTACTGTAGACTAGAGTAACTTTGAATTGCGAAAAAGCTATCAAATTCTTCTCAAGTAAGTTGTAAATATTGACAAAATCGGAGTGCAATCTATCCGTCACTTTATTAAAGGGAATTAAGGTTATTTAGATATAACAAGTATGAAAAAATAAAATGTAAAAGAAGATATATAAGAATAGATGCACAATCCAGATATATACATTTTAGACCGCCCAAAATTAATGTTTTTACTAGAAGAATATGAAGAGAAAATAAACAAAGTTGTTCGAATTGAAAATTGCTGTTACCAGCCTAATATTTATATATGGTAAACTCTACTTTGTAATTTATTGTAACATAATTTATGGTAAAATATCTTCATGTTGAGACATGCTATTATTGAATAATAAAGAAGTTTATACGTCATAGATTTATATGAATATATTATTTGTATTTATAAAAATAATCTTTGCTTTATGCATACAGCCAGGTAAAATATACGGCGAGAGGTTATGTGCTGGCCACATCAGATTTTTTTCTATATATTTATACGTCTTTAGGTTATAATTATATCGGCGTTCATTATTGTTTATTTGTATGATATATGCATTGGCTGGGTTGAAAAGCATCCATTGGCTGAACCCCGTCCTTGACTGATGTCAATAAAGTCTATTATTATTATTATTATTATTTCTTGCGTTAATTTATTTTCTTTGTCATTAAATTCTTGTGAGTGCATATAGGTTTTATTCGCTCATAAATACAACCAAGCCACCATTCCTTTCGTTAACTCGATATCGAACCCAACACCCAACAACAACAACAAAATTCATAATTCCACCATCTTCATTAAAAATGTGTTAAATTTTAACATATTGAAAATAAGTGTCAATTACAACTGACAGTTTTTGGTTATAAGTTTAAGTTTGATTTACAAGTGAGTAACAAATAAAATATTGTACAATACACGTCACGTAACTGTTTTTACTGCCTCAAGGAGGTGACTGGCAGCCTCGCCTACTCGGCTCGCGAATCATTTCCTCCTCTCTGCAGTAAAAATCGTTTTACCTGGCTTGTAATGTAAAATACTATATTCATAACTATCAAGTAATTATCTAGAAATACTTTATAGTGGCTACATTTCGTGTTTTGTGAACTGCGTTTCAGAATTTATTTCAGATATAATTATAAACAATGGCCGTTAGTATGAACAAGTGATTAAGGGTGATTAGCGACCATTTGACTATAGCTCGTGCCAAATAGAAATGAGCTGCGCGAAATAGTATATTACGCACCATGAACTGTAAATGACAGTTCTTAGGTCGCGAATGTTTAGGAAATCTAGACTCTACTGGTGTCGATTTCCCAAACTACATTGTCGACCTAAAAACTATCATTTACAGTTCATGCTACGTAATATACTATTACGCGCAGGTCATTTCTATTTGGCACGAGGTATAGCATTGTTTTCCGTGCGCCGCTTACCCTAAAAGAATGGACTACGAAAGTGTGACGTCAGTGGTGGGGATACACTCAGAAACATTGCCAAACAATTCAACAATCAATGTAAATTGCCATAAAGGATTTTTCTAAGTTGAGATACTTTATTATTAATAATAAATAAGGTATTTAAAAGGTAAGAACGTATATCATATATATTATAGACTTTATTTGTAACGTTTGGTGTTCCCTAATTTAATATTTGATCTATTAAAAAGTGATTAAATTAAATTTTGAGGTTATGTTATCTGTCAGTGTGAAGCAAAACTATCTTGTTTCGATTGATTATTGAACTAAAATTTAAAAATGTTTTTATTTTTAGTTTTTATAATGGTTATGTGTTTTGCACCAAATTGTAAGCATTATGGGGAACAAAAAATGTGTATTTTTTTTTGTTTCCCAGCAAACGAAAAGGAGAAAAAGAAATGGATCGATTTAATAACGTAAATTATAATGTTTCATGTTTTGAGCTCACTATCTTTAGTTCATATTTTTTTAGGCGTGAAAGACCTCCAACCAAATATAGTTTAGTATGCAGTTGCCACTTCGTCAACGCAGATAGAAAGAATTGTCCTACAATTATGACCACAATGTTAAAAGGGACTGCCCAGTAGTCGCTCGTCTAAGTACTGTAACGAGTGTAACGACCTAAAAGCAAAACCGATGAAGACACAAGCGTTCAACTTACAATGGATGTAAACACTGTGTTGTGCCAGTGGCGTAGAAATAATTATGAAACAATAGTATTTAGAATATTTAAGTTAAGTTTAAAAACTAAAATATTTACAAAATATCTATAATACTGATAATATAAAGATTATTTTAAATTGTGTTCAATAAAAAACCTAACTATGAGTAGGTTAGGTAATAAAAAACCTAACTATGAGTAGGCTTGCGTTTTACGGTTGTAATGTTTAATCATGCTGTAATATTTTATTGTGAAATTAAATAATAATTCAATGAGAATACAGCAATGTATTATATTATTTGCTTGAGACAGGGGTGTCCAAAGATGTATTTGTGCCAATCGGCTGCCAATTTCACTCTGATTGTTATAATAACCATATGTGCCCAGAGTTACAATTTGTAATGTAATTTATTATAGATCTACATTAAATAATGGGATGAAAACGAAAAGTGGAACCTAAACCACCAAATAAAAAAAATAGTTCAATTTTTTCGACATCGCGAGAAGGTAAGATAATAGTTTATATATTTTTTTACCTATTTACGATTTTTTTATAACAAAATTATTTTGTCGAAAAACGAGAAATAAAACTAGAAGCCAAATTCGCCAACAAAAATAACGCGATATTTTTTATTTAGATACAACCAATTATTGTTATATTTTTAATTAATATGGATATGAGGAATATAGATAAACATGAAAACTAAAATAAAAGTACGGAAAAAAAATAAATTGATAAAAAGGTACTTTGTGAGAAATAAATTAAATCAAGTGAGAGATGATGTTTTGTTTTCCATTGCACTTTGTAAATAGCTAGAAATTATCAATTTTATTTTACGTCTATTTTTCGATAGGAACGTATGGAAATTTAATGCAGTTTTTAATTTTGAATATTTTTTTCATTATATTTTTGTTCTAAAATTTATAGAGAACGAAATGTCGCATAATGAAAATTTTAATACATATTGTATTTTCTGTGACTTTTTTAAAAAATGGAGACACGGGTATACTGGAAGTTCATTTTTAAGTAGCTACCATTGCGATTTCGAGAACTATAAGAAATACGAAGTTGGTTAAATTAGCAAAGAATCTCTATTTTACATGGGTTTCAATGATAAACTGAAATAAAGAATTTAACCTGTGGTTCTCAAAATATTAATATCAACTTTTTTATTTTAAATAGAAACAGTTTTTATTTGCTCATTCAATAGAGTTCTTTCATAACAAAATTAATAAAGATTTGAATTAATTCCCCCAAAATATGATATGCCATGATTGAAAAAAATGAATATTTTGTTTATTGCTACTTCTGTTAAATGAGAATATTCCTGTTAGGGCATTGTTCCTTGTGCATGTTAACTGTCACACGAGAATTCTTATGACACAAAATGAAAATATTTTCGAAGATATCTTTTTTTTCGTCGTGTGTGAATTAATTCATTCTAGTTAAAAATGATATGAAGAGGACAATTTCTCATTTGACAGAAGTATCAATAAACAAAATATTCACTTTTTTTTCAAAAATTATGTTATGTAAGTGTGAAAATTGTATGTCCTTGTATTGGGAATAAAGAGCTCTATTGAACGAACAAATAAAAAGTATGTGTTTCTTTTTCAAATAAAAAAGTTGATATCCATATTTGAGATCCGCTGTTCAAATTCTTTTTTTAATTATCGTTAAAATATCCATATAAAATAGAGATTCTTTGCTAATTTAACTTCGTATCTCTTATAGTTCTCGAGATCGCAATGGTAGCCATTTACAAATGAACACCCTATATACTTAATGTTGTGTCCCCCAGATATATTTACATTTTAGAAAAGGTTCACAAAGTACAGTATTCTAAAAATCACCTAAAAAAAACCTGACAATTAGATGATATAATTGTGATTTTTATTTTCACAGAATGTCGCAGAAATTTGTTTCAAGAAACTCCAAGGTCTAGGAAACAAAGTACTAAAAAGACGAAGATACTTTTGCCAAAATTAATAGAAAATCGTCACCGAATCTTCGTTCCTAAAGTATCATGGACAACTCCAGAGCGTCAAGCAGTTCGCAAATTATTTGCACAGGAATTAAAAAGCGGTGTATTGCCTCCTTTTAATGAATGCATTAAGGCTAGTTTAAATGAGCCTGGTTTACGTAGGAGAAGTGCAAAAATGATATATGCATATGTAAATAATTTAAATAAAAAGTAAGCGTTACTTATACATTGTTTATATACGGTATCCCGTTTTAACTCGGTGAAAAAATGACAGCTAATTTATTAACGGTTATACAGATGTATCAGAGCTCATGTAACAAAAAAGAATAGCGTATTCACAAAAAATGATATATATCCGGAAACTTTTCGTTACAGAATTACAGGCCTTTAAAAGTGTTCCTAATCAAACACATTTTTATTAATAACTCTGATACTAGTTGCACTAAAATTTTGGAACTTGGTATGAGAATACTATTTATTTAGATGCTTTTACTTTTTTTCTGTATCTCAACCAGTGGTGTCTCATAGGGGGGAAACATGCAGATTTTTTTCGTTATTTTTTGACCTACTAACATTTTTGTATTTTTACCTATAAAATGTTATATACAATACAAAAATACACAGACAAGGTACCCTTGATATACGTAGTAGTTTTTGAAACATTATAATTTTTAGGAAAAAAATAATTATCCAAAATATTTAGTTAACAGTTAAAAATTAATCAACTTACCATCGGAAACTATTGTTAATTACGTTATTTTTAATATAGGTATTTTTTTTGAAATTAAAAAAGTGGAAAATGTTAGCGCTGGTGAATATGCAGATATGGTGTTTATTTATGGAAATTGTAACGGTATTGGTTGTCAAACCTCCAAAGAATATCGACGTAGTATTCAAAAATAAATTTATGTAAATTTAATTGTTTCGTAATTGTTACTTAAATTTTTTTGGATACTTATTTATTTATAAAATTTAAAATATCTCAAAAACTACTGCATTTATCAAGTTTTAACAAGAGTACTTTTTGTGTATTTTTATATGTAATATTTTATAGGTAAAAATAAAAAAAAATGTTAAAAGGTTAAAAAAATAACGATAAAAAAATCTTGTCTCCCCCATATGAGACGTCTCTGGTTGAGATACAGAAACAAAAGAAAAAAGAATGTATAAATATGCATCTAAATAATTAGCACTCTCATACCAAATTTCATGTTTAATGAGGTACACTTATAAAGGCCTGTAATAATGTAACAAAAAGTTTCTGGACATACCTTAATATAACATTTGTTTGCTCAAAATAAGGTCAGGAATACGCTGTTCTTTTTTATTATACGAGCTCTGATACACCTGTATATTATACAAGATGATAAAATTTTATATTATCGATGAGCATAAATTATTCTTCGCGAGTTGACAGTTTCATTTAAGAGATTTTTTTTATAAAATTCTAATTTTTCCTATAGCAGATTTTGAAGAAAAAAAAATTATATTGAACTATTATTTAAAATCCATTTTAAAACTCATTAATTTTCGTTATTCGGAATTTATTTGAAAGTAAATATATATATTGTATTTTTTCCACAAAATTTTGCAAAAATCTTAATTGATAACAGAAGTACTTTCAGGCGTGAAGAAGCGTCAGAGGTATTATTAAAGTAACACAAACGTTTCAAATTTATAATATATTCCTAATAAATAAAAATGTATCTACTTAACTTATGTGTTAAAATGTTGCCCTATCCAATATTTTATGTTAAACAAAGCACATTTTAACATCTACTTTAGAAAAATTATTTTTATGGAAAATAGTGTGTTTAGTCAGTCTCAAAACCAAGAAAACAATTTAATACAATAGTTATTCGTAACTAAATAGATTAATAAATTATTCAACTAGCATTAAATCTTTCATATAAATAACTACATATATACTGTGACCAGCTTTTGGTAAGGTTTTATCATTTATTTAATGTTATTCTTAAAGAGTCTTCTTTACTAAAGAAACAACAATAACATTTAATATCAAAGAAATACATTGAATATAGCATACATTAATTTAAAAAATAAAATGAATAGAATGGCTTCTTAAACCTTGTTTTTGCACTTAAAATTACTCCTGCCATCTGTTAACTAATTCTATACAATTTGAAATTCAGCTAAGTTACAGAACACTTCATTATGGTCAGAGCAATGGCTTCCTAAACATAGTTTTTAATAAATAATTAAAAAGTTCTTATAAAATCTAAATAAAAGCGAATATATCAATTTTGATTGTATTTTTGTAATATATAATAAATTATTGCATGGTTTACATAAAAAATATTCTTCAGGTTTAGGAAGCCATGGTTCATAAACCTAGTTAAACAACTATATATATATATATATATATATATATATATATATATATATATATATATATATATATATATATATATATATATATATATATATATATATACGTGTCCAGGCGGATTTTTCAGGTCCGGAAGTTCAACACCCCCCCTTATTTTACTATTGTTTTAAATAAATGAATTATAATTTTTTGTCTCGTACTTTACCAAAAAGTATAATCTTTATATATTTATTTTATTTTGTTTAGTGTTTGAGATATTATTGATAAACACTGTATACGGTTCTTTCAGGTCCGAGGGCGCCCTTGATATTTCATTTTACAAGATGGTAATACAGTTATCTGCGAGCGTTGGTTGTTATACATGATTGCGTTGGAACTGAAAGTTCCAATGTTACATTTTATTACATTTGTATACTATTTTGCTTCTGTATATTCACAAATAATAAAGTATATTGTACTTCCTTTTTGTAACTATAATATTTCCATATTATCTTTCCGTTGGCGTCGATTACATTTAATTATAATCAAATAAAACAAGAAATATTTATATCAGTCATTTAAAGCATGTAATACACGAATGAAAAAATAGTACGAGACCGACAAGTCGTATGACTTATTTTTCTTAAGTGAATTAAAAGCAAGTATTAATGTTACTGGTCCCGCTACGGACTTTTTTTCCGTGAGTGACACAAATGTATAATAAATATAACTATTAAAAATAACAGGCTTGGATAAAAGGAAAACAAATATAGAAGTAGTGTTTAACATTGGTTTATTTTTAAAATACATAAACAGCAAGTTTCTTAAAACAACCAATTAGTTTTATGAGTTCACCAATAACAAACAATAAATTAGGTACATACGCCTATAAAACAAGGGTGGGGACAAATATGTGGTTATAAAAATAAATTTATTTATTCTAAATACGGCTTAAATTCGGAGCGTGAAAAAAAATATTCTCGAGATTTAGTAAAAATTAAATGCCTTAAAGACACGGGGACCGAATGAGCCGAGATAACGGCTTCTCAAAAAGGGAAATTTAAACTGAATTACATAAATGACTAATAAACAAAAAGAAGTCTGTAGACTTATTACAATCAGACGAGGGTGCCGAGTAGGCCAAAGTAACGGCTCCTCAAAAAGGGAAAATTAAACTGAACTACATAAATGACTAATAAGCAAAATGAAGTCTATACATTTACTGCAATCAGACGAGCGAGTCGAGTAAGCCAAGATAACGGCTTCTCAAAAAGTGAAATTTAAACTAAACTACATAAATGAGTAATAAGCAATATGAAGTCTATACATTTACTGCAATCAGACGAGCGAGTCGAGTAAGCCAAGATAACAGCTTCTCAAAAAGGGAAATTTAAACTAAACTACATAAATGACTAATAAGCAATATGAAGTCTATACATTTACTGCAATCAGACGAGCGAGTCGAGTAAGCCAAGATAACGGCTTCTCGAAAAGGTAAATTTAAACCGAACTACAAAAATGACTATGAAGCAAAAATGAAGTCTGTGCATTTACTGCAATCAGACGAGGGAGCCGAGTAAGCCAAGGTAACAGCTTCTCAAAAAGGGAAATTTAAACTGAACTACAAAAATGACTATGAAGCAAAAATGAATTCTGTGCACTTACTGCAATCAGACGAGGGAGCCGAGTAAGCCAAGGTAACAGCTTCTCACAAAGGGAAATTTAAACTGAACTACAAAAATGACTGTAAAGCAAAAATGAAGTCTGTGAACTTACTGCAATCAGACGAGGGAGCCGAGTAAGCCAAGGTAACAGCTTCTCAAAAGGGAAATTTAAACTGAACTACAAAAATGACTGTGAAGCAAAAATGAAGTGTATGCACTTACTGCAATCAGACGAGGGAGCCGAGTAAGCCAAGGTAACAGCTTCTCACAAAGGGAAATTTAAACTGAACTACAAAAATGACTGTGAAGCAAAAATGAAGTCTGTGCACTTACTGCAATCAGACGAGGGAGCCGAGTAAGCCAAGGTAACAGCTTCTCACAAAGGGAAATTTAAACTGAACTACAAAAATGACTGTGAAGCAAAAATGAAGTCTGTGCACTTACTGCAATCAGACGAGGGAGCCGAGTAAGCCAAGGTAACAGCTTCTCACAAAGGGAAATTTAAACTGAACTACAAAAATGACTGTGAAGCAAAAATGAAGTCTGTGCACTTACTGCAATCAGACGAGGGAAACCAAGTGGTCGACTTGAATGACCCCTTCCAGAATTACTTACATGGAGAAATTTTCAAAACGCAAACATGTAATATAAAACTATAGTGAAATATGACAAAAGACAAATAAGTGACTTTACAAAATTATCAGAATTAGGATTTAGAGTTTGGGATTGCCAAAATATAAACAGATTTTCTTGAGTAAACCGAGTCTATCATCGTCATCACAAAAAATTACTACACCAATAACAAACAATTAAGAAACAAAAACTAAATAGCCAAAATGTACTTATAAAAGGAATAATCCCAGTCCAAAAATCGTGAATGAAAATAACCAAATACAAAATAAAGTAAATTTTTTCTCTAATGGGAGCGGTCAAAAACAGATTCATTCAGCTTTGGAGACCGGATAAGAAAAAGCTATTTGTTACAACGGCTTCTTCTTTTAATATCATTATTAACCCAAGCTTTTATTTGATCTGGAGTTCTGGATTTCAGAATGTGCTCATTTTTCAATACTTCCATACAATCTTTTATAGATGGAAGTGTTGATGTCTTCAAGTTTTTTAAAAAATGTTTTCGCATGACCTGCTTTTCTGGTGTCCTCCATGTCTGACGAAGAATTATACCTGTAAATAGATGCAAAAAATAGTCTACTGATTCATTATTGGAGATTCAGTCTGTAACAGCCACGGGTGTGAACCCTAAATTTTTGTAATTCAATATTTCCTTCGAATGAACGCCATGACTGTTGCAAACTGCTGACATGCGGCTGGCGATCTTCCGCTCAGTATTTTTGCAGAATATTGGAGAAAAGCGGAATATTACCAGTAAAGTGTTTACGTGGTCAACTGAACTAGCCTAGGAAGTGTTCGTAGCCACAATCGAGAGGGATTCTCTGCCCGATCGTGGAGGCGAACAGTCGTGTAGATTATTAGTTTATTTTGCATTATACTTTAAATTTTCTTTCAAATTGTACTTAATTTCTTTGATATTTTTCTGAATTTTTAATATAATTATCTATTTCCAAAAATATATAATTTATTGTGCAACAACCCTGTCAACTCCTTCACAGTGTCAGCACAGGCCAGCGTAGTCACACAGGTAAGTATAACTTTATTTTATATTCTTACTGTGGTTGCCTGAGCTTTAATTCAGTACGTCAACGGGGGTGCTTTTCACTACACCCTACGCACCCGCCCGTTACAAGTCAAAATTATTATTCTTTTATTATACTATACGTTTTACTAAGAACATCTGGCATTTTCAGGAGTAACTAAAGTAAAATATCAAGTTATATAAATTAAGTTTAAAGCCTTTTTGACTTTGAAAAATATAAATTTATTTTCTGTTTAAAACATACATTAAGTATATTTGGTTGGTTACAACAAAACTAACAAACGATTGCTTTTTTAGCTCCTAACACATGATTATATACTAACTAATTCAAACTATCTTACGTTCTAAGGAGGGGGCGGTCATGCGCAATAGCAAAGTATACTACTATAAACAATAACATAATTCCTCCCTCGCAAGACTTTGCTATGTCGCATGTTTTTAAGCTAAAGGGTTCAATTCTATTTCTTTTTCTTCTATTTTATCTTTCTTACAAAGGTTTATACATAATATTTTCTTATCTATTAAATTCAACATACATTTACTTATTTCAAAATACTGTGTAACACACATATACTTATTCTCTACAAATACACAGTTATTGATTATGTAGTTTTCCTTCCCTATTTTGAAAAACAATTTTTGGTTTTCATTTATTGTGATTAATTTCTGTTCATCATCATATGTGGGAATGGGACTGAATTGGAATAATGGATAAGACTCTTTCGAGAAGTTTGGTATCGTAATTAGGAAATGGATCTGTTTATTTTCGAATTTACAATGGGTTTCAATAAGTTCGTTAAGATTCCATATGTCTTCATTTTGGGTGATTTTTTTCAAATTCTGGTACGTAATAATACTAGGATGTATTTTGTGTAAGGAGCAAAAGGTTAGACTTGTTTCTATTTGTTTACAAAATTCATTAAGGTTTTTAATTATTAATATTAATTCTAATATCTGGTTATTTACTGCCATCATACTTTGCCAATCTTGATTCTTATTTAATTTATTTATTATCAACGTTAATTTTTCTTGAAGGTGTTCCTCATTATGCTTTATATTTTCTAATTGCTGATTAAAGTGCTTAGAAATATTTGTTGAAGTTTGTAAATTTAGTTCATTTTGTTTTTGCAATGTTATTTCATTACTTTGTATTTGTGCGAAGAGTTTATTATATTTCTCTTCATCAGTCGAATCTAAATTTCCAGTAATCGCTTTTATTATTGACCCGAGTCCATTAATTAAACCTCGTTTGGGCCTTTTGTTATTTCTCAAAAATAGTTTCGTAACTTGATCTTTCAGATCGGCATAATTATATTTTAGTATATTTAATACATTTTGAAAAAAATATTCTTTGTTTTCTAATTGTTTTTGCAATTTAGTGAGTGTGTCCGTAACCTTAATAAATTCTGTTTCTATTTGGGATATATCAAAATTATAGTATATTAAATGCTCGGAATTTTTTATTTTACACTCGCCTAATTCGATTAGGTGGAATCCATTGTTTTTAGAAATGTCAGTCAGTTGTCCGTGGCATAGTCTGTAATAATAGTTAATGTTATTTTATTGTTTGATTTTATTAATTCTAATGTTTTTGTCACCGTGTTCGTCAGTGATTTTTATTCGTCCTAATAAGGGATCGTATGTTTTTGGGGAATATTTTTTGTATAAAGGTTTCTTTATTTTTCCGATTAATCTGGGATTTTGTTTAATATATATTTCGTCTTTTAATTGTAGTGGATTGTCATTTTCTTTAAATCTACTTAATTTTTCGTTCATAATTCTATTTTTTACTAATTCATTTACAGTGTTGATATTATCTTTATGTTCGTTTAAGATTTGGTCTAGGGTAGTGTCTTGTTTAAAATATTTATTTTGGTCAGGTCCGAATAATATTTCGTTGGGAGTTAATTTGGTTGTGTGATGTTTTGTGTTATTGTATGCTATTAGTGCTAGATCTACCTTTTGGACTAAATTTTGATCTTTTACTCGCTCTTTTTGATTAATTATTCGTAATGATTCTATAATTGTAGAATGAAATCTTTCGATCGCATTGCTCTTGGGATTATTTACACAAATAAAATGAATATTAATTCCATACCTTTTTAGTAGGTCTTGTAACAATGTATTTTTAAACTCTCCTCCGCTATCTGTTATTATCTTATCGGGTATCCTATAAGTTTGGAGGTATTTGATTATTATGTCACATATAGATCTAGCTGTTTTGTTAATGAGAAAATATGCTTGTGCATGTTTTGAGAATTGATCCATAATAGTTAAAAAGTATTTGCCATCTAATGTTAACAAGTCTAAATTAATTATTTCGAAAGGCTTTTCGGGGGTTGGAGTGATATTATCAATGGCGGGTATCGGTTTTCTATTGTATTTATTTAATTTACATAATTCGCATTTGTTTATATATTCTATAATGTCTTTATTCATTTTCGGCCAGAAATATTTTTCTTTCAGTGCTTGAATAGTGGCATTTATTCCTCTGTGGTTCGTTATACCATTATGAAATTCATGGATAATTTCTAATTGTTCTTCTTCCTGTTCTATATCGGAAACTAATTTATCTACTGATATTATATTTATTGAATCTGGAGTGAATTTTTTCGATATAACCTTTGTTACCTTTTTATCAAGATCTTTATTAAATATAGCAAAATATCTAATTTTTGGAACAATATAATCTTTTAAAAATTCTAATATTTCCTGTTCAAAATTGTCTTCATTAATTGTTACGTGTAATCTTTGTTTTTTGTTATTAAATAATTTTGTAATTTGTATCCTCGTTTCTTGATTATGTGAATCAAATATAATTTGATTATCTGCAACGTTTAACCGGTTGTTTACGTATTTAATTCCTGCTATGATGTTCTCGTTATCTGAATGCACTGTATTATCGTCTTGTTCGCTGTTAGGGTTTTCGCTGACGTTTGTTAAATGAAAATTTTCTTTTAAACTAAATACATTAATTTGAATATTAGTATCTTCAAAAATTTTGTATAATTTTTGTTTTACGTCTGTCCATGATAACCTATCTAAACCGCAGCCTAATTTCGGGATGTTAATTTCGTGTAATTCGTTTTTTATTAAAAAATCTCTTAATTGTTTTAATGGTTTATCCAAATTTTTAATAGACGGCTGATCATAATGATTTTGCTTTGTTATTAAATGAATTATTATTTTATCACCCAGTTTCTGTATAACTAAGTGTTTGTTTAATGAATCATAATTTTTACAATAATTTTTACTATCGAATTTTTCTGTTATTTCTTTTGCTAGTCCCTTGGACATTTCAAAGTCGCGGGACACACAGTGTGCAATAATATTTGTATCTAATACATTCCCCGTTGTTTCTGTTATCTTTAACTCTGGACGCTGTCTTGATAACAAGTCCGCTATGACGTTTTGTTTACCATTTAAATATTCTATATCGAAATTGTACTCGCCTAATTCAATTTTCCACCGCATAAGCTTCTGATTCGGATTTCTCATATTAAAAAACCATACCAAAGGTTTATGATCTGTTTTAATTTTGAATTTACTTCCGTATAAATATGTTCGGAAATTCTTTACTGCCCAAACAATTGCTTTTAATTCCTTTTCTACTGTTGAATAGTTTTGTTCCGCAGAGTTCAAGGTTTTTGATGCATAGCAGATAGGTCTTTCTTGATTGTCGCACGTTTGTGTTAAAACGGCTCCAATTGCATAGTCCGAGGCATCAGTTGTCAGTATGAATTCTTTCTCGAAATCTGGCGTTTGTAGAAGTGATGATTCAGCGAGTATCTTTTTACTGTTTTCAAAAGCAACACGATACTCAGGATCGTAGATATCAATGTGGGAATTTTTTTTTAAACATTTAGTGAAAGGTTTCGTTAATTCTGCAAAATTTGGAATAAATTTTCGATACCATCCTAATGTGCCTAAATATTGTTTTATTTCTTTTTTCGTTTTTGGAATGTTTAGTTTTTTTATAGCTTCAATTTTCTTTTCATCAGTACTGAGTCCGTTTTCACTTATTATATAGCCTAGGTATTTAACTTGAGGTTGCAAGAATTCAGATTTATCTTTTTGAATTTTTAGATTAGCTTTACGTAATTTTTCAAATACTAATTCTATATTTTTGATATGTTCGTCTAATGTTTTGCCAAAAATTATTATGTCATCAAGATATACGAGACATATTTTATTAACTAATTCACCTAGGGCTGTATTAATCATTCTTTGAAAAGTTGCCGGGCATTTTTCAAACCGAATGGCATTCTACGGTATTCATAGTGTCCTGAAGGGGTGGAGAAGGCAGTTTTCTCTCTGTCAGATTCGTTTAACAATATCTGGTGAAAGCCAGAATGCAAGTCTAGTGTTGTGAAGTATTTTGATTTACCGATATGGTCGAAAATTGTCTCAATATTTGGAATGGGAAATTTATCGTCTTTGGTTTTTGCATTAATTTTACGAAAATCAATAACCATTCTTGTTTTGTTTTTATTAGATGCATCCGCCTTTTTTGGAACTATCCAAATAGGGGAGGCCCAAGGGGATTGTGATTTCTGAATTACTTGTTCTTTTAATAATATTTCTACATGCATCTCAATTTCATTTTCGTAGATTTGAGGTAATCTATAATTTTTTGTGTAAATGGGTGTTTCATCGGACATTATTATATTGTGTGTAAGAACGTTTGTGTGGGATAAGGGTTCATTTTCTTTAGGAAACAAATCTTCATATTCTTTAATTAATTGATTTAATTTTTGTTTCTCTATTGTGTCCAAATGTGAATTACGAATTTCTATCGAATTTGTTTCTTTTGAATCTTTGTTACTTGTTAAATTGTATGTCTTTTTATTGATAATTACATTATTATTTTTGAAATCTAATTGAATATCTAATATACGAAACGCTTCTATTCCTAATAATAAATTATAATTTTTATGAAAATTATACACATAACATTTGATAAGGGTTTTATTTATTTTGATTTCTACGTATTCGTTACAATTCGATTTGCCGTTTACTGTTTTAAATGTTATTTTAGTGTCGAATTTTTTTAAATTTAATTGTTCTACTAATTTTGGGTGTATAAGGTTTATAGAGGATCCCGTGTCAAAAAGTATGTTAAAATGATTTTGTTGTAATGAGGGTAATTCTGTTGTTATTGAAGACATTATGTGGTGTTCTCGTGTATTATTGGATCTATGTCTAAAAAAGTGTCATTTTTTTGGTCTGGTTCCTGGTCAATAGTTTCTTCTTCTTCTTCTTCGTCAATAATTTGTTCCTCTACATTATAATTTTGTCTAATTGTTTGATAGGACATAGGTTGAGTTAATCTAGTCTGTGTTGTCATTGGTTGTGGTTGAAATTTTTGTTTCGTTTCGTAGTAATTTTTCAAATTTTGTCGAGGGGCAAAAGGTTTCGGTTGTGTTTGGTGATTATTATTAATCTGGATTGGTTTGGATGGAAATTGTTGAGCCGGGAATTTTCTGGGTGGTGTATTAAAATTTAAATTTTGCTTATCTCTTAATATTGGTGATTGATGTGAACTCTGATGAGAATAATTGAATTCGTTTCTTAACAAACTTTCGCATTCTTCCAAAGTGCTGGGTTCTTTAACTATGAATGATCCTCTTACTGATAAGGGTAGGAGGGATATGAAATGGGAAACTGCTAGTTTTTGATTTTCAGTTATTATTGCAGTTTTTTGTAATTGAGTGTATTCCTTTAGCAAAATTTTTGATTTATATTGTGCGAATTTTTGTGAAATAATTTCTAATGTTTTTTCTGTACTAGCTTTATTTCTTGTCTGTAAAATTTCAAGCAGAATTGTTTCCGCGGTACTTTTGTCACAAAAATTAGTTTTGAGGTAAGTTTTTAATTCATCCCAGTCTTTAAATTTATTTTCGGACAATAATTCAGCAGCTTTTTCTGCGAGTTTATTCTTTATCAGTCCAAAGAGATATGTTTCTTGGATGGGAGTTAGTGCAACGTTCGTTAATGTAGACTGCACGTCGTCGACAGCAGTGATAAAATTGTTTAGTATTTTTATGTCTCCGTTATATGTAGGGATAATTTCACAAAGGTTTTTTATCTCGGAAAGTGAAGTTGTCATGTTGGGATTATTTGAAACGTTCGATACGTTTAATCTACTTAATTCGAGGGTTAAATTTTCAATACTCTTATTTAAGAGGGGATTATGTTCTACTGTAATATCACTAATATCAGAATGTTCAGATTCTGAGTTAGTTTCACTATCATACATGAGTTAATTTGTGTGTGTTGGGACTGTGCCCGGTCCCTCGGTACCTTTATTACTAGTCTAAAACTAGAGGTACCCCTTTGTGTAATGTACAGTAAATAGTTTTAAACTTTAACTTACAAAGTTACTGTAAGTAGTATGAATATTACTTGATGCTTTACGGACATCACCGGAATCTTGTAGTTTGTTGAACCTGGTATCTCTGTTGAACAGCGACGTCTTCGACGCGACGACGTGAACCAGCTACCGAACAGCAAGTACTTCTTCTTATGATGAGGACGTGATCTTGTAGTGGAACAGCAAGTTGTCGATGTGGAATGTCTTCTGTTAGAGATGGGTCGTGGTTAGACCCTGATGGGCTAATGTTGAAGCCAAGTTGAAGTTCTTGTAGGTTTTTGTTTGAAATAAGACTTTTAAAAAAGTGCCACAGATGAAATTTTTAGTTTTGATTTCTCTGTGTTTTCACTGATCCTACCGACTGCGCCAATTAAGTTTAAAGCCTTTTTGACTTTGAAAAATATAAATTTATTTTCTGTTTAAAACATACATTAAGTATATTTGGTTGGTTACAACAAAACTAACAAACGATTGCTTTTTTAGCTCCTAACACATGATTATATACTAACTAATTCAAACTATCTTACGTTCTAAGGAGGGGGCGGTCATGCGCAATAGCAAAGTATACTACTATAAACAATAACATAATTTATACACAACTAATTAATGTCTTACATTTCTTGAATAAATTATATGCTACTAAGATACGAGAGTTTGATATATTATTTTACCCAACACATTTCTCAAACGCATTTTAATAGTTAGACATGAATAAGAGACAGATTACCAGTTTGTGTTTTATAACATCCATAATATAACGAGTACTATAATGACTGCGTTTATAAAACGAATAAGTTTATACGCTCTTCAAACGTTATTTAGGCCCGGTATTTTCACTCCCGAATAAAGTGCCAGTTAACTTATCTGCCAGATAAAATAAAAATATCGCATCACATAGTTGACATGTGTATAATTTTGTCAATTTAAGCTGTAATATCGATGTTCTACTTTTTTTTTATCTGGCAGATAAGTTAACTGGAACTTTATTCGGAAGTGAAAATACCGGGCCTAAAACACGAATTTTAATTATTATTTTATTTAATGAAAAAAAAAGAATAATGCACATTTATTTAATATTAGAAATGTAAACGTAAAACCAAATTTCTTTAAAATCTCTTCTATTTGAAGATTAAGGTTATCAAAATTAGAAATTTTCCTACTCAAAATTTAAACATTTTATGAAAAATGGTGACATTTCTTCTTAATTTTTATGAATTTATGAACATTTCATATAAATAAAGGTAAATAAATTATAATTTATTTTTTGCATGACATCTAGGAAACATTTGGCCATAGAAAAGTCCCTAAAAACAGTGTTATAAAATATTAACATATAACTCTGTTTTGAACTAAAAACAGTGTTATAAAATAGACTTTGTATGTATGAATTAGATAATAAATATTTATGGCACTGTATAAACAAGAAAAACTACGTTCAAATTTATCGATGAAATATTTTAAAATATGCTCTAAATGAGATATACTATATTTCAATACATTGGAATTACAATGAAATGAAATATATGCTCACCTGATTTTTTCGCATTTGTTTTTTTTCGCCTCTGTTGTTGTATTTGGTTATAGACCCACGCTTTTATTTGTTCTGGAGTTCTATATTTAAGGTCTCGTTCACCGTTTGCATCAATGCATTCAGCTATAGTTGGTAAAGTACCTGCTTTCAAGTGGTCACAAAATAATTTGCGCATTGCGTGTTTCTCTGGAGTGTTCCATGTTCGTCGAACGATTTGAACTACAAAAAGCACTAATAAATATAAAATACAACATATAATACCGGTATAATAATTACGTTTTGTGTCGGATTTATTTGTTTCCTCAGACTCCGAGTTATTTTCTGAAAATGACAGTATTCAATTAGATAACATGCTCTATACGTACAATATGTTTGAAGAAAAATATTGCAACAAAAATAAATTTCTTTGCAAAAAAAGCAACATACAGAGGATGTTTAAAGAAAGTGGATCCACAGTGCTAACTTTTCTAATTGCAGAGATAAACAGTTTGGTGGACGAAAATGTTCCATTTTGTTCGCCTTACTATATACTCATATTAGAAAAAATGGAATGCTGTGTTAAAAATATCATTTGATAGCTTCAAAAAAAGATCATTATTGTTATTATCGTTACTGAAAATAAATAACAATATTGTAACAATTTCACTTTTAGCAATGAATGTAACAATATTTCACAATATCAAATTACGCGTGTGTAGTTATTTTTGATCTTAAAATGATTTACCTGTTCTAATTTCATTCCCTCCACCAACACTTTATACTCAGTCACCAAATCACCTACTCGTATTTCAAATACTAACACATTCAATACCAAATTCTGTATTCTATGCACAATGTATTCTATTCACTATTCTATTCAGTTTTGTTGCTTCAATCTATCCTAAAACATAATCATTCGCGTCCGCCAAAGTTGGCACATCATATCATATCATCCACTCCATTTTAAGTCATTATCACAAGACAAAATTTTCAACGAGTATATTTTACAGGCAATTTTAAAACGATAACTTCTGTTATAGCTTAAAAATCAATAAAACATTGCCGTATTTCAATATCTCATTCGTAATTCCATCCAAACCCGCAACTTCTCCATTTCTTACATGCGCCAAAACATGACTACATCCTTTTTTATTTATATGAAGATATACTCACTATCAACAACATTATTACTATCCTTAAAATAATCATACCAAGTGTTCACATCTGATTATTCCAAAATAACTCGCTTGATGCATTTTTCACCGCTTTCACTCCTCGAACACTACCACCTCATAATCTCTTCACACTCATTCCAAACAATCGCTTATTCGTACAAGTCATTTGATTTGACAACTTCTCATTAACAATTTATCAAAACGCTTCTTTATATAATTTTGACACTTTGCATATTTAGTTTTTACCTAAAATAATTCAAATATTAATTTAGTAATGCTTACCTACACCATGGCTTTCTAAATCGACTTCCGTGCTATCCAAATTTTCTCTTTGTTTCGTTTTGGATTCATTACTTTCTTTGGATTTGAAGTAATTTTCTGACGATGACTGCCTTAATTGGCTAGCAGCATGCTCTATAATTAAAACATTTTTGAAGAAAACTAAATAGGGAAAAGTTACGTTTGGAAAAAACAAATTGTTTCTTTTTCCAATAACTAATATACTATATAAAAATACCTATAATGAAAAGACGATATAATTTTAAAAATATTAAGTTTTCAATTATTTTTACTAAAATATAAGCAAATAATTTAGCGCGTGACACATATGCAACATCTCGCATGAAAGATAAGTCTACATCATGTGCCTATATTTGTTTCGACACGCGTTAAGTCTTCTGTTTTGTGTTGGGACTATTGGACGTTTGTCGTTTCGCGTTCATATGAAGAAGTGTGCAGTACGTTACTGGTCAAATGTTTTTCATTAATTTAACACGTTCATATACATTTTCCGAAAAGAAAAAAATGAAATTTTTTAAATTACAACTAAACATTATATGATATAAAAATTGAAAAATCGTGAACGGATCCATTGTATACAAATAAAAGATATCCAAAATCAAATGTCCAACACGGCGATGTCCAGAACCATAAGAGATAAAAAGTCGAATAAATTAGAAATAAGTTACCCAATCTGACGTCCTATTTATTCATACATTTGTTTTTACGAAAAAAAAGCTTAGGTCACTATACACTAGCAAAAACAATTAATACTGGAACTTTTTTATTATTCCCGCTAGATTTTAAGATCCCAAAACAAAGTTGTAATATGAGTGTCTTAGTAGGCACTGACATCACTGAAAAGAGAATATTTTTCTTTTTCTTTCCAAAAAAGTATATTTTACACAAATACCGCATTTATTTTTAATTTTATTGGCTACAAAAATAAAATGACAAAGAAACAAAAGAAGAAATCAATTAAAGATCACAAAAGTTTATTACCAACATAATAAACTTTTGTGATCTTTAATTGATTTCTTCTTTTGTTTATCTATCCAGAATTTCAGTTATTTTCAATTTTTTCTTTTGTATCAATAGTTGGTTTTGACATAATTCAGGCAAACCATCTAGAATTAAATCAGAGGAACATAATTTGAAGAATTTAATACAATAACAAAGAAAAATCTGTAATTGATTTACTACATTTGCCTCCTGTATTTATAAAATGTATTAAATTAATAATTGATATGACATTCCGATTTAAAACAAAAGAACATGAATAAATCATTCACCGATGAAAAGTAAAAAATTCTTTTCTTGAGTAATGTCATTGCCTATTTATTACTCCCATATAAAAATTTTAGTTAGCACTTATAATTAAAAATCTAGTGGGAATAAATAAAAAACATCTGTATTGCCTGTCGAATAAAAACAAAAATGTATCCTAAGCAGATTTAATTGACCAAAATTCAATTTCCAAATTTTATACAAAAATATAAAATCGCAACATTTACTTTTTTGTCAATAAATAGTGACCTGTGCATTTTTCGAACGAACAAACACATGACTAAAATAACCTTTTGTCTAATTTAACAGACTTGTATCTCACAGGTCTTGAGATCTCCATGTTGAAAGTTCTTTAGAACATATATAATTTTGGATATCATATAAAGCAAAACAATAAACTGATGTTTACCTGCGACATTATTATCTAAATTCACTTCTAAACTATCCAAATTTTTCCCACGATATTTATTTAAATTAGGGTCTTCTGCTGCTATGAGAAGTTTCGACACTTTGCCAGTTTGTAACGCCAAATCTGGAGTCCTGTAATGTTTTTTATGAATGGCTATGTCGTGACCGAGAAAATCTGCTACAATTTGTACGTCATTTTCACTAAGATTCATAGTTTGCGATATTGTAGCAATCTGTTTTCGTAGGAAAGTACCTCTTAACAATTCTGGATTACTAGCACCGAAATTTGACGCAATTGATCTTAGTTCCTTACAGGCAGATATATGAAAGTTTTTCCTCCCAAATACGTACGGGTTTTTTGCAGAAACATATGCTTCTCCCCTCATAGATAAAATCATATCAATATAGTCAACATGTTTCTGTCTAATGAGAACTGGAACTCGTCGCCCTAGTTTTCCTCTAATTTCAATTCTATAAAATTCTTGGCTAAGAATTTTTTCCTCTGAAAGTAGCGTTTTATATATATCGCTGTTGTGTTCAATTCTTTGTTTTTGATTATAATTTTCAATGAGTAAACGCTCAATTTCTCCAGTCCGTCTCCTATTGAAAACCATAATTTTTATTAAAACGTGATTCATTAGACCAATCCATGAATTTATATTGAAACCGTTTTTCTTCAGATCTTGAAAATATTTTTCGGATTTCACATCCAGATAATTATTAAGTATTTTTATGTCTGCCACTGATGGTAGCACAATAGATTTATTCCATTTTGACTGCGTTATATTTTCTACAGCTGTTGCTGCAATTAGCGGTCCGTATTCAATATCATAAAGTTCTATAAAATGACGAGCCTTGTCTTTTAATATATCATCACTTCGAATAGCATTCGCTATTACTTTCTGCGCACACTGTTTAATTGTTGTGCCAACAATAGATGCAAGTGAAGGACGAGCATAGTTTCTTGTTTCGGTATTATATCCTGATAATTTATTAATAGCTATAATTATTGTATCGAAATGCAAAGGATCAATACAAGTCTTCAAAGCAACTATAGCGGGACATATTTCTTTTGCTGTAATTACAAATCGAGCTAACATTCTCAATTTGTTTCGAATATGTTTATCCAAATGTTCTTTAGTTGCGTATTTTCTACATAACAAATTACCGAAACTCAATATCAAATCATCTTGTCTAATATGTTCCGTCACAATATCATTTTTCAATTTAGGTAGTATGTTGGTATAAAGTATTTCACTGTAAGTGCTAGATTGACGATTTGGAATTAAACTTTTACAAGTTGACTGAATTTGTCTACCTAAATTAACGCCGCATTTTTTTAGATGTTTTCGTATGGCAATTTTTTTATAGAAGCCTTGACAATGAGGACATGGTAAATAGTCAGAATTTTCTTTATTTTTTGAATTGTGCTGTGGTAACCTATTTACAATAATTTCATTGTCATTCATCGTTGTATTGTAATAGAAGCTACCTTCATTTCGTATTTTTTTAATAATATTTAGCCTTTCAGGATTTTTTTTTAGGAAGAGCTAAATATTGTTTTACGTTTTCTTCTTTTTGATGATTTCTCTCCAAATGACGAGCAAGTTTTAGCACTTTGGTTTTGCAATAGATGCAAAAGTAAAATTTGGTTTTTTTCTCACCATTACGTTGGACATCTGAAAGTTTTAATAAGTAATTACAGTACCGATTCCGATAATACAGTTATTCTATATATTTTTCTATAAATTAAATTTACAGAATTTTAAATAACTATGCTATAAATAATTTTATACATGTATTTGTCTTGTTGTAATTTTTGTGACTAAAGTTAACATTTGACATATGAAAACAGCGTTTTTTAACAAGCGCTACTTTAAGAATAGATTAGAATGTGGGCCAGTGCTTTTTTTAAACGTCACATAACAACTTACTAACCTGAGGATAAATGCGGTTCATCTTCCTTTTCTTCAAAAATCAAACGACGATTCACCCCTGTTTTAGTTTTCAATAATATCGCTGTATTATTTTGGGTTAGGTCTGTACACAAATCTAGTAAAACAGAAAATAGTTTATATCTAAAACAGCTCTTTCTGTTTCTTTAAATCTAAAAATCTGATTCACAGAGATAACAGTATATTATGCACCAAGGGAGGAAAACACGTTTTTGCTCCCGCGGATAAAGTGACAGTACGAGATTGAACCCAGGGCTGCCGAAGGCATCCCAAGGTTCAGACCAGTGCTGTGCACGAGATTGAGCCGAGGGCTGCCAAAGGCAGACCGAGATTTAGTCGAGTGCTGTCAATTTACCCGATAGAGCAAAAGCGTTCCTCCCGAGGTACATACAACACTTTTCGTAACAAGTGCAAAGCAAAACACTCCAAAAAGTGCCTGTTTAGAGGGAGCAAAACGCATTTTTGCTTCCTCTAAACAGGGAGTTTTGGCGTTTTGCGTGCACGTGTTACGAAATAGTATATTATGCACCACGGGAGGAAAACTCGTTTTTGCTCCCGCGGGTAAAGTGACAGTACGAGACTGAACCAAGGGCGGCAGCCCAAGGTTCAGTCGAGTGCTGTGCACGAGATTGAGCTGAGGGCTGCCAAAGGCAGGCCGAAGTTTAGTCGAGTACTGTCAATTTACCCGAGAGAGTAAAATCGTTCCTCCCGAGGTACATACGACACTTTTTGTAACAAGTGCAAAGCAAAACACGCCAAAACTCCGTGTTTAGAGGGAGCAAAATGCATTTTTGCTCCCTCTAAACAGGGAGTTTTGGCGTGTTTTGCGTGCACTTGTTACGAAAAAGATATTTTGAATATGAAACTTTCAACATATAATGCAATCAGGTAATTTTTACAAAAACATATTTTCTTTATTTTGAATATACCTCAGAATGGAACTTATATGTGATAATTTCGTTAGAAATGAATTGAGGTTATGAATGAGTTCTAGTTATTCACAAGTAAAGAGCTATGTTCGATTTGCTAAAAATTTCACTTAATCTTAGCCTACTTCAGTCTGACAGACTTTTTACCTTCCGTCACCTTTAGGTAAGGAAGGTATTGTCTGGTCAAAAAATTGGGTGTTGAGTTTTTGATGAATAAGCACGTTTTAGAGTCCCTAGAATACGATTTTACTATTTTCACGATGATGTCTGTATGTATGTAGGTATGTATGTATGGATGTGTGTGTGTGACGATTTTTTCGGATCCGATAACTCCAATACTACAATTCAGAAAATTATAATTCTTTCGGATTTCTTTTCTTTACAGCCATATGAAGAGCTGATTAGATTTTGGTTATAATTGGTCTACCGGAAGTACCCTCTTTTGAAGATTTTAACAGTTTTTCTCGAAAAAACGCTGTTAAATATAATTTCTCACATATAATGTTATAAATATTAAATAATATTTTAATTCTTTATACGATTTGATTACATTTTATACTTCATATTCAATGGATATAGAGTTAAAAAATTATAAAGAAATTAAATTTCATAAAGCAACTATAGCTATGTAATAAACATAAAAACAGCTATTAAAATTTAAAAAATCTGATAGACAGATGTCAATGTCAAGTGCAACTGACAGTATGTTTGTGTTATAATTTTACTGGAAATATATCATTTCTCATAATCTTTCTGTATGGAAAATATGAAATTTGTACAAAATACGGAGAACTGGCGGTAAGTAATGTATTTGAAATATAGAATCTTTCCCCAAAAACCTTCTGCATGGAATTTGTATATATAAAATACGTAGAGCTGACGGAAGGTAATGTGCTGGCCACATTAGATTTTTTGTTGTTTATTTTGACCGTGCATTACTGAGTCATAAGTAGCGTTCGACTTGACAAAAATTCACCTCAGTTGGTATTGAAGTGAGTTGAGATTTACTGAAGTGAATGCGCGGCCATTTGTCTGCAAATAAAACGGGTTTTCTCGTTGCTAAACTTAGTAGATCACATGGTGCAGACGGCAGAATTTCATTGGTTTTGAAAGTCGTAACAAGCACATGTTCACAGTTGTGTACATTTGAGATGAAGAAAAGTCTAGGTTTATCATAGGAGTAAACATGGTCTTGTAATATTATATTATTTGTAATAATTTATCGAAATAATTAACGAAATTCACAAACCTACCATTAAATGTCATCTATGTCTGCGTATTTGTTCATGTTTTTGTTAAAAATATATATGTCTGAATCATTCAAAGCACAGGGAAACACATGTCATGTCAAAACTAAATACCCCCACTACCAAGTGAGTCAAAATCTCAACAAGCACTAGCAAAATAGGTAGTGTTGCGTAGGCAAGGGGGGAAGTGAGTTACCTCACTTTGACTCAGTAATGCACGGTCAAATCGAACAACAAAATAGTCTGTCAAACTGTAGTGAGCTAAGATTAAGTGAGATTTCTGACTAATCGAACATAGCTAAAGTTAGGTACCTCCCTTCCCCCCTTGCCTATGCAGCATTACCTATTTTGCTGGTGCTTGTTGAGATTTTGACTCACTTCGTAGTGGGGGTATTTAGTTTTGACATGACATGTGTATTCCCTGTGCTTTGAATGATTCAGACATATATTATACGGGTGATCATGCGAGAATGAACCAGCTATTATCTCCGTTATTAAGAGAGATAGTGATAATCTTGATATAAGCAAATTTACTATAGACAATATATGCTATAAGATGCGGTAGTCGGAAGTATTCTATTACTTCCGATTCCGGAGTATGTAGCATCAACTTTGAAATTTCAAATGGCACATACTATTTTATTTTTAGAAAGTATACAAAATTTGTTTTACAATGGTGGTAAATAAGTAGTATGTTATGTTAATAAAAAATAAAATGGCGGGCGTTTAAAATATTTTAAATAAATGTTGAGTGTTTTAGATTTGGTTGTTCCTATTTCATGGATGATGTGATATTTAAAAATAATTTCATTTATTTAGCGTTACCAGGGCAACAAATATATAAAACATAAACACGAATTTGTGTTTCTTACAATTTGGAGTTATCGTTAAATATCACATCATCCATGAACTGGAAACAACCAAATCTCAAACAGTCAACAATTATTTAATAAAATATTTTAAATGCCCACCATTTTATTTTTTCATGACATAACATACTACTTATTCACCACCATTGTAAAGCAAATTTTGTGTACTTTTCAAAAATATTTAAAAAAATAATATGTGCCATTTGAAATTTCAGAGTTGATTTTACATACTCCGGAACCGGAAGTAAAAGAAGATTTCCGACTAACGCATCTTATAGTCCATATTGTCTATAGTAAATTTGCTTATATAAAGATAATCGCTATTTCCCTTAATAACGGAGATAATAGCTGATTCATTCTCGCATGATCACCCTGTATATATAAATACGCAGACATAGATGACATTTAGTGATAGGTTTGTGAATTTTGAATTTTGTTAATTATTTCAATAAATTATTACAAATAACATAATATTACAAGAGCCTGTTTTTTCAGTACTTATAACACTCAAATAATATTTTTATTTTATATTTTGAGGAATGTTTACTCCTATGATAAACCAAGACTTTGCCTAATCTCAAATGTAAACAACTGTGAACATGTGCTTATTACGATTTTCAAAACCAATGAAATTCTGCCGTCTGCACCACGTGATCTACTTAAGTTTAGCAATAAGTAAATCCCGTTTTATTTGATGACAAATGGCCGCGCACTCACTTCAGTAAATCTCAACTCACTTCAAGACCAACTGAGGTGAATTTTTGTCAAATCGAACGCTACTAAGATTGTACAAGTGAAATTTTGACAGTTTAGTAGGATATAGAAAACAGAAAGCAATTTCTACCGTATGATTATTTCACGACAACCTTACGTACACTTTCAAAATTATGTGATATTATCACCGTTACTTACAAATTTTATACACAAGACTTTCCCGATATTCCAATAACACATTTTAAAATAAATGACACTTCGGGTTTAACCTGAAGTCAACCATAACTTTTTTATTTTACATGAAATATGACATTTTTTTACCTTCCGTCACCTCTAGATAAGGAAGGTATTGACTTTGGTAACAAAAAAATCGATGTTGAGATTTTAATGAATAAACACGTTTTAAGGTCCCTAGAACACGATTTTACTATTTTTATGATGATGTTTGTACGTGTGTGTGTGTGTGTGTATGTGCACGCGTGTGCGTGTGTGTGTGTGTATGTGTGTGTGCGTGTGTGTGTGTGCGTGTATGTGCGTGTGTGTGCGTGTATGTGCGTGTGTGTGTGTGTGTGTGCGTGTGTGTGTAAGTGTGTGTGTGTGTTTCTTTCGTATTTCTCTTCTTTACATCCATACGAAGAGCTGATTAGATTTGGATTATAGTTGGTCAACCGGGAGTACTCTTATTTGAAATTCTTAACCGTTTTTCTTGAAAAAACGCAATTAAATGTCATTTTTCACATTTAGTGTTATTATAAATATTAAAGAATATTTTATTCTCTATACAATTTGTCTGCAATCCATACATCATATTCAAGAGATATACAGCGAAAAAATTATAAAGAAATTACATTTCATAAAGCAGCCGTCTATGCTAAAACAATGGCAACAGCTACTAGGTATATGATGACAATTCTGATTGACAGATGTCAATGACTCAGTATTAATATAATCTAAAATATATATTTAAAAGGTAAATGAATGTTTTCCATAACAAGTAAATTAACATATTTATACATAAGATTTCATTATTTTAGCGAATTAGTATGAAGACCAAGAAAAAATCATCTAGAGAAATAAATAAACATAGGAAAATAAGATATGAAATTAATAAAGATAAAAAAAGATTCAGACTAGCGGACAAGAAAGAATGAGGAAAATGCGAGGAAATGTTGACTACAAATTAACAGAAAATAATAAAAAATTATTAAACACGCGGAAGAGAAGAGAGGATGAAATATACAAAAGTATAGAGAAAGATATAAATAAAATAAATAAACGACAACAACGAAAGGATGATATATACAGAAGTAGAGAAAATGATATAAATAAACAAAACATGCAGAATAGAAGAAAAGATGAAATATACAGAAATACTGAAAATGAAATAACTAAACAAAATATGCAAGATATAAGCCTATACTGTATTTCATATAAGAATAGACTTAGGAATAAGATAGGGCTTACGATTCCAGCTTTCTGATTGGTCTATACGCAAACCAAGTTTACAATATCGATATGTAAGCAGGTATATTATTTATTTCATTTTGTCTTTATAATCTATTTAACAACTTTTAAGTGACTGTTTATTTATTAAAGAATTAAAAATGATCGAATTTTGACGTTTCGGGCTGTCAATTGTGTCTTGCAAGGAACAAAACTAATTCATACGTTTTACGTGTGTAAAACAGGCTGGCTCCAAGTCTATTCTCATGTGAAATACAGTATAGGCAATATTAAAAGTTCACAATAATAATCCTCAAATTTTCCCTTCCGTCACATATAGCAAAGAAAAGTATTGTCTTTGGTCAAATAAGTACGTTTTAGTGTCCCTACGTCCCTATAATTTGATTTCACTATTTTTACGATGGCCTTTGTGTGTTGAGCACATGTTGACGGAAGGTCATGTGCTGGCCACATCAGATTTTTTTTACATAATGTTAAAATTAAATTATACCACTTCAACTGTTTCCAGAGTTTCCACGATTTAATAAATAAAAAAATCACATCAATTTTAATTTTTGAAAATGCATTTATCAGCAAAATATCATAGTAAACAATTTCAATATTAAAGATGTAAAATTAATACATATTTTTTTCAAATATGAACCTTGAAATGGATAAACCATTTTTTAAACATATAAAATGTACTGTACCAATAAAAATAATTAACATTTAATTATTAAATTAATACAACTATATTTAAATCATTTGTGGGTAAAAACACCAAAGAAAAAATTATAATTATAAATAATTCAAATTTTAAAATTTATTCATTTTTCTTTATTTTCGGAAAAATGTATATTTGGTGAAATAAAATTTAAACCATTGATTAAAAAAAATCTGTTGTGAACAGCAAAATACCTTCCAACACAGCATGTATTTTTATATATTTAATGTAGAAACTGCTTCACAAATTGCAACCCACCATATGAACCGTTCTTAACAACTTCGCAATAACATATGTCACACTCCATAAAAAATTAAAATTTAAAGTGTTTTCATGGAATACATGGACTGCAAGATTTATGAAATTTAATTTCTTTATAATTTATTATTTCCAAACCTAGTGAAAATTAATAAAATTATTGTAAGCAAAACATATATAGAATTAAATTTTCTACTCGTATAATTTTCAATAAAAGATAAATTGTCGAAAAATTTAATTTAATCGGGTTATCAGTTCTTTATATAAATATAAGAAGCAAAAATACACAAAATTGTATTACTGACATTGTAATATACAAACACCCTCCCACCCACACACATCCATCAATCCGCCCACCCTCACATACATATATACAATCACCCTCCCACCCATAACTCAAAGCAGTTTCTACGTAAAATATAAAGACACATACGTTGACGGAGGCCAAAAATCTTTTATATTGTAATAACTTTACTCATAATAGAAAAATCTTCAAAATATCTCATGTCTGTTAATTTAAATTTAATGTTGAAAAACAACAAGAAAATAATTTTGTATTTAATTATGGTTGAATAGAAATTCAATTCAATTGAATAGAAATTCAATTTTTTCGCTCTTGGCCAATTTCACACAACAAAAAATTTAACTGTAATTGGCAGCATTTCAAAATTATTTAAGTATTTTTATATTATTCAAATATTAAATAGTTTTTAAAATAAAGATATATTAAAGAGTCGTGAGACACATGTATGTATATTGTTATTTAATTATACAAAAATTCATCACACCAACTTAACAAAATCAATTCAGTGAATACCTGCAATGCGACAGATCACAAGGTGTCATGCAATTTGCATTTTATTTGGAAATGTTTGTTATCACCAATACAACTGATTGCAATTTTTAATATTTTGTGATTTCTTGTGTTTCTTGCATTGTGCAATAATTGTTGTATACAGTGCTGACGTAACAAATCAAATAATGTTTCGTGTACAGGAATTTATTGTTTCTATCTCAAAACATAAGCAAAATGCAATCCGTATTACACCTTGTCATCAGTCCATGCATTCATATGAACGCAATGCTGGCGTCTTTCAATCAACACAAACTAACGGTCAGCTTTAGTACATTCAAATATAAATATAATAAATAATATATTTAATATTATAAAATACCTTCCTTTATATCCTGGGATACTGTGGTAGACGCCTTGTGTGCACCACTTTTCAAATTAATTAAATCTAAAAAAAAAATTTCAAAAAAACCGTTTTGTTCGTGCAATTATGAATTTTAATAATCGTTTATTGATTACTTGAATTACTCGATTATTATCGATTTATCGAAACTATAAAAATAACCTATTATTGATTCGCTTAAAATGTAATTGACTGTCGATAACTGACAATCAATTTAGCAGTACTTAATTATAAAATAATTGATTATTTTTATAATTATTGATATTGATCTAGGATTAAATAATAGTATATTATGATACAAGTGTATAAGCTAGCCTTTAAAGCACGCACGACAGGTTTAAAGCCACGACGCGAAGCGGAGTGGTTTTAATGTCGTAAGTGCTTTAAAGGCACTTATACACGTGTATCATACGCTATTTTTTATTATACCTGACCCTGCATCATAATCTTAAAAATAAGCCTGGAATATATTAGACTGTTCTGTATGACGTCATATTGTTGACATGGTGACGTAATTTGATTATTTTTTTTTGTGTTTACGTTGCTATATTAACTCTATGTTTACTTATTTTTTGCCAAGATTTTTTGTGTATTTTGACAGTTTGACAGTCTAGTATGTATGATAGAAATCGTCAACTCTAGTACGTACATTCGAAATTGCAAGCAATGTTCAAAATTAAGAATGGTACTTAACATCATTTCACAAACTGCATGCGTTTGTGAAGGGAATTAACAAAGGATACAATCAGCTGGCATCCAAATATCAAACAATAATAATTGTACATTTAATATCTATCTTAAATAAATATAGTAATAAGTTCATTGATTTATAATTATTGTACCGTAATATGTTTACTTGTTGTATAAGACTCTAAATTCATTTTTAAAAACTTAATAATTTCTTGACAATATATCACACAAAACAATTTATAACCTAAAAACTGAAATAACCAAACACAATCACATAAATAACGCGCCAAAACTAAGTCTAGGGAATTTTAAAATCACTAAATACAACTTCAATGTGAAACTAGCCGCCTAAAGCGCTTAAAATGTAAATAACCGCAAAAAACCACGAAGTTGTATTCATTTTTATACTCAAACTCAAATAAAGAACATAAATGTAAATGTTACAATAAATGATTTAAAATTCATCATACAGTTATATGAATAATTGAAGTAAATCAATAGGTATTGCTTGTTATTTTCATTGACAGTTATAAATAAACAAACTGTTAACGTTTGTTGTTGCTTAGCAACTTTTAAAGCACGGCGTATTTTAATCTTGAGATTATGCACTCTTTTTAGTACGTTGCTAAGTGATTATGATGCAGGTATAATAAAAAACTATTAGTACTTCTATACTGTACACATATTATGTTTATTTTCATAAAATAAATATTTAAAATATTCAATATTTTTAGCACGAAACTTAAATTTATTAAAAATTTACCTAAATGAGTAATTTAAGTAATAATATTTAAGTAATAACCGGTAGGTTATCGACAATCAGTAATCAAATCGATTATTCTTTTTTGATTAATCAGTGTTTTGCCCAGTGGCGGATTTAAGGGTGTCGCACCTGGCGGAAGCCAAAGGCTTCGGTTTTAGAGGGGCCTCGAAAACTCAAAAATACTGATATTTTCAAAATGTCAATGAATAATATTTTATACATTTGCATGTACCATCATAGACTAATCGCACTCTATAGACTCCTAACGTACGTAAAAAAAATTCTTTGAGTTTGTAGCCAGTAGCGATATCTCTTGCCGCGGAATAGTAGTTTAATAATTATTACTGTATTGCTGATAGACAAAATTTATTTTTGGATAATGAAAGAACATAATTTCAAGTTTTAAATCCTGCAATTTTAAATAAAATATTTTGAAGGTGATAGCCACCGTTCATTATGTACCAATACAACCAATTTCTGAAGCTCCTCTCTGCACGTTCCAACATTCGGGCTATTTCCTGCCGAATTCTTCAGCTAAAGCAGGGTTGTAGGACGATGTTTGTAAAGCTCTGCCTTAAGATATCTCCATAAAAAAAATCACATGAATTTAGAGTTATGAGGGCGGCTCATCTCGATTCGGCGGCGCGCTCGCCCGATCTAACGCCATGTGATTTTGTATGGGAATATCTACAGGGTGTTCGAAAAATAGGGGACCAAAGTTGGAAAATATATTAATCAAACCAAAACAAGAAAATAATCCTAATATATCCAAGTGCGGAAACGAACCATTTCGGAATAAAACACACTTGTTT
This sequence comes from Harpalus rufipes, assembly GCA_951394225.1. Classification (NCBI taxonomy): domain Eukaryota; kingdom Metazoa; phylum Arthropoda; class Insecta; order Coleoptera; family Carabidae; genus Harpalus; species Harpalus rufipes. The sequence goes on from OX596285.1 coordinate 26,610,678, forward strand.
GAATTTTTAATTTTATTTATAGTAATGTTTTTTACTAAAAATTACAATAGTTGTTCGAAATGTCCTCCTTGAACTTGCATGCAACATTCTAGAATTCTAGACTGTTCCATTATTAATAGAAAAGCTTCTAAACAATGTCAAAATAATTTAATTACGGTTACAACAAATTATGACAGTTTATAAGGAAACGTGATTAAACAAATTACAAGTATTAATGTAACTATTGTAATTTTGAGAGTAAAAAACCTTACAAAACATAAAATTATAAATTCAAACAAAAGAATGTTTTATTCCGAAATGGTTCGTTTCCGGACATGGCTATATTAGGATTATTTTCTTGTTTTCGTTTGATTAATATATTTTCCAAATTTGGTCCCCTATTTTTCGAACACCCTGTATAGGCAGAGATTTACAAACATCGTCCTACAACCCTGCTCAGCTTCATAAATCGTTTGCATCAGTGCATAAAAAACAGTGGTCACCAGCTTTAAGTTTTGTTTAAAACTGCATTATTTAAAACACCCAATAAGCCCTATCTATCATTAAATAGCCTCAAATTTGAAAATATCACGAAATATTCACTAGATATTTTACAATTATTTTTTGAAATTTGGATAATATTTTGAAAAAGTCACCTGATCTGAAACAGAATGTGACGTCAAAGTACATACATCGCCTACTTTTATTTATTTATATACATAAGTGATGAACAAACTGTTTTCCTATTGGCTGTGAATGTCGTAATGTAAGCGCTCTGATGTCACAGGAGTGGGGGGTTGTTTTTTGTGACTACTTTCGGCGGCAATCTTTTTATTTAATTATTTACGAAAATAACAACAAATTATTAAAATAAAAATTATTATCTACTAAGTAAAATATTGCATAAGCTTTAATTTAAAATACTTCTTGAAAAATGTGAAACAGCCTCATTATGTTCTTTCATTATTCAAAAATTTGTTTTTTTTAATATTTTTTTTAAATACTTAATTGTTTTTACTAACCAATCATTTTTAAAACGTTTGTTGATACAACCAAATAGTATACAAAACTTAATGGGCAAAGGGGCCTCATTTTCTGCTGTCACCAGGGGCCTCGATTATTTTAAATCCGCCACTGGTTTTGCCCAGCCCTAGTTTCTTTTAATTATTTTTTGCTGTATATCACACTCACGTATTCTCGGAGTTAATGGTATTAATGGATTTCTGGATGGGTTCTTTTTCTTGAGCTGGTCCATATCAATTCAGTCTATGGAAATACATACACATGATTATTTTACATTTCCATTACAATTCAGAATAGAAACACTGATTTACTTGTAAATTGTTAAAACAATGTTCAACTAAAATCAAATTTCAACTAATGTTGCCACCATCCTACTTTAATTCGTAACGGAGGTCGGTACAAAAACGTAACAGATATTTAAAAAAATATAATTTTTACATACGATCGAAAAATTTCTTATCTATTAAATTATAGTAATATAAAATATAAAAAATTTTGCTTTCTGTAAAAACAAAAAAGAAAACTAATCTCACTTGTAATAAGTTAAAGAAAATATTACGTTATTATTAATTTCACTTCTAAAGAATTGAAAGTAAAAGTAAATCATTAACTATTATAGCATAGTAAGATTTAGAAATATAAAATTTTATATTCTTTTTTAAATGAAAACGTATCAGATCTATTACAGTGGAGGCTTCCGCAATTTTTTATATTAATCAACGTAAACAAAACCACGAGAGGTAAATAACGGCTAAGTACTTTCACAAATTTTGATTCAAAGGCAATAATATTACGTTATTAAACAATTTAATAGTATATTACATACCGAGCCGGGAGATGCTTTATTACAGCTGAGCGCTATGTTAGATGACCGAGGTTTACCGAGGTCAGCTAAAAGCGCGAGGCTGCAATTTGCATATCCGCGAGGTGTGTATACTATTTTATTCACAATCAATTAATAATCACTGAGTTTTAGAGATTATTATCAATATTTTTTGACAATTTTATTATACTTTAGTCTACTTTAACATATGACAATGTTGCTAGGTAACGACAAAATATTTACTGATTTTGTCAGTTGAGTTATCTTAACCTGTTCTGAAGTTTTACCGTTTTTCTCAGTAATTATACTTTTACTAATTTATTTCGTACCTATAATCTATTTGTAAAATAAAACATTCTTTTTAATTCTTGACATTTTTATTACAATTTGACTTGTCAAAATGACAACGATATTTTAACTGTTGGAAAATGACATTACCTAGCCGGAAAAGTGACATTAGCTAGCCGGAAAAGATTTTTCCAGCTAGCTGGGAATTGAAGTAAACAATAAGTCACTTCCCAACTGTTTGGTAGGGTAGCAACGCACATATTACTAACCGATTGTGAATAAAATGTATTTACGGTAATTATACATATAATAATAAAACAATGTTACCTATAAAACAAAGCTAATTTAACCTCACTTTGCCACATAGAGTAAAATAGGCATCAACTCAACGACAAATGTGCAATGTTTAACAAGAACACTCCCGCCAAATATTTTTCGAGGAACACAAGCGCTTTAAGACCTGAGTCCGTACATCACAAGGACATTCAATAAATTTGTTTTTCTAAAATTTGTTTAAATATAATAAATATTTTGTTTTTCAAATTTATTTCGAACATATTTTACCATATACAGGTACAATCTACAAACAATAGTTTATAAAAAAAAAAAACTCCCGATGCGAAAGTCCCTATTTTAATAAACTAGCAACGCTGATTTCAAATATTGTTAAAGAACAATGACAGTTAAAAACTATTCACAAAAAAACAATCTCCTGACAATGTGACATAATGTATTTGTTATTAACAAGAAAATGTACAATTTATAAAAGAAATTAAATCAGTTACTCACATATTATAAGAGAAAAATATAAATATACACTGAAAAATCCAACATACACTGAAAATCGTACTTCCCCAGGTTGCATTTGCTACGAACTACGACTAGGCTATTGACAACTGACAAGCTGCGACATGACATCTGGTGGGAAAAATATAAACTTTCCGATTTGGTACTATATTGTGACTGTATGCTTGAGTTACATGTGGTTTGATCATTTGATGTGAATAAAAATGGGAAAAAGTCGTACAAATTGTTGTATATTCTGACGTCACTCTCAAGATCTGGTCGAGACACAGGCATTGGGTTTTATAATTTTCCGAAATATGGCCAAAATAAAGTTAAAATTACGACAAAAGCAAGTGTTGAAATGGATATGGATCGACGAAAAGCATGGGAATATGCAATTCGTAGTGCAAAACAAATAACAAAACATATGAAAGTTTGTTCTCGTCATTTTAAATCGGATAATTACATATTTCGTGGTCTTTATCTAGCTTTACACGTGCATTCTGCACTAATAATTTTTAAATTTTCTCTAAATGTATTTTGATTTCATGTGGTTTTGCAGAAATTGCACTGGTTCGCAGACAAAGTACAAATATTACCCACATTATACCGTCATTTTTTAATACTCCACATAATATTATGTGGTTAGTGTTTATAATTCGCTCACCTGTGATCATCAATTTCGATTGATTAAATATATATAAAATTATAAATACATTTTAACATATCTTCTATAATACATTTAGAAGTAGGTGTTGCTTCCAGAAATCTAAAATGTTCTGTGGTACCAAACCCCATTTTAAGTGAAAAAAATTGCTTTTGTTGTTTGTTTTCATATGTCACAACACTGCGAGTACCAATTCAGAAGCAGCTGATCGGCCCGATGGTGCTGCCGCCATCGGACATGTCAGTTCTCAATACTGCTTACTGCTGGGTACGTCATATACGTATTAGAATTTTCTAATACGTATACGAGGTACGTACAGCTGCTGCGCAATGTTGCCAACTGTAGACTTCTAAAATTCTCATTATGTAATGTAAAAGTCGCCAGAATTCTCCTAATTTTAAACGCGTTACCCAACGTTTTAATCTGTCCGTTATTTATATTACGTTTTTTATTAATATTCTTTCGTATTTATTATACATTTATAAAACAAAATCAAGGTAATTTGTAGTAATTATGGATAATCAAGTATTTATTTAGATTTGGTCAACTCTAACAATGACAGTATTTAACTGGCCGACTACCCAGTTCAGCTGACAGTGATACCAATAATATTTAAGCGGGAAGTACAAAATATTAAGTTTAAATTAGGCATGCCTTATCCAAACTTATTGATTATTCAAAATTTATTAATCTCTTTTATAAATTTTCAGGTTTTGAAATTTACAATGTTGTACGGTATAGTAACAAAATTAACGAAAAAAAACTAACAAAGCCACTAAATTAACGAGGAAAACTAACAAAATGATTCAAAGTATTCAACAAAATCAAATTCTCCTATTTCACTGAACTGCCGAATGAATAACTACCCTCTAATAACTTTAAGAGTATTGGTAGTCGGTACTTTGTGAAACATAATATTAGCTGAAGCAATAAAACACAGATTCTTGGTTTTTCCACTTTATTTCGAACTTGTGACGCAAGTAAGTTGTTAGGACCTAAGTCAATAGTAAGAAACCAAGTTTGCAACTTTGTAAGACCTGTGCGAGTTGCGTAGCAACCAAAAAAGTGGTAAATTTTCATAAATTTTCCACGTTTTGCTAAATATCTCTGCAAGTATGCGTCTGACAGAAAAAGTTATTCAGGCCTTTTTTAAAGTACATTAAATTTGCTTAAATTTAAAACCTTGCCGAGCTTTGTACGTTTAGTACTTTCCGAGGTACAGCTTTTCAAATTTAAGCATTTGTTCCATAAACTGAAAAAAATTGCGTTTTTGTCATTACCCAAGTGAACAGGTATCGAAAAAGAGGGTTACCCTAGAACAGGTCGGGCACTTTTGCCTCCGCCATCTTGTAGAAACAAAAAATCGGCGCCTTTTCAGTTTCTCGCCTATAACTTTTTTCTGGTAAATTTCAGCGCAACAAATTATTTGCCGACTGGTAGAGGACAAAATTTCCTGAAAATTTTGTATGAACCGATTTTTTTACGATTTTGTACAAAAAACGCAAATTTTTTCACTTTATGGAACAAATGCTTAAATTTGAAAAGCTGTATCTAGGAAAGTACTAAACGTACGAAGCTCGGCAAGATCTTATTTAAGGAAATTTAATGTACTTTAAAAAAGGACTGAAACTTTTCTGGCAGACACATACTTGCGGAGATAACGCTACGCAACTCGCACAGGTCTTTCAAAGTTGCAAACTTGGTTTCTTACTATTGATTTAAGTCCTAACACCTTATAAAAGAAATAGAACTACATTTTTTTATCTAATTTAACTGGTCTAATATAAAAACACAACATATATTACTTCCGGCGTGTAGACCCTTCCTGGTCAGGATCTGTTTGTGTGGCGACATTATGGGTTCGTTTTTCAGTTTGGGTACTAACATTTTTCTTGTAATTACTAGGAAATAAATTTCTTGTAATTTTATCAAAAGTTGTAGTTGTTACATCAATATCAAATTCTTCATCATCATCTGACCATACATTCATGTCATTGTTTATTATAATTTTCTTAGTTGCACCTTGCGTTATCTCTTTCGAATCCATGCTTGGCTAAAATTAACACATTTTGAAACGTCTATGCACCAAATTGAAATAATAACACTTAAAACTCGATCTTCAACTTACCAGTAAGTCACGACAATCATTCAGTAAATTTTAGTGCATTTAAGTATATACCTTCTTCTTCCTTACTGCAATTTCTTGCAGATTCTATTCCTTCCATTTGTGAGGCTGGACGGTCTCCTAACAGTTCGTCCATTTCATTAAAATACTCGAACTCGGATCTCCCGCTTCCACTGACGCTATTGGCCCTCCGGTCCTTGTAGTAATCGCCTGCAATATTACAATTATATATACAGGTGTGACAATGAAAAGTAACATATTAACTTACGCTTCAAATTTTTAAATTTCATTTGCATTGTATTGGCGTCGCGTGGAAATCCAGCATCAAGCATCGGTTTCTCCAATGTTTTAAATATATCGCTTATGCGTAACCGTTTCCCGTCCATCAGCCCAAGAATTTTCTTTTCTTTCATCAAGGAAAGAAAATATACCACTTCATTACTCTTCCAAATATTTCGTTTCGACATTTCACTTACGATATAACTCACAAAATGGTAACGGTTTGACAGTTCAAATGCAGCTGACAAACAGTGAATCATACATGAATGAAGTTAGTTTCAAAATTTCGATCGGGTTCAGCGTTTATCCCGTAACATTCAATCCGGTCGAATAAGCTCAACCCATTTGTATTTTAGGGTCGAGTTGAAAATTTCAACCCGGTTGAAAATGCGTTTATTCCTATCATTTCAACCCGCTAACTTCAATCGGGTCGAATCAACCCATTTTCAACCGGGTTGAAACTATCGGGATAAACTAGGTAAGTATAACCATAAAAATCGCTAATGTATCAAAAAATGTTAAATTTTAATTTTTTTATTTCTATTGAAAGTGTAAAATCAATAATAAACAAATACCAGTATAAACAATAAATATTGTTAAATGTATCAATAACAACTATAAATTCAAGAGAAAACACGATCGCACTACTCCCTTCACAACCACGTGCATATTGAAGCTGCAAGTCGTGTAACAGGTGGAAAACGAAATTCAACCTAAAAAATTGTTTCCAAGACATGACACTGGGCTTCTACTTGTACGCCGGTAAATGCACATTTGTGCCTCTATAGCCGTAGTGTCTAAAAACGACCGTTTCGTTTTGGGCGGCTATTGCCGTCATGCCACATAGTGAACTTCGCTTTGATGGCTATAGACGCAAGTGTCCGTCAACGTGTTTATTGTTTTCGACAGATCGAAGGAATGAATTATAAGCTTCTTTAATTTCAAGTTTAACTAGTGTACGAAGTCTTTTAAATTCGATAAGATACCTAATATTCTGGGTTGATTTCCACTTTCTACTGTAATAATTTTTTGTCTTTATATTTGATTTTATAATAGAGGTAAACCAAATAGGAAAATTGGATTTCACGTTCGAAAATTTTGAATCAGATCTGTCTAACGTTTCATACAGGATTTCATAAAACATATTAACTGCTCCATCAATATTATCAAAATGATATAAATTAGACCAATCGATGTTACTTAAATCGAAGTACAGTTACTCAAAATTTGCTTTATGAAATTTCTAACGTAAGCTATTGGACGGTGGAAAATTTGATAGCTTAGCAGATAATGTGAAATTGAAATCTATTTCGATTGCTGGATGGTACCGAACTGTTTCGTCTTTTATATTATGATCCAAACAATTAAATGTTATATATGCTGTTTTCTCTTTTGAAACAATCGTTAATTGATGTAAAATATTTGTTTTGTAGCACATTTTGGCAATTAAAAATGTCAATTAAAATATTAAAAAAGAAATGAATTTTTGTGAAGGATGACACAAGAAATTTGGATTATATTCCCTGGCGCTTATAATACTATTTGCATTCCGAAATCCTTTTATTTTTTCTGTGCGAGTAGGACATTTTTATTTTGTTCATTATTTTTTTAACCCTCAACTGGTATGGTGGGCCAGTATTTTTTCAAAAAGAATTATTATAAGTGGGCTAAAACACCCCCAACAATTGGAAAAACTCGTACAGAAAACATAATAAGAATGCGAATCCCCGCTGTAATAGGTGAGGCAAGAAGAAATGTACCAACGAGGCCTATTGATGCTTGGAATTTGTTGTTTGATGATAATATGTTGAAAATTCTAATAGAACACACAAATGAGAGAATAACGCAAATGGCGGGTAATTATGGTGATTCTGCACTAAACTGTCAATTTACAAACCATGTCGGTAAAAACGAAATGAATGCTTTCTTAGGGCTTCTATTATTATCCGGTGTCTTCAAGTCTGCTCATGAGGATGTATGCTCACTATGGGCCACTGATGGAACGGGTCGTGATATATTTCGGGCCACGATGTCTCTAAAACGGTTTTCTTTTTTATTATCCGCCTTACGTTTTGATAGCAGTACTACCAGGAGAGAAAGGATAAATAATGACGATAAAGCTGCCCCTATATCAGAACTATTTAATTTGATGTTAGTAAATTGTCAGTCAAATTATGCTTGTGGCCAGAATATGACCATCGATGAGATGCTTGTGGCGTTTCGTGGGAGATGCGGTTTCAAAGTTTACATGCCAAATAAGCCTAACAAGTACGGTATAAAATTTTTATGTTTGACTGATGCCAGGACCCATTATCTACTAAATGCGTTTATATACACAGGAAAAGATGTCAACATAGTCAACCCCAGAAAATTATCTGTGCCAACACTAAGCGTCATACAATTAATTCCACCCATTGCAAATACAGGCCGAAACATTACAGCGGACAATTGGTTCTCTTCGGTTGAATTGATAAATCAACTAAAGAATGTCAATTTAACCTATACAGGAACACTCCGAAAAAACAAACGCGAAATACCAAAAGAATTTTTAGCCAATAAAGATCGTCCCGTATTGTCTTCAATATTTGGATTTACAAGAGACGTAACTCTCTTATCATATGTGCCTAAAAAACGTAAGGCGGTAATAATGTTGTCATCACTACATCATACAAATAACATTGAAGACAACGATAAAAAATCTGTTGTGGCCAGCACAATACCTTCCGTCAATCCTGTGTATTATGTACAAATTCCATACATAAATTTTCTTCTAAAAGATTCTAATTTTTTGGTATTTTATGATTCCCTTTCTCGGCAACTGAATTCCATTCTCCTGATAACAAACAAACCACATGAAATAAGAAAATCATGAAATTTTGAATGAAAAATTATGACACTTGTCAGTTATGGACATAATTAATTGCTGTCATTTTGATACGGGTTCCCATATCTGCTTGCCAAAGGCACGCGCCCTATACATATTTTTTTTTTGCAAAAGATGCTATATTTCCAGTAAAGTTATTTCATAAACAAACTATGCAAATTGCACTTGACACTGACATCTACTTCTTCTTCTTTAGTTTTTCCCATTCGTTAGGGGGTCGCTATTTTTTATTTTCTTCTTCCACTCATTTTTGTTTTGCGTGTCTTCCTCATTCAGTTCCTTTTCTCTCAAGTCTTCTGCAATACAATCTTTTCATCTTATATTTGGTCTTCCTATGTTTCTTCCACCTTCTATTAATATATTCATCGCTTCTCATGACATGTTCAAACCAATGTAATCGTCTTTCTTATATCCAGAAACTTCTAACACTAGAGTTACTTCCCTTATTCTGTCATTGATTTACATTTTATTGATTCTGACATCTGTCAATTTGAATTAGCAGTTTCCATGGTTAAGTTAGCATAGCTGGCTGAATTATGAAATTTATATGAATTTTTTTATCTTTATTATTCTTTAATCCTATATCTGTTAAATATGAAATATAAAATGCAATCAAATCGTATAGACAATAATATATTCTTTAAGTTATAATAACATTTAACTGAGTTTTTCAAGAAAAACTGTTAAAATCTTCAAATGAGGGTACTTCCGGTTGACCAATTATAACCAAAATCTAATCAAGTCTGCATATGGTTGTAAGGAAGAGGAATACGCAAGAATTGTAATTTTTGGAATTCTAGTATTGGAGATATCGTGCAGGAAAAAACGGTCACATACACACACACACACATACACACATACACACACACACACGCACATACGAACACACACACACACATACAGACATCATCGTAAAAATAGTAAAATCGTATTGTAAAGACCCTAAAACGTGCTTATTCAATGGAAACTCACCACCGATTTTTTTGACCAAAGACAATACCTTCCTTACCTATAGGTGACGGAAGGTAAAAACTTCCAGAAATTATCCAGTTCTATAACACGACAAAAGGCAGAGTGGACAGCCTAGATCAAAAGTGTGCTTGCTACAATGTAGGTCGAAGAACAAGGCGATGGCCTTGTGCGATATTTTTTGCAATGCTCAATATAATAGGAGTAAATAGTCACGTTATTTATAGTGGTGCAAAAGACACAGAAGAATCTATAATGGATCGCCGAAAATTTTTGATTTCAGTTGGTCGAGATCTAATAAATGAACACCTAAAAGATAGAGCAGAAATAAAAAATATATCAAATGAAATACGGAACATGATCAGGAAACTACTTGGAACTGAAGAACAACAAAAAACACAAAATAAACCAAAAGATATAAAAAGACGAAGGTGTTACATGTGTCATAATGACAACAAACATCCCTTTAAGTGTTCTACGTGCAATAATGGGGTATGTAAGGCCCATAGCATCTCTACTACAATTTGTCTACAATGCAGTGATTGAAAAAAGGTAAAAATAAAACACTCCAGACTTTTTTGATAGCAACAATTTTTTTTGTATTTTTTTCAGATAGTATTATGAATTATGGACTGAATCTTCAGAATTTATATAAACTTCATCCCATTTTTGAATAAAAAAAAATATTTTCAAATTTTATTATACAGTGTTCACAAAAACATATTGTTTTATATTAGCTGAAAATGTATGTGCACTTAGTATAAAATAAAGTTTATTTTGCTATTACTATTTAGTTAAAACCTCAAAAAATCAAGTAATCACCAACAAAACGTTATTCATGCCAAATTTTTTACAATAAAACAATAAAAAAAATTGAGGGTCAGTACTGACCCACCATACCTTAAGTGATTGCCGAACCTACCATACCAGTTGAGGGTTAATAATCTACCCACTGACGTACTTCCTAGCTTCCATATCAGCATGAGTAAACAAATTTCTTTTTTGCTGTGGCAAAGCATAATAACTAGGTCCGGCGGACCTAAGCACATAAGTCAAAAATGTATGTTTTACAGGAAACACAAAAAACTTAATAAAACACAGAGTAATTTATAATCATTTAGTTTCTATTTTTATAAGTAGGTACATATTAAATTGAATTATATTTAGAAAAATAATAAACTTTCTAAAAACTTTACTGCTGCGGTTGTTTGATGACTTATGTTATTTGTACCAGAACATAAAATTGACATGTTTTTAAGATCACTTACTAAATTATAAATTATCCTAGATATATTAAAATTAAATAACAATAAGAACATTAAAATTCGACTTTATCTTCGCCTTCCATTATATCCATTCGCACATTGTGTGATGATCAGGTATTAAAGAAAAAACAGAAATCAAGTCATCTCCTTTGCTAAAATTAAAGAATAAATTGGAGGAATGAGACCAAGTTAGAATACGGTTAATATCAGATTGAAAATCTTATGGTGTTCATGTTGGGAACTAAGATCCATTTTAGTCTGCTCATCTTTATTTTCATACTGAATTTGTCACAAACGAAACATGTGTCAACATGGGGCTTTTTAAAGGAGAGCTTCAATTTATGAAATTCTTGACTATAGATTTTTATAGATGGAGGATTTTTATGAGTCTCTTTATACTACTCGTACATTTTTTGTAGGGTCAAATGAGTTGGTACATACTTTTTTGATGTACTCTTTCTCAAGTAATGGCTTTCGAATGATGGAAACGATAAAATATGTGTTTTGATTTCGTCTCGTTTTGTATCTGATATGTTATGTTTCGGTATAACATTTCTTCCACGCATATCGTCAGTTTCTGTACCGGCTATCGACGATCTTTTCTTTAAAGCTACTGTTTTTATAAAATTATCGCTTTCATCCAGTATCTTCAGCAAACAACCCCGACAAACTGGCTGACGTTTTCCATGGATTGTTAAAAAGTACTTATACGTTTTTGTTCTAAATTTTTGTTTCTCTGGATCAGAAACGCACATTCTCATAGTACGCCAATATTCTTCAAATACAGCTTGTCTTTCGAAGGCAGATATCCGATCCTTGCCTTTCATTCTACATGTTGAAAGTTATTTCATGTTTCCGCCACGAATTAATTTCCCTTTTAACGTTTTATAGGACTGGACGTATTGCGTTTTAACTTTTTATCCTTTTTACCTCTCGCTAAGAGAGGTATTGGATTCATGCTAAAAATCGCATATCCAGATTTTATTGAATAAGCACGTTTTAAGGTCCCTACAATCCGATTTTAACATTTTTACGATGATGTCTGTGTGTGTGTGTGTGTGTGGATGTGTGTGTGTGTGTGGGATGTTGGAAGGACGGTTACTCAAAAACTATAAGACTTAAAATTTGTTTAACAACGTATTTCCCAATCGGACATTCATGGGAAGATCTGAAAAGGTTTTGGTAATAATTGGACAACCGGAAGTAGAAGATTCTTGAAAAAAAATCTTCTAAATATTATTTTTTGAAAATTTTTCGTGGTAATATTAAAGAAAATTAAATTCTCTATCTGATACATTTAAATATTTTATTATATATTCCATAGATTTAGAGATAAAAGAAGTATAATATATAAAATAATCTGTTGTAATAAATTTGACAGCCGAAAGAATGCCATGAAAAATAGTTGATAATTTAAATTATTTGTAACTGACAGATAAATGTCAGTGTCAGAAATAATGAGTAATGAATTAAAAATGTACTTGGAGAATCCCTTAGTTCTTGATCTGTGACTATTATGGAGATGACAAGTCTAGGTTGAAGGACTTAAATTTGTTTCAAACATTATGGGACAATGTACACCAGTACTGTAGACTAGAGTAACTTTGAATTGCGAAAAAGCTATCAAATTCTTCTCAAGTAAGTTGTAAATATTGACAAAATCGGAGTGCAATCTATCCGTCACTTTATTAAAGGGAATTAAGGTTATTTAGATATAACAAATATGAAAAAATAAAATGTAAAAGAAGATATATAAGAATAGATGCACAATCCAGATATATACATTTTAGACCGCCCAAAATTAATGTTTTTACTAGAAGAATATGAAGAGAAAGTAAACAAAGTTGTTCGAATTGAAAATTGCTGTTACCAGCCTAATATTTATATATGGTAAACTCTACTTTGTAATTTATTGTAACATAATTTATGGTAAAATATCTTCATGTTGAGACATGCTATTATTGAATAATAAAGAAGTTTATACGTCATAGATTTATATGAATATATTATTTGTATTTATAAAAATAATCTTTGCTTTATGCATACAGCCAGGTAAAATATACGGCGAGAGGTTACGTGCTGGCCACATCAGATTTTTTAAAAAGCGTAGGCTTTTAACAGGCTCACTTTCAGCAGGTAGTATCTGATTAGTCTTTAATTCTTCTTCATCGGTTAAAGAAATACATTCGTCATGCCGAGATGGTTGATAATTTGGGTCTTGTAAAGAATCATCGCTAGAAAAGTCCGCTTGTTCCTCTTCTTCGCATTGTTTGGTGGCGGTAAAATGATCCGTAGAGGTGGATAGTCCCAGCTCCAAATCCATGCTGCTTTTACCCGTACCTCCATTTTCACTGCTTTCGTCTAAAAAAAAAAAAAATCATTATAAACTAGTCTTGAACTTGAAATAAACTAGTCATACAAAAACAATATTTTAATAAGTACTACTTACCTTTTTATATTCCGTGTTGGACAGTGCCAGTTCTAGTATTTTCTTTCCTCTGTCGACATTCATTTCGTTTATCGAATACAACAAAATACGTCTTTCTTGTACGTACAGGAAATATTCACTAAGACTATAATCTAATAAGTATGGAGAGGTCCAGACATGTCTAATGCATTTGCGTCTATGTACCTTATAACATAAGTCACCGGTATGTAACGCTTGATAACCGAACTAGTGGTGTTCCTTTTCACATAAGTCAAATTATGTGCTTTAATACGTCTCTACTATGTAACATTAGTTGATGTTAAAAAAGAACGTGTGTATTTTTCATCGGTCAACAGGCGAAGTTGACTTATGTGCTTTAGTCTGGTTGTGAGTTTTTGAAATACGGATACGTTGCAATAATAACAAATAAATGTCATTTTTTGACTTATGTGCTTAGGTCCATCGGGCCTAATAAGACACTGAAATCACATGATCCTCTACATCAAATATTCATCCTCTTCGCAATTGGCATGAACGGAGTGTGTTGATACTAGATTATTTAAAATTAAATATTTAAATGAGGCATCAAATGATGAAAACGACGTATGCACATTGCGATGTCCATGGCTACGTATACATCCAAAATAATTTGCAATTGGATCTTGATTAAAATTTCGAAGGCCCACAAATTTAACGTGATTTGAAAAAAAAAACTTCCGAAATATAACATTTTTTTCTTCAGATTAACAATCCAGTTTGTAATGCTTGGAATAGTAAAATATTTTCCATTTGTGGAAACAAATCTGATGGACCTTAAAACTGATATTGTATCATCTCAAAATGCAAAACGCTGAGTTTTTAGTTACCGCATAGCGTAATAATTTTCCATGTTTTATATTAGCGGAGGCATCGTTGCAGCTATCAAACAGCTACTAACGTCATTAGGCCGATATAAGCAAATAACGGACGCGGCTGAAGTTTGTCGGCGTTCGTTATAGATCCCATTTCACTTACGTGTTTGGTTCTGTTAAATCATAATAACAGTATGGTATTACGAAAAAATAATAATTCTGTAGTGTCTACTACAGCAGGATCCATTTTGCCGTAGCTAGCAGTAACAAGAGCGGCCGCTGTAGGATCTCGTTTCATAATAGTCTGGTAATGTCCTATAAAGAATAAACAATAATTTGCAAAACACTTTCAATTATGTCACAATTTAAAATCTATCGTTTTATTTAAATTGAAATAAAATTATTAATGAAATACTTTTTTTTTCAAAACTGTAAATTTTAATATAAAATTAAGTAATAAATATGTAGTAATTTAAAAAAAAAACTGACAAGACCACTCCGCAAATTTTCTCATCACTGCCGATACTCTCTGACTCATTACTTGGGAAGCATAACAAGCTTTTATCTTTTTATGGGATTTTTATTAACATGATATTCGGTCATCTTCAAGCAAGGTCTTAATTCTTCTGCTCCTTGATCTAGTTCATACAACTGCTCCACGTTTCCATGATGTAGTTTTCTTTCGCCCGTTTTCTTCAAAGACGGTATTCCTTTCTAATAATTTGCTTCTAATATTTTTCAATAAATGTAGTACATAAAAAATATGGACCACTTCTTGTCCATCGATTTCGTACCCAAGGCTTTATACTCTTCTCCTTTTCTTTTCTATACAGTAGAATCCGGATAGAGCGACCGTTAAGGGACCGGCGATATTACGTCGTACCATTGATTAAATAGTATATCGACGAGGAGCCTGCAATATCTTCTAAATGAGTTATTCTGAAATGTAGGACATAAAAACTATTTGTAATAATGTATATATTACCGGCCAAACCCGATTTCAGGATAAACTAGTTTTGCCTAGGCTAAACTAATTCTTCCTACATGCAATAGGATAAACTGGTATAGCCCAGGCTAAACTAGTTCATCCTAAGCCCGATAGGATAAACCAGTTTAGCCTAGGCCAAACTAGTTTATCCTGACAGAAATACACACTCTTAGAATAAACTGGTATGGCCTAGTATAAACATTATAGAATACCTAGAAAGACAAAATAAAATTGAATAAAATACTATTTAATTAAAAACAATCATTTTTATTAAAACGATAATGATTCGTCGCTATAACTATTGGATGATTGGTAACACAAACAATCATATTGTAACAAATAATAAAGTAAGATAATAAACACGAGTCTTTTCTTCACAAATTATTTATTTTCGCAAAATGTACATTTCGACTGCCAAGCAGTCATCCTCAGTTGTACTGACAAATACATCGTTGTCTGGGGTTTAAATATACAAACAAATTATAGGTGGGGATTCTAGTAGCCAATTGCAAAACAAGTTGGGTTAGAATAAACAAATTATAATAGGGGCGGGTGGGGGTTGGTGTTGACAAACTTGAGAAGGGGATTTTCTAACGGTGACATATGTGTTTAACAATATTTTGGAATTTTTCTGCATTTCTATGGCTTCTAATGTTGTTAATTTTCTACTGTTATTACAGTTTTTGATACA
Source organism: Harpalus rufipes (assembly GCA_951394225.1). Taxonomy (NCBI): domain Eukaryota; kingdom Metazoa; phylum Arthropoda; class Insecta; order Coleoptera; family Carabidae; genus Harpalus; species Harpalus rufipes. Next base: position 26,626,724 of record OX596285.1, read on the forward strand.
TTTAACATCGGAGCTCTGGAATTTATGTCCTGTATTATGGTAATGTAGGGCTATTGCGGAACTGTAAATGTTTTTGTTTCTTAAATTGTTCATATGTTCTTTGAATCTGGTTTGGATTTTTCTTTTTGTTTGACCAATATATATCTGTTTACAAGTTTGGCATGTAATGGAATAAATCCCTGAATAGTCCAGTTCATTTTTTGGTTCGGAATGTGTTTGTAATAAACTTTTTATGGTATATTTGTTATGAAAGGCTAACTTAATATTGAACTTCTTGAATAAATTGGAAAATTTATGATGACTGTACTGTGAAAAAATAAACTTGCGGTATGTGGTATCTTTCGTTTCTGTTGACAACGTGGTGTTTTTTTTTAAAAACATTTTATATTTATGTCTATTGTAGAGTTTCGCTATTAAGGATTTTTCATGACCGTGGATTTTGGCTGTATTGTATACATATTGAAGTTCAGTATTAAACTTTTCTTTGCTAAGTGGTATGTTGAATAATCTGTGTAGCATGGAATTGAAAGCTGCAATTTTGTAAGTGAAATGAGTATTTGAAGAGGAATGTATATAGTTTTCAGTATTGGTTGGCTTCCTATAGATATCGAATTCAATTTTTTTATCGTCTTTCAAAATTTTTAAATCTAGAAATGGAAGTGAATTATTGTCTTCTAGTTCATAGGTAAATTTTATGGTGGGATACTGTGAATTAATAATTTTCAGGAAGTTCTCTAAATCAAAATTTGTATCAATTATGGCGAAAATATCGTCTACATATCTGAGCCATATTTTAGGAAAGGTAATGTCACTGTTTTTTAAATTGTTTTCAAAATTTGATAGGAATAAATTTGCCAAAAAGGGTGATAAAGGGTTACCCATTGCTGTTCCGAAAGTTTGTTTAAATAATAAAGTGTTTGTTTTCAATAGCTCAGCTTAAACACAAGATGGATTTTTGCAAATATCAAAATGAGAAGTGGACTGTATAATAATAATGGAAACCCAAAACCAAAACATACAAATGCTCTTAAGTGCCAATATGCCACTAACTCGAGCAAATATTCAAAACACAAAATTAATTCAAAACCAAATAGACATAAATAATATAATACTAATTCAAAATATGCAAAACCCCAAACAAAAGACGATGGAATAATTATTAAGTGAATCACATTAACCCTAATTCACCAATTTCAACTGATTCCAGCTAAACAAGAACAAATCCTAAGTTATTAATGTGATTCTACTAATTAACCTGCAAACTAAATTTAAACCAAAGAAACAAAGTATATTAGCTCTAAAAAACCAATTCACAATGAACGTAGCTAACGAGAACAAACCCTAAGTACTAATATACTTCTAACACGAACTAAACAACTATTATAAACACAAATAAAATCACCAAATAATGATGATCCGAAACAAAACAGTATTTAAACAACAAAAGAGACAATTTACACAAAACTCGGGAGCGAAAACTCAATAATTGCATCTTAAATGACCCCAAATTGAATCAACTAAATAATAATTCAATAACCAAAATGTTAAAGAATCATAAACCCAACAAGTATTCAAATAACCAAACAACAATGTTATTTGAACAATAATAACACGAAGACTACAAGACCCGTCTGCACTCGACAGCGACTACAGAACGAATGAATCGCAACGCGTTCCCAGCCTGGGCTCTGTATATGCTTGCGGGGAAAGGAGAATGTCCCTAGCATGGGGTGTTGCTATGGCAAGCATACCAGACTGAACGAGCGGCTCGTTTCGCTATGACGGCGTCCAACCTTGAGGAACTTACCAGTGGCGTACAACCGAGGTTTTGCCGCCTGTTCCTTGTATTCTAAACAGTGTTTTAATAGAAACAATAATTATACCTCAATAAAATAATTATTTATTTTTACATGGTGTGCTTTGGTGGCACTTAGAATTGCAGAGTATCATTTCTTTCTTGCACTTGCATCTGTTTGTGGAACAGTTTTTGTTGCAGCTGCATCTCACAAAACCTTGGCCTGATTCAACTGAATGTCTCATAGCTGCAGTTCTTAAAGATATTTCAGAGCCTTGGTTTACATCTGCTACCTCTAAAAATTTCTGATTACAAACGTCGAATTCTGATCTGAAAAAAAATATACTTTAGAATATCATTAATGCTCCAGAAAGATAGATAAATAATTGAGTAAGAAAAAACAAAACCTGCAATATAGTTTCTGAAGTACATCATGTTTGGTGCCAACTTTGTAAAAACCTTCGTCATTTGTCTGAAGAATAACTCCAATGATGTTTCTGAGATCACCTTTGCCTTTATCAACATCTGGAATCGGTATAGTCACATTATCTCCGATGTTGGCAGGTGGATGAGACCTGTCAGAAGTAGCTTTCATTTTCTTAGCTTGCTTAACAAGACTTTCTGCTGCAGTTTTTCTAGCCTTTTGAATGTCATTTTCACGTGAAGAAACTTCATCTTGGTTGCTAACTTCTTCATCGTTATCATCACTGTCTTCTGTCAGTTTAATATTGCAATCATCTTCGATTACCTTCCTTAAGTTTTCTTCATCCTGAATATCATTTATGATTTCTTGCGGCAAAGAGGAAGACGAAAGTCCTACTCTGGGTTCCATTCCAAACAATGCCTTGTATGGCGATTGTTTTATCCCCGAATGGTAGGCACGATTTTTCATGAATTGGACATATCTCAAGCCTTCTGACCATTTCGTTGAAACGTTGTCCTTCATCCAAGAACCTATCATATTCTCAATGTCTTGATTGGCACGTTCAACGAAGCCCTGACTTTGACTGTGCCTAGGCTTTCCGTGCACAATTTTGAGTTCTGGCCAAAGACTAGCAAGTTCACTTATGACATTATTGACAAATTCTCTACCGTTGTCAGATTGAAGAATGCACGGCGCTCCTATAGTTAGAAATATATCATTCAAATGGTAGGCTACCTCTGTCGCTCTCTTAGACTGTAACGCGCGTAGCAGAACAAATTTTGTTAGATGGTCTTGGTAAATCATAATAAATTTAAAATTTCCATCTGGTTGTGTCTGAAAATCGATCAGATCCACTTGGCACCTACTATTCATTTCCGAATGAAGAATGGGCTTAGAAACCAATCCTCTTTTCTTCTTTGTTTTCTTTTCATGACAGACACTACACATAGATAAATAGAGGCTTATCATTTCTTTCGTAATATTGGCATATGTTTTTGATGTCTCCACCAATATCCTGTCACGACCACCGTGACCGACAGCCACATGAGCTGCGTCAATCACATCATAAAGTTCATCTGATGAAAGATAGTATTTTATATTACCTTCACTCCGTGCAATCAATTTTTTAACATCCCCGATTTTTAGCACAGCAAATCGTTTCAATCTTCTTTGTTGTAATGGTGTCTTTTTTTCAGATTTTTCTGCATCTTCAACTTTTTCAACGAGTTCTAAATATTGGTCTGATGATAACACATTAAAATGAGAAGACTTTTTATTTTCACTTTGTAAAATTTCCGCCAAAAACTTTTCTCTCCATTGTTTTTGATCTGCTCGTCGACTTGACGTAGGTTCATCCATACTCAAAAAAAGAAAACTTTGTAATGTAACTTAATACGTAAACTACTAACTTTAAACTGCAATAATTAACTAAACGCACGGCCGCACGGCTGGCAACTAGATGCAAAATGTGGAGTGAGGAGTGGCGCGGGGCGCTCGGGGCGCGACTTGGGAATTCCCGCATGTACAAGTCCTGACATGTTCGCTCAATTACTTTCGATTAGGCTAAATTAGTTTATACTAGGCCATACCAGTCTGTCAGGATAAACTAGTTTGGCCTAGGCTAAACTGGTTTATCCTATCGGGCTTAGGACGAACTAGTTTAGCCTAGGCTCTACCAGTTTATCCTATTGCATGTAGGAAGAATTAGTTTAGCCTAGGCAAAACTAGTTTATCCTGAAATCGGGTTTGGCCGGTAACATAATAAGTAGTGGAATGATTTTTCTTGTTACTTTAATGTAAAATTACGACTTTTTGAATAGTAAAAACGACAACTATTAAATGCGTTTATTTATTTTTGAACGTAACATAGAAGATAATGATACAAATATATTTGGCACATAGGAGAAAATGAAATATAATTGAAGCTTATTTTGAATTACTCAAAGAAAAAAAAATATAATGTACTGTCACTTATATCTAATAAAATTAAAAGTGAAGTACAATAGCATTAATTATGTTTCAAATAGTTATAAAAATGGTGAACATCCTGCGTAGGACGGATTTTAATTCCTGTAAGTGATGAAACTTATTTCATGGAATTTTACAGACTTGATTATGCATATCTGGATAGCTTTCAATCACCGGTATGGATCTTAACCTACCAGGGATGTCTTGCCAGTTACCGTCAAATTACAACTTGACTTGAATTTTACCATCGACGTATTTTATGCTTTTAATATCCGTTACAACTGGGTCATCTTTGCTTCTTCCAGGTCGTATTGATAAATATCGCAAATGTTGTGTCTATACATAGTTTTTAAAAAAAGAAAAGTCCAAAAACACAGCTTCATATGGTTTTGGTTTTGTCCGAGCTTCTCTGGTAACTGACACATAATCAGTGGGTAAATGAATTTCACGATTTTTAAGCACCCTTTCAATTGATACGTGAGCAGTATCTACTTCCATGTAAGTATGGCCTGGATTCAAAAATTTTTGGGACACCATTAGCTCGTATTTCATTGAGAAATTTAAAAGTGCATTTGCCATTATGTTATTGCGATTTTGGTATGTACAACCATCTGAATATACAGGGTGATTCATCGGTCTGTCCTCTCTTTATAACTCTTTTATTTTAAGTCAGATAAAAATACTCTTCAAATATAATTTATATAATATATTATTGTCTATCTACGTTCTATATGCATTTGTAAACAGGGTGCTCCGTTGAAGCTCAACAATATATAATTTTATATTTCTTAATGGAACACCCTATATATATTTATTTATTTTGATAGTAAATTAGATTCCCTTTAAAAAACTATTAAGTAATAAGGGGTCTAAAATTATAAATTAAGAAGTTATTTACGTTCATAAAAAATAGTAGTTCATAGTGGAAAAAACCGTAATTTAATACAAAATTTTGATTCTTCTTTATTAATACTTATTTTAAACATTACACTAATTACAAAGAGGCTATTAAAATTTAGTGACAGACTAAATAATGCAAAATTATAATAAATTCGAAACAATTGATCAAATTATCCATAGCTTACTTTGTTAATAATAATATGATACAAAAATATCATTCAACGAATAAAGATAAATAACTTCTTAATTAATAATTTTAGGCCCCTTATTACTCAATACTTTTTTAAAGGGAATCTAATTTACTATCAAAATAAATAAATATATATAGGATGTTCCATTAAGAAATTTAAAGTTACATATTGTTGCGCTTCAACGGAGCATCCTGTATAAAAGTGCATATAGTACGTAGATAGACAATAATATATCATATAAATTTTATCTGAAGAGTTTTTCTATCTGACTTAAAATAAAAGAGTTATAAAGAGAGGACAGACCGATGAATCATCCTGTATAATAATAGGAAACTTTTCTTGTGTTACACATTTATTTTTAAGATAATGAATCAAACATGATGCAAAGATGCATTAAGTTCATTGTTTTGGTCTTCAGAAAACCAGTAGCACATGATATATCGTGATTTGAAATCGTATACGGTGAAATTATGCACGCATAATTTGGTTTTATAAGAAAATGCCCCCAATAAGGTGCTAATTTGACCGCTTGAAAATCTACGCAAAGACCAATACATTCTACATTAAAGGTATTCTCTTTATTATCCTTTTCTTTTTATTGCCTTGCTCTATCTTTTCGGAGTCTATGTGCATGGTATTTTTCTTCTGTTACGTTGCTTGTATTAAATGAACAGACGTTACACTGGTCTTTTTTCAGTGCATAAATTTCAAGATTCTTTTCTTTAAAGCGGGCATAAAAATATTTTGAAGACAGACAATCTTCATTGTCCTCTTTACATTTGTTTGCATACAATTTGTATAAGTTTATTTTGTTTTTAAAAATTGGTTCCAAAAATAGTTTTGTGGTATCTTTCAGGGAATAATGGGATGGTAATTTTGGTAGTGCATCGAAGAATTGGTCTATGTATTTAAATCGAGAATTTTGTACGTCTCGCATTAGTACTCTCCCCACCTGACACTCTTCAGTACTTTTATGCATTCCAAATGAGGCTTTTTGAACTCATTCTTGCACCGTTTTGTACCGTAGGTCGAAGGTATTGAGGAACATTTGGCGACAGACTTGACCTTTTTGCCACCACTTATAATAATGTGATAGATAAAGGTTCCACTCTTTTGTGATTGACTAGATATTTAAAAAAAAACATATATTATAAAATATAAAGAATAATAACTAACGAATTTTATTACCATTAAGTTCATTATCGCGTGCTGTTTCTGCCTAATGCAGATTCATTCGATTCGTTAGTATTTTCAGTTCCTATTGACAAAATGTTTACTGGGCAACAACAGGTTTTAAGCAGTACCTATTATTTAGAATAAAAATACCGGAACTTGAGACGTTAGAATTTTTATTCTCATTGTCTGCTGACATGTATTCCGAAGACGATTCGGCAGTAATCTCTAAATCTGGAAGTTTTTCATTTACTATATTAATTTTAATTTAACTGGAAGACTGTTTATTGAGGAACATTTGGCGACAGACTTGAACCTTTTTGCCACCACTTACAATAATGTGATAGATAAAGGTTCCACTCCATCGTGATTGACTTTGGCTAGTTTTAGGTCTGCTGACTAGGCATTTGTAACGTTTGATATTACGTAGATCTTGCGTTGGTCCAAATTCATCTCCTGCCAAAATTTCTGAAAAATGTGTAACTTCTTTTCGTCTGATATATCCGAGCAATCTCTCTTTTTTGATATTTGGCAAAATGTTGAAGTACATGTTGGTTTTAATTTTCTCCCCGGTCTAGGAGTATCCTGTTTCATGGTTTTATTTTTTTCTACAAAAGCCCAATTTTTTTTCGCCTTGTATTCTCAGTCTTTTATTTTTGTCCTTAACCCACTGACTTGGATCAGTTTTTCGTTGTCGACTTCTTTCTTCATTCATGTTAACATCTATATCACTTTCATTTTGCTACATGTTCAGAAAAAAATTAATATTATGAAGAATAATAATGACTAACGAATTTTATTACCATTAAGTTCATTATCGCGTGCTGTTTCTGCCTCTTCTAGTGCAGATTCTTTCGATTCGCTAATATTTTCAGTTCCTATCGACAAAATGTTTGCTGAGTAACAATAGGTATTAAGCAGTACCTGTTATTTAGAATAAAAATACCTGAACTTGAGTCATTGGAATTTTTAGTCTTATTGTCTGCTGACATGTATTCCGAAGACGATACGGCAGTAATTTCTAAATCTGGAAGTTTTTTATTTACTATATTAACTCCGAGGATCTCAACTGGAAGACTGTTTTGTCTGTTTCCGCTAATTCACTGATTGGTTCTGTACGAATTATTGGAGATCAATGAAATAGTAAATAAAAAATAATAAATTTTTCAGAATAAATTCGTACTATGTTCATCATTGTTTATAGCTTGAAGTGCTAAATCTAGTATTTTATGTCCTCGTGATACCATTGCAACTTCAATTTTGTGCGCGCGTTAAGTTTCTGTGACAAAATTAGGTAGGTAAAGTACTCCTATCTTATCATAAAAATGCAAGCATATAAGTACTGTCATACATACTATCTTCCGAGGACAGGTTAAGACAGTAATTTAAGTTTATTTACTATTAAAAAGTGCTTTTCGTACATTTTTTCTATAATTGATGAATTAAAAGAGGCTAACATTATTACTTAATAATTAGTAGTAAAATTTCTATTGACAAGTTTGGACGTCATAGCTCACAATTATACAAAAAATAAAAATATTATAATAGTAGCGATAGCGAAAATAGTAGTGATAATAAAAATATTTAGAAGAAGAAATAAATGCTATTGCTATTAAATTAGAAAAACAAATAAATATTGTTGCCAAGTTAGAAGATAAAATACAAAATTTTAATAATAAATTTAGTGAACATATAATTAGTAGCGATAAAAATATGAACAAAGCTGAAATAGTAATAACTAAAATAAAAAACGATTTAAATAATACAAAAAAACGATTTAAATATTATATTTAAAGAATTAAAAATTTATGATAAAACTAAGTAATAAAAAATGTCGAAAATAAAACAAGATATAATTTATGAACTTCATAAACCTGAACGAAAAAATTTTAAAAGAAGACGTGTAATTATAAAAGGATTAGAAGAAACTTTTGAAGCTGATTTAGTTGAAATGAAACCTTACGCCAAATTAAATAAAAATTATAATTATATACTTGTAGTAATTGATATATTTTCAAAATATGTTTGGGCAAAACCTGTAAAAAATAAATCTGCAACTGAAGTAACAAATGCAATGCAATTTTTTTAAAAATTTGAATGGGCGTGGTTATGCAGAAAGCTACCAACCCACAAGTTCAATATATTGAGAAAATTAAGGAAATGGAAATTAATTTAAAAAAATATATAATTATTATTCAAAATGAGAATCAGAATTTTAGTTTTCGAAAATATCTTAAATTTTTTATGTACTTACGGATTCACACTAGTTTTACAATTAAAAATAAGTATTTATTTGAAATTTGTGGGTTAGAAGCTTTCTGCAAAATAAAAAAAATGTGTATAATCATACCTGTAAAAAAAATGTACAATTTACGTTAATACAATAATTATTTATTAATTATTCACAGTAATCAACTTCAAAGTCAATATCATTTACATTGAACCCATCAACATCTTCATTGATACTCGTATCACCTTTCAAATTTGTATAAAAGCTGACAGTCTGACGGTATAAAGTGCATCATTTCATTAAGATTTTTAAGTTTTGCATCAGCATTTGGTTTTCCGTTTGGCCATGAACTTACTAATTCAGAAAATATATCAACGGAGTTTGTATATTTACCTCTCGATTGCTTTTTAATATTTATTTTCTGTCTGGGTTTACTGAAATCATTTTGTTGTACTATGATTAAAAAAGGATCACTCTTTTCCATTCGAATAGATTTAATGTGAAGCCAGTTAATCTTTTCCCTATCCACAGATGTTTTTCCTATTGACAATACTTTTGTCAAGCTTTTGTACGCCAAAAAAATCCGAAGAATTCATTTCGGTCACAATAAAAGGCTTCTTTTTTCGACAATGTCTCATTATATTAATATATTCTGATGGTAAATATAACCGCTGTTGTTGTTTTAAAGCCGATTCACTGTCACTAAAATCGGCATCGTTTGGCAAGAAACTATGACCAGAACATAAAAATTTCATAGTAATATCATTCAAATCTGGTATATCTTGCAGGATGGATTTTAGCATTAGTGTGAGCTTTATGTTCCGGTTTTGCCCGCCACACGAATCACTCCATAATGTAAGATGCTTAACAGTTGGCGATAATTTTGTCTTGATATGTTTCAATAAACAAGATCCTACTTCCTGAGACCCTCGGCCTGCAACTCCTTCAGACCAAACATAGCAAAAACCTTGATTTTCTTTGCCGATATCAACCCCCAAGTTGTAGACCCAAAGTTGTCGCTTGTAAAAAACAATATTTGTCCGAATTCGTGGAAGTGGCAACGTCTTTTCCAAGTCAAAAGTGAGGCACTCATTTTATTCATTTTCTTTCGCGATCAAAAAATCTTATTTTCTTAATCTTTGAGCTTCCTCTGCAGCTTCTAGTGACTTTTATGTTTCTCTTCAAGTTCCATCTTTTTTTGTGGATCATTTTCATTTTCGATTTGTACCTTAAGGCCATCGCAAATGTTGCATGTGTCTTTTTTCAATGTTTTGGTACGCAGATTAAATTCCATGAAAAAAATCTTTTTGTAAGATGCAAAGCTTATTGGGTTTTGGTATTCGTTACGATATATTTCATACATTTTCGGAATAGTCATTTCTGGTGGTAAAAATTCAGCTTTAGTTTTCGAGTGACAATAGTGAGAAATATATTTCGGTATTTTGTTAATTTGGTTAACAACTTCTTGAATTTTATTTTCACTTAATTTGTTATGACCTCCTTGCTTGACACCTCTTTGGTCACTTATGGGCGCACGTCCGTGGAACTTTTTTAAAGCAGTATTAACTCTAAATGAAGTTATTCTCAGCGTATTTATGTACATTTTTCGACAAACTACTAAATCATTTAATTTGTAGGTTCTACAAAATTTTCTCTTCTCGGTATTTCTTTCATATGTTCGTTTCTTCTTGAATTCCGTTACTCCTGCTGCAATATAGTTTGTCTGGCAATAATACGATTACAGTGACCAATATCTTTCAAATTCGTTTCGACGTATTTCGATAGAAACAAATTCTGTGCACTTCATGGGGCACTTACAGTCAACATCAGCTAAAAAAATTTTTGATTCGATTTTCTTTCCTTTGTAGCTAATGTATGGCTTATTACTATTTTTGTTTCTTTTTCTCTCATCTCTATTTTGTTTTTCATATTTTCTCTTTCTTCCCTTTCGCGGTCATCCTGTGTTTTCTTTTCCAATCGTCGCAGTTTCAATAATTTGCGGCACTGTGTCAGCTGTGATATGACTCTGATCTGCAAATTTTTTAATATACTGCGAAATTTTTCAATACTCATGTTTTACAATATAAATAAATAAATTTTGATTTGTTTCTTAATTAAATTTTGACAATGCATATACCTTCATTAGTAACTAATAATAATAATAAACAAGATAATATTTTATGGTTTATTGTCACTAGATATACTGTGTCCAAAAAATATTCATATTTAAAAAGTGGGCTATTTATTTAATACACATAATATTTTATTACCAGTGTCGGTGGAATCACAATCAGTGTTGTAAGTTGGATCTCGTACGGAATCATCATCATCCTCAGGTGTTATAAAATTCTCTCTTCTTTATCTGATTTGCAATAATTTATTTCACTGTCTTGTTCTAAGAAAGTTGTCTCATTTTCGGTTTTAGCATCACAGCCAACTTAAATAAAAAATTATTAATCGTTATTGTATGTATACTAAATTCAACTTTGTAAGCCTACATGTTAAATTATAATATTCTCACCTTTCTTCTCTTGCCCTTCATTATTATTTAATAAAGCGAATATTTTCTCAGTTCTTGTTTTATACATTTCACCTACTTTAAAATACACAAAACTTTAATAATATGCGCCTGACTAGAACACAGTGTATTCGCACGTCAAAGTTTTTAGAGGTTATGTTGTGGAGTTCTATTTTACAGAATGCTACCAACCCACTGAGACGTGGCGCTTAATTCAAAATATTATATGCAGAAAACATCCAATCCACTTGGTTGCCTTTTGCATATACTATGTACAGTGCACTAGCGCTAACGTGAACTAATTAAAACCAAGTGTGTTCATCTTTGCGCGATTGTTCATATTAACGGGATGAGGTTTTAAGGACAAATTAACACCTATGTAACATTTTTAATTTATTTTATTTTACTTTCTCTACATTTTTAAATAGAAAAGAAGTTAAAGTAGATTGTTCACATTTTTTTTTCAAATTTATTCGAACGGCCTTTTCGCGCAATCTTCTAAGAACGAAAATATCTGAAAACCCAACTTCTTGTTCTTCAGCCCATTGAATAATTTGGTTTAACGACTGCACAGCCTGTTCTGAAGAAACTGTTTTCTTTTCTGTCACATCCAAACTGTCATCACTTTCATCCTCTAATAGTAATTCAACAGATTCACCAGATAAATTATCTTCGTTCCATGTCATTATATCTTCGGGGGAGAAATTTTCTTCTGCATTGGAATCCTTTAAAAGATTTATAATAGTCGCTGTAATTTCATCTGGAACCAACATTTTTTTTAATTCACTGAGAGGTATATTATCCTCGTCGTCCTCTTTCTCATCTTCAAAGGATAGAATTTTATTCCAACATTTTCTAATGACCTCTGGTTCTAAATTGCTCCATGCAATGGCTAGATTTTTAACAGAATCTCTGAGGCAAATTACTTTCATAGCATCAACCAAATTCTCAGAATTTTTTGCAACAACAGAAGTCAATAAGTGTTTTCGATAAAATAGTTTTGTAATTCTGATGGCATTTTGGTCCATTGGTTGAATGAGCGGTGTAACATTTGGGGGTAGGTACATTACAAAAATGTTGCCATCCTCACTTCTCACGAAGTTGTTCTTTAAATGGTAACACTAATTCAGGTTGAGATGATAGTTTTTCCCCCGAAATTTTCAACAAACGAATTCCATATCTCTTCTTAAATCTGTCTAATCAGTCACTTTCATTGAATTCACTTTCACCATCATGGAGTTTTTTGTGAAAATATTTTGCCTTTTCTTTAATTATTAATCCGTTCACTGGAAAATGATTTTCTCGTTGTTTTAAAAACCATTTGTAAAGTTTTTGCTCCATTAAAGGCTCTGTTGCACATTTGAGAGTTTTCCGCTTACTGGGACCAGAAAACGAATTTTTTAGTGCTTGCAGAATTAAGTTTTTCTTCTTTTTATTCGCACATATTGTTGATTTAGCAACACCGTATTTCTGAGCCAGATATGTAATTGTGACACCTTTGCCTAATTCTTCAAGAATTTTGTTTTTTTCTACTAACGTTAAGCACTTCGGCTTTTTTGCTGCCATTTCAACGAGGTACACATACTCACTGGACCTGTATAATAATGTTGTAGCAGTCTCAAAGAGAACATGGTGAATCCCCTAACTACGCACGTGATAACTACGCACATAATATAACAGCTGTTCAAGTTACCGAGATGCAGTGTTCACGTTAGACAATAGCTAATACTTAAATTTAGGTGTTCATGTTATGCAGAAGTTTATGTTAAGCAATGTTCACGTTAGCGCGAGTGCACTGTACGTTCAAAGAAGTATTGTGGGTTAGATGTTTAGTAGATATTACTTTTACTGGCGTAGATATAGGTTGGTAGGTTTCTGAAAATTGAAGTATGTGGTATGGACATTCATTTGTTGGACTTCACTTATTTTTCGCCTGTTTGTGGGTTGGTAGCTTTCTGTATAACCACGCCCAAATAATCGTATTCACTTAGGAAAAGAATTTAAAAATAGTAAATTTAAACAGTTAACAAAAAAATATAATATCGACGGTAGAAAGGTAAAATGTTGTAATCCACAAAACCATAATTTGACAGGGAAGCAAAAATTTAATTTACATCAAAATTAGGTTAAGTTAGATGACATTAGATTGAGAAAAGCAGTGATTAATATCCGAAATGATTTATTTTGACCGTTTCTTCTAATTATTACTCTCCAAAGCTGCCACAGGATAAATTTTCGAGTCATATTGTGACTTACAACGTTTAGCCTGACACTTTTTTGAGAAATATTTTACGTGCAACAAAATTGTCAGAATAATGGATTTGTATTGATTTTTTCAAAAATAAGTATCAGTGAGTAACACGAAAAAAAAAATTATTATACACTCAATAAGTACAAAAGGAAACTTATTTTCTAGGATCAAAAAATTAATTATTGCTCTTGCTCAGTCTCTTCATCATCAATAGCATCTACCGCTGAATTGCTCACAAGTAAATTCAAATATTCTTTATGATATCTCACAGGAATATTTTTTTTTTTGCACAATTCCGCCAAGTCCTTTTTTGCTGCCGTTATTAGTAACCGGGTAGTATAGAGAGTTTTCAATGGAAATGTTGCCGACGATTTTCTTTTGGTGTGTTTCACGCGAAGAATGTGGGGAGTGTCGGATTTGTCGTAAGTGTGATACAGCAGTATTTAAATGTCATTTTTATGAAAAACGGCTTGTCGAACACTGCGTATTTGGCAACTTGCATTGAATGAATCTTCCTGAAATGTTTTCCAGTCTTGAAAATCTTTATATGTGAGGACATTATCCACATAAGGTTTTGGATTAATACGACTATTAGTAATAATTGTAGGCCACTCAGTCGGAGCCCATATTATTATTTTTCGGTAGTTAGACTCAATAACTGAATGCATCGAATCAGCGGGCATATATGTATGCCCAGGAAGTAAATAAGTAATAGTAATTTTTTGAATTGACTTGGATTGCTGCATAAAAAAATGCAACATTACAAGCACTTGTCTGTTTTTATTCTGTCCAGGACAGCTATCACAAAATAAAGACACTTCTGTAATTTCAGGCACCCTTTGATCCAAATCTTTTAGGTAGGAAAACAAGTTAGAGCAAATTTCATTAGCACCACGCTTAGCGTCACACTCACCCCACAAATAACAAAATCCATTACGGGTACCACTTTCATAGAGAGTAAAGTTATACATAGCGTATTTTCTGCTATAGTATAATAGCATACTCTCACCGTGTGGTGTATTAAGAACCTTCTGGAGGTCAAATGACACGCACAAAAAAGAATCATCTCTTTTGGATCTGAGTTGGTGTGCCTTAAACATAGACATAGACAATTTCTTTTCGTGCAAATGATTGAGGTAACTTTCAGATTGATCATCAGTTTTTGATTCACAAATACTGCATTTGTCTTTTTTGGGAGCATGAATACCAATATTATATGAATTTTGGAAAATTCCTCTAAAGACCTTTTCTGAAACTTGTGTAGTGCTCTCCTTTGAACAAAAATCGGACTTATAAATTCTGTAGATGTTTGTAATGTTCTTGAACTCAATAGGTAGGTATAGTCTATTTGATTCACTCCTACAATAATGAGAGGGGACTGCCGGTAATGATACAATAAATTTATGTACCAATTTTGTTCTTCTTTCTGGGGTCTTGTTTGGTGGCGCTTTTTTCCCTCTATTATCTAATTTTGGAGTTTGCAGTTCACTCTTATTATCAAAAGTATATGACAGAATTCTATGAGATAAATCCAGAGTTTTTAAAAGAAAATGAAGACATACTTTGACTTTACTTCCTTCCTTAGGTAGATAATAAGTAAACGTTCTTTTCCGACGACTATCACCTTTGACATATGACTTTGCTTTTGGAATCTCCTTCATGCAAGTAAATAAAAAACTTCGTTTAGCCTGATTATCTAAACCCCAGTACATATCAAAAATATTTTGCCGGCTTTGTTCCTCAAACTTTATTCCACAGCCGTTCTGGCAATTTTTACTGCAAGGATTAGGTTTTAATTTCTTTTCGGCCATTTGTCTCTTTGTTTTATTAATGTATGCCTTCCCTTTTTGCTTATTTAGTTTTTGTATAAGGGCCTTATTTTCTGCTCTATCTCTTTGTCCTCTTGCTCCGCCCATTGTCTCCTCTTGTGTTTTTCATTGTCTGCTTCAACTGTACTAATTACAGAGTCTGAGTTTGATTCGGAAAAAAATTCTTTTGAAGGAGAAAAGCTTGGGTCATCCGCGTCTTGTTTTTCTTCATTATTACTCGCATTTACAAAATTATTAGAATAATCTTCATCGTGAGCCTCCGATTCAAGAATAAGAATGTCCATATTCTCAATGTCGATGATGGTCTCTTGTTCGTTACTGGATAGATGGGGGCGAAAAAATTCTGTGATGTTTCTCTGTTTCTCCACGGATTCTTTTCTAACGCGTTGTCGTTATCTTGGATGTGAATTTTCTCCTGGTGAAGTTCTGTCCCTTTTACCCTTCGGTGTGTTATTTACTATAATTTTCTTCCCTACAAGTTTGGCTTGTTTACCATCCCTCCTTAGTTGTTTTACTTCCTCCAGGAGTTGTTTCTTTTCTTCCTAAGCTTTTGTGGTTAGATCTTCATTTATAAATATACCCGTACCCTTGAGATTATTTCTGTTGTCGATAATTTTTGTTCTAAGTTTCATGCCCGTATTCATAAACGTTCATTATATGAATAACGCCTAGTTATATTATAACGGACGATTAAAATCGAAGTTTTCTATTCATAAACACCAGTTACCAGTAACAAGCATTAAATTCTCCGTTAAATGTAACAGCTCGATTTTCAGTCATTATAGTTATAACGGCCCGTTTCGCCAAATAACTTAATTGCAGAAAACCAAATATTGGAATATTTATTACAAAGTAGGAAAATAATTACAAAAGTAAGTACAATCTATATATTATAAACAAAAAAAATATTTATTAATAATGTTATTTTCATTTTTTGTAGAAGCAGTAAAATGTCATCAGATACTTCAAGTTCGTTATCAGATTTATCATCTGTTTCAACATCGGATTCTGATGATAATTTTGTAGAAAATGTACTTCGTGCTATGCCAAGACCAAGAGTTTTTAGGAATAGAAATAATCCGATCGAAATGTACGACAATTTTAATTTCAAAAGACGATACAGGTTAGAAAAAGAAACTGTTCTTCACATTGCAGACCTTATTGGACAGAATTTAGAAAGTGTCACATTACGAAATAAAGCAATATCTGCAATTGACAAAATTCTAGTAGCTTTACGATTCTACGCTACTGGATCTTTTCAGCAAGTACTAGCTGATCATACAAATATAAGCCAACCGACAGTTAGTCGAATTGTACCTCTTGTCACTAGAGCTCTGGCATCATTAAGACCAGATTTTATAAAAATGCCAGGAACACTTGAAGAATGACGAAAAATTCAAATGGAATTTTATACAATTCGTGAATTTCCTTGCGTAATAGGGACAGTCGACTGCACTCACATTCGTATACAATCACCAGGTGGTGAACAGGATGAACTGCACAGAAATAGGAAAGGCTGGTTTTCTTATAATGTGCAATGTATATGTGACGCGAAATTAATTTTTTTAAATATTATTGCCAGATGGCCCGGTAGTGTTCACGATTCTACCATATTTTATGACTCACCTCTAAGAATTGATTTTGAGAATAATATGTATCCAGATTCAGTGCTATTAGGCGATTCTGGATACGTCATAAAAAATTATTTATTAACACCAGTATTAAATCCGTCTACTGAACCAGAGATACATTATAACGAAGCACATATACAAACACGAAACTGCATTGAAAGAGCATTCGAAGTCTGGAAGCGACGTTTTCCATGTCTATCTGTCGGTATGAGATTAAAAAAAGAAACAATTTTACATGTAATCGTAGCAACAGCAATATTACATAATCTCTGTATTATACTAAATGATGATCTCGATGATGGTACAGAAAACATGAACGAGAACGAAAATGGTGAAGATAATGATGAAGTAATTATGGAAAATAATAACTTAATTGCCAATGTTCATAGAAATATATTCATAAATAATAATTTTAGAAGATAGTTTTATTTTTATTTTATTTACTTGTACAAAAATAAAATATAAATACTTAAGATATCTGAAAAAATATCCTTGTATAACAGCAGAGATTAACAAAAAAATATCCGAAAGCAAAGAGAACAAAAAAAATTACATTGTTGTAGAATAATTATTTTTCATTTTTTTCAGAGCCAACAATTCTTGCTCGATTTTAATTTCTTGGAGCTTTATATCATTTTCCAGCTTTTTCTTTTCTAATAAATCTAATTCTTTTCTTGTTTCTAATAAATGCTTTTTATATTCTAATTTTAATTGCATATACTCATTTTCAATTTTTTCTTTTACTTGTTTTGCATTTGTTAATTTTTCTAGGGCATTATAAACTATTCCAGCACTTCGTTTTTCTTTTCTTTTATTTTCTACTAAATTTTTATAGGTTTCATTTTGGGCAGGTGTCTATTTTATTTGCTTCTACTGTATTTTTGTTCTGAAATGTAATAATTTGTCACGTATTTATTCATTTTACTTATATTACAAATATACTAACCCGGTCACTTTGAATTACATTATTCTTATCATCTTCTACTGTGATTATAATATTTTTATACGCAACAATATTCACTTCTTCGTCGGCTCTATCTCCTATTATAATATCCAAATCCTGAAAGAAAAAACATAACGTAATTGTATACATTTATTTGAGTTTCCTGTATGCTAAATAATATTAACCGAGATATTAACCTTTTCAATTTGTGCCACTTGATCATTGCTTTTTATTAATATATCATCCACTAGATGCGTATTGTCCGGAATACTACAGTTATTTACACCCTAAAAAAGAGATAGTTCATAGTTCACAATACTTTATACAAAAATCCTGATTACTTCAAACGTTAAAACATCAAATTAATGTAAGTAATATTACTTATTTACAAATATACAAATACTTACGGTTTTCATTAAATTCGTTGAATGATAAATGGAATCACTGTCAAAAATATTGTCATCCGGCTCAAACTGATGTTTCAACATATGAATTAATCGTTCTCCAGATGCATCAATTGTTTTATTATATATACCTCCTCCAGTTTTGTACAAATTAGCCTAAAAACCAATATTTGTCTTTTTTTTAAATTAACTCCATTAACGTCATACTTTATCCTCTGCGTTTTGTTTCCTAGTTTTTCTTTTAAAATTATCATAATATGTTCTTAGTTGTGATACTGTTCTTTGTACGTTCATATTATTTGCATTAAATTCCTTACTTATACGATCCCAAATAATATTTTTTTCTTTTATTGATGTGCCATCGGTTTTTTTATTTTCAATAATATGTACGTACTTTTCCAGTGTATCGATCAATAAGTTTGTTTCTCCCGATGCAAAATTTTTACCTTTCATTCTTTTTTTCTCTGCGGAATCCATTCTTTCAAAATAACCAAGTTGAAAACTAAACACAAACTAAAAGTGATAACTGACAGCTAAGACAAGAACAATTTTGAGGTTAATGATTGCGCGAAATATTCACATCAAACAAAAATGTCACTAAAATGTAACTAAGAAATTTAACAGATGTTCATTACATTACGCCTCATTATACAAGTCCCATTATATTTATGAATAGGCTTAAAATATAATGTTTCATTAAATTTAAACGTAACGTTTGATAATTAATTGTTATAAATCTTTTTATGAATACGGGTATAAGTGTTGCAAATTTTACTATTACTGGTCTACTATAATCTTGTTTCACTTGTCCAATCCTAAATACTTCTTCAATGTGGTTTGCCGTGATTGGAGTTTGTAGTAATTGTTCGATTATCTTCATAATCTTAGATTCGAGATCGACTTTATTCCTTTCGTCTTCTTTTATACCTACGAATATGAGGTTCTTCTTTTTTACTTGTACTTCCAATTTTTCGATTTTTTCGTTTTGTTTATCTAATTTGTTTTCAAGGAACGAACAAGTTTTTTTTACTTCTTCGATACCTCTATGAAATGTACTTATTTCTTTGTTGATTTTATCAATCTTAGTCTCAATTGCGTCTAATTTAGACAGTTTTTGAAGATTTTTTTGTAAATCTTCACTCGAGCACATGTTAGTGTGAGGTTATATTTTCAATCTTCAATTCAAATGAAATAATTTTCACTTGTATTAGTTGTACTTACTAATTCAATGTAAATAATCACTTTATAGCTGATATGTTTGATATATTATACGATATAATAGTTTAAAATATATGATACGTCTTTATTTTCGTTAGCAATGTTGCCAACCAATAATTGAATTAAAAAAAAGTAATTATCTTTACAAATTACATAATACCTGTATTTTTAAATGTGACAAAATCTTTTATCAGCCGGAAAAATATTTTTCTTAGCAGATTTATTCTCCTCTAGGGCGTTATTAACTTTGATTATTTGCAGTCTAATCATATGTCAGTCTGTTCCCATTTATAGATGCAATGGTTTATACATTATCTTGTCGAGGCTTCGAATTTTTTGAATGTCTGAAATGATTTTCCTATTGTAAAAGAAATTATATTAATTAAAATAAAATAAATTATTACCTTTTGTTTAACGTAGGAGATCCTACTATTAACTTTATTTGGTTGATATAGAGATTTTGAGGTTCTGGCGTGGGTGTGAACTTTCTCAGAGGTTTATGATCATCTTGAACTGAGGGATTATTCGCAGATTCTTCCAGTTGTCAAACAAAAATGAGAACCGATGTATAATTCGTATCCAAATGTGTAATAATTAAAAGAATATCAATGGATGATGGATAAATTGAAGGAAATAAAATATACTCCTTGTTGCAAACGTTTCGGATTTTTATTAATCCATCCTCAGTGCTACGGAGGAAAAAAAGAATAAATCGTTACAGAGTAAAATACAACAAAGCCCAGCAATAATTACACACAATTACAATAAATAAATAATGCTTACCAACAGAAGATTGTTACAATAAATTTTTAAATACATGAAGTGATACATGTGAATTAGTTGAAAAAATATACATTGTGCTTTCTGCCGCAATGTAAGTACAACTGCGAGAGAAAGATACAGAAAATTAACAAATAAAAAATATACAATGTTACCAGTACAAATTGGTTATAACACAAAAATATCTGTTGGTGTGTATATTGGCGCAAACTTTAAACTGTATACTAATGAAGTCGTTTGTTGTGATCTAAAATATTTTGATAAATTTTATTCAGGTTTTCAGTATCTGTTCTATAATTTATACTATTACTATTATTGTGAATATGAATCATTTCTAAGAAGTTACGTTTTTTGTAATTACTTCCTGAAGCTAATATTTTAATATTTTCAAAATCAAAATGGTGGTGGGAATTTATACTATGTTTAGATAAAGCAGTTTTTTCTGAATCTAAATTTCTGCAGTTATTTTTATGATTATTTATACGATTCTTAATATACTGTCTAGTTTGTCCAATATACACACCATCACAATCTTTACAGTCAATCTGGTAAACTACACAGAAATAAAAAGGGAGTTAAAATTAACTCATTTTTAACTACTTTTGGAAGTTCCATTACGACCATCCGTTTTCGGAGTTAACTTGCAGAGTTAATAGAAAGGAGTTAAAATTTCTCTATATTTGTAGAGGAAATATAATATAAATTGAGGTGATAAAAGAGTAAGTTAACAAAATGTATAGTAGTTAAAATCAATCACTTTTATGAATTTTTCACTCTTGATTTAGTTATCTAACTCTTTCCACTTAGTTAAACTCATATTAATATTATTATATTATATCATTGTTTTTAGTTAATGTCCTCTGTGCTGGTAGTTAAAATAATATCTACACAGAGTTTATTAACTAATCTTTAGTAGGTATTATACTCCGATATAGAGCAAAAATATATTATATTCGGAGTTAAAATAATAATAATAAAGAGTTATTTAACTACTTTATAGATGTTATTGATCTCCGATATGTAGGTACGGGATAAAAATAATATAAAAATGTATAATACATAATATTTATTTTTATTTATTTAAATACAGTTTTAACATTTAACATAAATATTTATACTTGTGGTATGTACAATGATTCTTCAACAAATTCAACTTATAATGAAACAAAAAGCAATGATAACAATATAAGAAAAAAAAACAATATTATACATGGCAGATATCATCATCAAATGCAAAAATTAAAATACTGAGTGCTTTAAAGTTATGTAAAATTCAGCACTATTTCCATAAGGGGAGTGATACTCAAAAGGCATAATATTTTTTAATTTTTGTTGCTGAACAATATTTATATTCTCATCTGATAAATAACTTATTTTATATGCCTGAAAATAATCATCATATTCAATGGTATTCCATGTTTTATAAATAAAATATAATTTATTGTTAAACATAAAAATATGTCTTATATTTCCAAATTGAGGAAAACCGTTTTCATTGATTTCTAAAATAAAAAAGAATTTTTTTCTATATAAATAATTACAATGTGCCCATTTAGTAAATGTTACTTCAGTCGTATTCACAAACTGCAGGCCCATGTATTTCGTTAACCAGTCTGTGACAAAAGATGCATGGACGCAAGATTTTTCTACGGGCCCTATTGAAATTACATTTTCGCATATAACTTTATTTTTCCATTTACTGTACCAGTATATTTGATGACGATAACTTAATGTTTTGCAAATGTTTTTGAAACATTTGTTTGTACTAGCAATGTTTTTAAAAAATGAATGCTTGCCTTCAAATCTCATAGACCACAAATGAACTAAAGGTCCCATCAGTGAAATCACTCTAGAATCATGTAACATTAAATGATGTTTCGGTATTAAAGTCGCTTCATACTGCTCCAAAAAAATTTCATGGTGTTCCTGAATTAAATGCTTTAATTCTAAAACCATGCCGTACGAAATTATAGGAGCAAAAATTATATTTACACATTTTTTTAATAAGAGAATAATATTGTATTTTTCTATGTGAACATCTGAAAGTCTACCTAAAAAAAAGGGGAAATAACGAAGTAAACATTCGGTCTGTGCTGCTCGCTGATTAATAGAATTTCCAGGTTTATCTAATACAATTCGACTTGGTTTATTAGATCTATCTAAAATACCATAATTAAATATTTCAATTCGTTTATTTAAATCATCAAGTGAGATATCACCATATTTAACATAATATTTCAAAAAAAGTTTTATTTCTAATTGAGCTACGCCTTCTAAAATATCGTGCATTATATCTACAGTCGCACTTTCACAAAGTTTGAAGTATTGTAAATCATTCAATGCGGACCTACTTTTGATTCCATAAATAATATTATCATTTTGCAATTGGCTGCAATAATGTTCATAATTTTCGTTGTTTCTTAATTTAAGTAAACATTCAGATGTTAAATGCTTCGATTCATTTTTTGACACCAAACATAGTCTACAATAATACTGAGCAGAAAATGATTCCACTAAGCCAAATAACATATTACCGCCTAAATTATCATGACATAATGCTACTATCGTCCCGTAAAATATTTCATTTCCAACCCGAATTCCAGTTTTTTCTAATATTTGTATATCTCTCACAATAGGTTCCAATATAGCATTAAAACCAACAGATTTCAAATCGTATGAATAAAATAAAGCTAAAAGGTATATTTTCTAATGTTGAATTCATATACGGAGGCAAATTTCTAATAATGAAATAAAGAGCGCCAATTTTATGAGCACCGGTTTTAGTTCCCAAAGGATTAACAGTTTCAAATTCATCAAAGTAAATCTGAATTTGTAATGCATTACTGTGAGTTAGAAAAAAATCATTATTTCTATAGTAAGATCCGTCTGAAAGATTTTGAAATAAATTATTAATATTATTATTAGTTTCTGCTTTATTTAAAAAACTTCGAAATGACTTGTTGTCTAACAGAAATTGTAGAGTTTTTAGAATTGGTATATACATAAATGTTGTTGGTACAACAGTTTCTTTAAAACAGTTTAAATTTTTATCCCATTTTATATCTGTTCGTGACCCAACTGTTAATTCCACAGGCTCTATAAATTTTCTGTAACTTTTACTACGCTTATATTCCGTGTTAGATTCATCAAAAATTTGTCTTATATTTACTAAATGATCTTCTAAATCTTTACAAATAGAAACTTTATTAAATTCTAATTTATTTATTATACTAGACACTAAAGAATTTGTATAATCACCAACAGAATCAATTATATACTGCACAGTTTTACTTGGTAAATTTAAATGATTTAAATCTCTTACAAACTCAAAACTCAAATTGCGTAAATCGAAATTCTCATGTACTGAATCATATTCATCTGAGCTCTGAATGGATAAATTATCATCATTATTTTCATCTAATGTTACATTATTTTGATTTTCATTCACAGGTAAAATATTCTGATTAAAATAATTAGTATTACCTTTCTTTTCCTGAACCGGAATATTGGAAGCTGTTACTTTTGCGGACGCTTGATATATTGATATTGCTTGACATTTATATAAATGTCTACGAAAACCACTAAAGGACCGAAATGACTTTAGGCATTTTTCAAAACTGCATGTCAAATTTAAATCACAAGAATCAGTTAATGCGTGTATTAGTCTTAAATGCTTGATTAATTTTGGAACTGAAAAAAATTGATGTCTACATTTGAAGCAAGCAAACATTTTAAAACTTAATTTTATTTATGCACTTAAAATTTTAGATTTTATTTCTCTTTCTCGAGGAGTATAATTGATTTCTAAATCAATGCCATAAAACATTTCTTGTATGAAAAACCAAAATGACTTTAAATGCATATCATATTCAGTTTTAAATACAAAATGAGATTGGAACAGCTCGTCAAATGCTTGAAGTGGTTCTTTCGCTTGGCACGGTATTAATATTCCATCTATCATTATGTAATAATCTACTATAGTTGTTTTGTCCGGGCCAACGGCTACTAGGCAGGGTTGGTTTGTTTTCTTTAAATTTTGGCAATCTTGTAGGGGACCTGCAATCTGTTTAAAAAGAAACAAATATTAGTAATATTTTTAATCAAAAACAAACAAAACTACGTACTTCATGATGAAGAATTATTTTATCAATTGCTGCAGTCACTGACTCCTTTTTGACTCCACCCCGACCTCTAGCTGTTGGTGGAAATAAATGTAACAACGCTAATAAAGTGTTAGTGTCATCATCCCACTCTACAATTGAATAAATAATAAAACATTCATTACCGAATAATACAATGTGGGTATTCTCACCTGAGGGTAAATTTTTAGATATTTCCCTGGTATATACTTTTAAAAATTTTTCTTTAAAAAGCGGAAATGTTGTGGCAATTGAATTAGCTCTAGGGTATAATAAATAAAAATCTTGTATTACCTAAAACCAAAAATCGAAAATAAAATATTAAATTTCTTTTTTTTTACTTACAAGTCCGGGAGTATCTTTAAATCTAGGATATGTTTCTAATATGTTATTTATTTTCTTTCGGTGAAGAAATGTTTTCGACATATGTTCAAATATTTCCTTTTTTTGGGATTTTACACACGCTGTTTTTAAAAAATTTATTGAATTTTGAAATTCATCATTTTCATTCTCGGTGAAATTAACAGTTTCGGAAGTAACAGCTTCCGCTTTACTTTTATTGTCCTCTTTCTTTTTTTCGCTTCCCGAGTTCCTATTTATTGTACGAAACCTTGTTTCAAGAAATCCTGTTCTTGTTTCAGGATCAAAAAATAACTCCTGAAATAAATTATCATTATAAAAATGAATGGAGTCCTGCACTCTAAACAAAAAATAATAAAATGTGCACTTTATAATTCAAGTATTACTCAATACATAGGGATTAAGATGAAAAAAAAAAATTATTTAATAATTACTTTGCGAGATATTTGAGGTTTATTGTCAGTGTCACTGTGACGTCACATTAGTGCTACCTTTCTCTCGCTGCCTACCATAGAGCTTGTACGAGAGAAAGATATAGCTATAGGTGTCACTGTGACGTCACGTTGACTTTAAAAATCAAATGCAGTTAAACTAAAAACAAATATGACTTTTTAATATTACGAATTGTTTCAAAATTAAAAGGACTTTCAATTAAAATAATAAAAAAATCAGAGTGCAGGACCCCATTACAACTAAATACATATATAAATCACTCACATGTCCCCTGCCTTCTTCGTCTTGATAACATTTAAATAGATTCACAATATCTTTGGCATATTTTAACTTAATTTCCTTTTTGGGATAATTTCCATAATTTTCAATTATGTTAGCAACTGTGATATTTGTTAACTTTTTTCTGTTTGTCGTGGAAATTTGTTTCGTTTGTGCATATTATTTTAAAATTTCTCGCCCGTCAGCACTACCTTTTAAAATTTCTTCAAAATCCTGAAATATATTTATACAGAGTGATCAAAAAATAAAGGTCAAAAATTTAAAGGTGAAACCATTAATACCTGTTCTCTTAATGATGAGGGTGTACTTCTGGGAGTTGAAGAAATTGATTCGGCAAAAAAGTCAGAAGGTAAATCAGAAGTAACTGTTAAAGTTGACGATTCTGATATATTTGAAAGATTTTCAAATTCTTCGGTTTCTAGTTTTATGTTGATTGTCACACCTCTAGGGCTAAACTATATAAAATCAACTAACATGTCATTGTTAATTTCATATTTGTGTTCATCAAAATATTGGATAACAGCTGTAGCATCTATATTAAAATATTGGCGGACTGAAAATACATAAAAAATGTACAAAATACAGTTCTGTTTTAATAAAAAAGATGGCTCAAGTGTAGAACAATTACAAATATTTTATTTTATTCTTTTCCAGTGAACTTTTTTAAATGAAAATCACGTTTATAATTATTGTCATTATTAAAGTTATTTAGTAAAATACTGAAATAAATACATACATAGCTTAAATACAGATACATAAATACAAAATAAAGTTCACAGTAACAAAGATAACGTTGCTATTTGTTCTACCCTCTTACCAAAACATGTTATTAATGTACATACATTATTCACAAGCGCCAACTTGTAACTTGAAGAAATGATTGGTTTCTAATTAATTAATTCCAAGTTTTGCATTACGATCATATACAAATAATATAATATATAAATTTTGTACTGAAAAATATTTATTTAAATTCAATATGGACAGGAGTATGTTTATCAAAGAAAAAATTCTCGCAAATGTATGAAATTCTTACATGAAATATCTCATGAATCGGGTCATAACACGCGTAAAATCGGTGTTCAGAGACAGGATACAACAAATAAAAGCTAAGAAAACACATTTAGTTAGTATAATTTGAACCTGAACAATTATTATTATATTTTAATTAATTTTTAGTCATATTATTAGCTGGCCGGGCTCTCCTCTATAAATAATAATTGGGCGAGGGGGCAAAGGTATTCGGTCCCTAAAATTGGCGCTTATGATGTTATATTATTTATTATACATTTACCAGCAGCATTTATGTTGTCTACTGTAATGTTATTGTATCCTGTTATTTTTACCCATTTTTTTGATCCTTTGTATTTTATTCTAACATACAAGCTAGTGGGCTGCTCCATTTTACTAACACAACCGTACAATTTATTTCCAGATTTATATTTACCTTCGTGTATAACACTCAGCCTATATGTCGCACTTCTTCCACATCAAATAGCAAAATGATCACTGCTACTCACTCAAAGATGTAAAAGGGGGAATTACAGTGCGCAATAAACTGGTTTGAACTTGTTAAGACCAACTAATTTAGGGTGATAAAAACAAACAAAAGAGGAAAAATTATAACAAAAGGTGTAACATACCTCCATAAAATAACGAAATTATTATTTGTGTGGTATCAAACTACATCCTAATATGTGTTTTACTACTTTAACTACCAGATATGTAACAGAAACATAAAACTTTCGTTGGTTTCATACCTACGGAAAATATTTCCTCCGTTAAAGGAAACATTCCTTCATTTCAGAAGATTAATTCATTTTATTTTCAGTTTATATTTATGTAACTCTTTGTATATGTAGTAATTTAGTTGTTCAACTACATAAATTTGTTAAAAAAAATTAACTCCATATATTTTCGTTAATTCATTTCGAAAAATATGTCAATTTGACACTTATTGTAGTTAACATTAACACTTATTGAATGCTAATATACTCCGAATATAATCCCTCCGAAAATTTATTTTCTGTGTACATTAGATTTGTTTTTTGTTTGTATGCTATCTTTAAGTTTACTATATACATTTCCTACTTTTTTTTTGTATTGTAAAATGTTATTTTAGTTTTATCGTTATTTAAAATGTTGGCTAATTTATAAGATCATTCATTAATGAAAGGAATTCTATAATATATTTTATTGTTGTTGACATTGTCCCTGATGTGTCCACCATCAGTGTATGAATAATTGAAAATTATTCTTGTGGCTGTATTAGATTCTTCAGACTTGTGAGTATCTGAGACTTTTAGTTCAATTTCTTGAGCAATTTCGGGTTCGGGTACCTAATAAATTTAATAATATAATATTAATTTTATGTTAGGGAAAACTAAAAATAATTTTGACTTTTTAGTAAAACAAATTAAACAATTAAGAAGCATTCGAAACAGTTTTAGGTAATCTCAAATAGATATAAAGTTGGCAGTATAAATATATTAATTTTATATTTATACAGATCCATATATTTATACACCGACGTCATTTTTATGTCAGTAGGATCGTAATGCCAGTTAGAAAAATAAATTATTGCACAAACAACATAATTTTGAAGATAAGTTACTAGAAAATAATAATGTTGATTAAACATACCTTTTTTATAATTCTCGTCCAGATATCAAGATTTGTGGTATCTCCTCCGACTGTACTTTCCAGCCCATAGATACACTCGGATTTATAAATGCGATAGCTGTAATTTTGTTCTAATCTTGTTATTATTATTACCTTTTTCTGGCTGATTTGATCACTTTATTCCATCCGCATTTATCTATCATGAAACAACCATAATTCCAACCCAATACATAATTATATTAGTGTTCTTTATTGAAGAAACAACTATATTGGATGGAATTTGTTTAAACTGAAATAAATTTAGCATTAACAACAAAGATTTACTAAATATTAAAAGAATCATTATTGATAAATTGTCTGTATTATGTAAATAAAAATATTTTTCATTAGTATGACAAAAGAATTTTAAAATAAATCATTTTATGCGTAATTTATAAAAATTAATCGAAAAAAAAAAACAAAATACTGTACCATTTTCAGATATTGAATTATCTTGTTGAAAACTGGAAAAATTGATTTCCCAGTGGAATTCTTGATGTATGAGATTTGTTATAACAAAAGAAGTAAGACAAAGTAGAATCCTAAGTCCCTTAATATTAATCCTTTTAATCGATGATTTAGCCCGAGAAGTATTTAAAACGGTACGTGGAGCAAAAATTAGAGCGACAAGATTAAAACCAATTGTAATTAGAAAATTGATGTATGCTAATGATTTAGTACTTTTTGCAGAGAATGAAGTTCAATCCTTGCACATGTGAAATAGATTATTAGAGGAAAATAGAATTAACAACTTTAAAAAAATATGGCAAATGGGAGTGTAGGGAAAAGGTCAAAGAGTAGTCCTTGATGTTCATGGAATATTATTGGGATAATCCTGGCGAGCAAAAGTGCCAGCTGGGGAACAGTAACAGAAATGACCAAGGACGGAAAAATATTGAAAAAATTCGTCCAAGGGAAGCTTTGAAAGAGAAGCTCCATATCCCGACACCCAAAATGGTGAAAGAGGTGAAGATTAAGTGAGTTCTTGTATTTCGAAATTTGATGAAAACTTCCATTAGCCAGACTGTTCTGATAAGTCAGTCTGTTCTTCAGCGTAGTCATACAGGACAATTTATAGATGTGAAAGTTTGTGCACTTTTTCGTTGAGGTTTCAAGTTTTTTTAATTTGATTCTTTAATTATTCCTGTTGTAAAACAAATTGTATTTATTAAAACAAAAAAATCCGTGTAATTATTACCTCTTGTAGAAACATTTTTGAATTATTTTTTTAAACTAATTTTGAATTGTGTTTTAAAATTCAAGTATTATTTGTTAGAAATAAAAAAAAATCAACTAATTATTTGTTTATTATGTCAATTATGTATTAGAAAAATAAATTTTAATTTATTATTTCCTAATTATTTGAAATTTAAAATGATTCGAGTTGCCATAAATTTTACAATACTACTATATAATGTTAAAAGATATTAAATATAAATAAAATATATAGATTTTTATGATTGAAAAGTAGATACCACCGCCTTAAAAAACATGATTGTAGTATTATTTAGCAAAATAACTGTATTAAAAAATTTAAATTGAAATTAAATTTAGAAGAAAGGGACGGTAGAACCCTAAAAGCTTGCAACTCGATTTTTTTAAAAATAAAAACACACATACGTTCACACACATACAGATACATTCATACCATTGCAATTTTTGTACTCACTTTTATGTATGTATTTATCGCTGTGCGTATTTTTTTATATGAAACATGAATCGAATTACGTAGGTTTTAAAAGAATGAACTACCTCCACCTTCTTGTCTACTTTAATTGTGTCACATCTACGATAAGTGGAAATATTTGCCATATATGCGTGATGAAACAAATAATAGATAGACATCAGTTACACTTTAAACGGAATAAATAACTCGAGAAAACGTTAAGAAGATACACAATTTCATAAAAGTGAATAATTTTGTAAATATAATGAATTAATAAAATATTAATAATTTGAACTGGAATTTTATGTCATATTTTCAGTTAAAAAAATTGAATTTCTAAATTTTATTTCATATTTTGAGTTTTAAATTTACATTTTAGAATGTACTTACTAATCAGACTGTATCTGTCAATCAAATATGGATGTAGTTCGGAGAAAACACCAATAGATGACTATTAAATCATGGTACAGAAAAATAACACGTACTGTCCTGTCTGAATATGGATAATCGGTGGCCTACACTATGGAAGTGGCAAAATCTTAACATTTCGATCAGCTTTTGTTTTTTAAAAAAGTCGTCAGAAATATGACATGTTTTGTATCAAATTATAGGTCTTGTCAAGGAGTGTCTGGTACATATGTCAAAAAATTTGACAAGATTGGATTTTTGTTTTTAGCATAAAGTTAATTCGTTTAAGAGAATGGAGAAGTTCGATATATGAGAAGACTGTTGGTGTTAGCACTTTGGGATTAAAATGTGCGTAGACTGATTAGATGTACGTAAAGGTGATGTTAGGTTGTTCTTGAGGCACAGGACACTTTATAGATGTGATAATTTATGCACTTGGAACTCTAAAATATGGCGACTTGATTTTTTAATAAAAACACACGTACATTCACACACATACAGACACATTCATACCATTGCGAACTGTACCCAATTTTATTTATGTATACGTATTGGTACTTATCGCGGTGCGGAATTGTTTATAAAAAATATATGTCGGACGCGAGCTTACATAATAAATTTAATAAATTTATGCTCAAGCGATCTTGTTTCAAAATTGAACCACACTTTTGTTTTATTTATTGCAAAGTACAAGAAGAATTCCAAATATTATTGGCATTGGGCCCAGTGCTATTATGTTTGAAGTCATTGTCGGGAACTGGCTAATAACTGATTAGTTAAGTAATTAAAATACGAAGAAATACAATTTTTATTCTAAAAAATTAATTATAATTAAATTACCATAGAAATGAATTATTTCTATTTCGTAATTTAGGAATATTAAATTTTTAGTTTTCTATATATTACTTCAAACAAATTTAACATCAGTTTTTTTGATTAGCTCATTTCTTTCTATAAGGGTTTTTGGTCTGTTTGTTATTTTATTCTGTTAAGAAAAATGTGAGAAAGAATTTTGTTTATTTAATTTAAAATCAGTTGCATTTGCTTTTTATAAAATTGAATTACATTTCATTCATATAGAGCATGTAACTGATATTTATTTATTTTTTTCAATTTAGACTATTTCTAAAATTTATGTAAAAGAGACAATGACTCGAAACATAATAGCCCTGAACCGACCAATAATATTTGAAATTCTTGATGTACCTTGTGGTTTTATCGTTTTATTGGAAAATTATGTCCATAAATTATGTTACATAAATTTTAGACTCCGTCGTTTGTAGTTTGGCATGTTGCGTTTTGTTTAACGCAACCTTGTGGCCTTTTGAATGAATAAAAATTAAAGATTTTTCAAGTGTTACTGAGTAATACAATTCGTGTTGCGTGTAACAATATTATAACTTTCAAATACAGTAATACCCCGGACTTACGCGCTAGGTGGGTCCGAGCGATTGCCGTGTAAGTCGAATTCGCGTAAGTCGGGGTTCAACTTTGCATATAAATACATATAAAGTATGTTTAATTGGGACCAGAGTTTAAAGAAAACAATAATTTAGAAGAAAAATGTTTAATAAAGTGTAAGATAATAAAACAATTTACATTATTATGAATAAAGTAACCTAAACCGAAGTTATTTTGATGTCGAAGGCTTCATATATTCTAACAATGTTGCCTGACGAGTTAAGTTTTTCTTCTTCTCACGCAAAATTTCTCACGCACTTCATTAGAATATTTTTTCAAAAATTTGTAACCCCTTTTCAATTGAATTGAGTCCTTCTGTTAAGTTTGCAATTGTCATTTGATTTACCGATTCAACTGGGTCTAGCGAATCAGTTTGTTCAATGTCTTGCTCATACTTACGCATTTCTATAACCTCGTCAGTTGTTAGCTCTTGATTGTGTGAATCTAGCAATTCTTGAACGTCATCATGATCGACCTCTAAATTTAATTGTTTGGCGATATCGACCTCTTCTTCTATTATGCTATCGATTTGTTCAGGATCTGAAACTGATTCTCCTTAGGTTTCAGTGGTGAAAAAAAATGGACACAGTTTTTTCCAGACACCATTCAAAGTTTTTTGTGAAACCTCATTCCAAGTTTTCCAATAATTCTTACAGCATCTAAAACATTGAATTGCTTCCACAAGTCTTTAACAGAAAGCTCATTGTTTTGTCTCATAGCTTCATGTAGTTGTGCAAATGACCGCCTTGTGTAGTAAGCTTTAAATGATTTAATGACTCCCTGGTCCATTGGTTGAAGCAAGCTGGTAGTGTTTGGTGGCAAAAATACAACTTCCACTCGGATCAAAATTAATTAGAGTTGCGGGAGGATGACCTGGTGCATTGTCAATTAGTAGCATCACTTTAAATGGGATTTCTTTTAATTGGCAGTAACGTTCGACTTCAGGATTAAATGATGGCCACACCAGTCTTCAAAAAGAGAAGCTGTCACCCAAGCTTTCGCATTAGACTTCCAAATGACAGGCAAACCAGGTTTGGATTTATTTTTTAAGACTCTTGGATTTTCTGAGCGATAAACTAAGAGAGGTTTCAATTTACAATCTCCAGCTGCATTCGCACCAACCATCACTGTCAATCGATCCTTGGCGGCTTTAAAACCTGGAAAAGTTTTCTCTTCACGCGCAATAAAAGTTCTTTTAGGCATTTTCTTCCAAAAAAGACCGGTTTCATCTACGTTGAAAATGGTTTGGCTAGTGTAGCCACCTTCGTCTATCATTGTTTTGAGTTTTTCTGGATAGAGAGATGCAGCTTCTTTATCAGCGCTTGCCGCTTCTCCACTCTCTGCGATGCTATGCCAATTACAACGACTCTTAAATCGGCTGAACCAGCCGTTACTAGCTTTAAACACTTCATTTTTAGCCGCCTCCCCAGCTTCTTCTTTTAGTTTTTCAAAAATCTGCTTTCCTTGAAAGCACACTGTATTTTGATCAACAGGACAATTTTTCACTCTTACTTGATTATCACACCATGACTGTAGCAATGTTTCCATCTGTGCGATAATACCGTGACGCATACGGATGATACTTGAATTCAAAGATTGAGAGTCTTTCACAGCGTTCATATTTTTTTCTTTACCTTTTATAACCGTTCGGACTGTTGATTCCGATAGGTCAAATTTCTTTGTCAATTCACAAATTTTAATTTTTGCTTCAGTCTTTAATTATATTCAGTTTACACTCCAAAGACAGTGTTTTTCTTTTCTTGTTAGGCTCAAATGACTCATTTTTCGTTTTTTACATGACATAATTAGAGATTATAAGTAAAACGCACTGGGCACGTAAAACAATTCCACGCGGAACACGTTTAAACCTGTCGCAAACTGAACACTGAGACGGCGGAGCGAGAGAGCCGATGCGCGCGGCAATCAAAATGAAAAACCGCGTATCTCCGAATTCGCGTAAAACGGGGTAGCGTAAGTCGGGGTATTACTGTATACAGGGTGGAAACGAACTTAATGTCATAAATTTAAGGGTGAGTAGTATGACATGTGTAGATTACGAAACAGAAAGATTTTTTTTTAAATTCGCATATATGATCGTGAATTGGCAACAGTGAAGTGAAGTAGTGACCTTGTATTGTCTCAAGTTTAAAATCCAAATTAAGTGGAAAATCTCAAGTACAATTTAAAAATACAGTGATTTCCGAACCAAGTGCATTTCAGTGAAAAACTGATATTAAAATTCAGTGAAATCTAAGTGCAAATTTTTAAATATACTAGATAAAAACAGTGTGAAGGCTGAGTGACTCAGCTCGTTCTCCGTTCGCGCGCGAGTCTTAGCGCAGCGCTGAGTAAGTCGAATCAGTGTTGCCAACTGTGTTGAAATTAAATTCTCAATAATACCGCAAGAATTTAAAAAAAAACTATGCAGCAAACAAGCGGCGGATATAACTTAGTAACAACCACCACAACAAATGTAACAACAGTAGCGACTACATCAACATATCTTCAACAAATAATGTCGACTCCACGCACACCTATAGCGAGTATAATTGAATTAAATTCTAGATACTCAAGACATCAACTCAGCAATATACCAAACACCGCAGACCTCGACCCATAAACCGCAAGAGGAAACCTCACCTGAAGGACTACCGTGGCAAAAAGTCACAAGGAAACAGGCATCCAAAAGAGGTAGAGAAACAGAAACTGATTCCTCAAATAAACGAACCAACAGAAAAAATACCAATGACAGCTTAATTACATCACCGGTATATATAACGAAAATAGATTCTCTACTTTAGACGATGAACCTGTAGAGGCACAAAATAATCGAGAACCAAACCCACCACCTGTCTTCATACAGGACGTCATAAATTACCCACTAATGCTAGAAAGTCTCAATACAGTTCTGGATCCAAAAGAATACATCTGTAAAACTCTAGCGAACAAGGGAGTAAAAGTCAACACCTACTCATCAGATGGGTATAGAAAACTAATACACTTACTAAATACGAACAAAACTGCATACCATACATATCAACCGAGACAAGAGCGAGCTTATAGAACAGTAATAAAAAACATTCACCAATCCGTCCCTGCCAAGGACGTAAAAGAAGCGCTTGAAGAGAAAGGTTTCGTAATAAGAAACGTCATCAATATA
The DNA here is from genome assembly GCA_951394225.1 of Harpalus rufipes. Lineage (NCBI taxonomy): Eukaryota > Metazoa > Arthropoda > Insecta > Coleoptera > Carabidae > Harpalus > Harpalus rufipes. The sequence continues at coordinate 26,661,566 of OX596285.1, forward strand.
AAGAGCTGGAAAAGCAAAGAACCTCTCCCTATGTTCTTTGTGGACCAAGAACCTGGAGACGGCAACAAAAAAATTTACGAAATAGATCACTTATTAGGAACCAAAATTAATGTGGAAGCCCCAAGAAAGAAAAACGAACTGCCCCAATGCACGAGGTGCCAAGAATACGGACACACTAAGACATATTGTAGAAAACCATTCTACTGTGTCAAATGCGCGGAAAATCACCCGACCTCGGAATGTAAAAAAGACAGGAACACGCCAGCAGTATGTGTTCACTGCTCAGGCGCTCATCCGGCGAACTACAAAGGCTGCAGAGTCTACAATGATCTCCAAAAACAAAGAAATAAACGAAGCATTCCATAGCGTCTAAATGTCATAGCGCCCAAATTCCATAGCGTCTAAATTCCATACCGTCTAAATTGCATAGCGTCTAAAAGATGCCCCCCCACCAATTGCCATAGCGGCTAAATTTGACCTGGCTTATTTCGGCCACTACCAGTGGTGTTGGTAATACAGCAAACTGTAAATATGTCTACATTTATTTGGAATTGTACAACAGATGGCGAGTTTGTTGTGTAGTTCATACAGTGCTACAGTGCGTATAAGGAGGTACTATAGTAGGGTACCTATATACTCAGGGTATGGCCATGACGTGCTCGCGTTTCGTCCGCCATTAGAGGGCCACTGTCATATTCGTTGTTGTTGCGCAAATTATTATGTATTTTCGTGGCTACTTGCTTTATTTTAATGCAAAACACATTTAAATATACTTCTAATATTTATTTAAAGTGTAAGTAATACTTTTATTTTATTTATTTGTATATTTTCTTGAGATACTGAGTACGATGACTGGTAATATTGAAAACACATAAAAATGACCAATATTAAGCACAAACATTTAATTTTTTAAGAGGTAAGTTTAAAATATATACTTATTATGTAAATAATAACCACAGTTATTAAATTTGATGTGATAATAACAACCTATATCCTATACGCTACATAACCTCTAAATCTGTGTCATAATAATAATTGTGTATCTCTTAAATAAATGAATTTTTATTACCTTTATAGATTCATAGTGTGATTATTTAATATTCCTGTAAAATATAATATCACATTTCGTACAAATAAATAGGGAAATGAATTATCAGTATGTTTGACATTGGCTCGCTTATGGCGGCGATCTTGCCTCATGGCCATATCCTGTATATAAAGGTACCCTATACTATAGTAGTCAACAACAGTTAACCAAATAAATACAGTACAATAGTTTACGAATACAACGGGTATGTAATGTAAATGAAGAATATGCACTGAAAGACAAATATAATTCAATATATAAACATAATGTAAATAACACTAATATGAATTAACTATTATCTACCTGTTTCATCAAATTTACCAATATGAAAGTACATGTAATAAGTGCATTTAAATATAAGTATGTAAAAAAATGAAAATTTGCATGTTTATATTTATATTTGGTATGGATTAAAATATAAATCGTTTTATTTAAAAAAAATAATTACTCTAAATTCATACAGATAGCCAGAAAGAAGGTTTACAACTTTATTATTAAATTATAAAATATAAAAATAAAATAAATATATCATCACGGAATATTATCCATTACTGGGTGTGCCAATCTGCGCTTGTACATAAATATCGGTAATGATGAAATATACAGTGTGTCCCCGGATTAAGTATACAAGATGGAAAAGATCTTTATTTCTAATTTTACAAAAGAATGTTATAGGACGAACTTTTTTGCTTAACTTGAAACTCTTTTGTCATTTAAACCTTTAATTATTAATATTTTGATTTCCATCCTCGAAATTAGGAAAGTGCCTTCGATATATGGCTTGCTTAACCCACTTGCAACATGTGTCATGTTTAATATGTCATGTGTGGTTATGTTTTTATAAGTAATACGAGTAATATCGCAAAACTTATTTTCATTGCAATATTTGTATGTAGTTTAATGTATTAAAAAATTGGATAAGAGATACTATGTCTGCCCGTAACATTTGAGGAAGTGCAGAATAGCTTTAAAGAGCTGTGTCGGAGGATTGAGTTATGTAGCGACGAAGGTGGAGGGTTAATAGAATAGTAGATGATGAAGCTTCTTGACTGGATGGGTGTATGGAAATTAATAGATTACTGGATTGCAGTCAAAATATTAACAAAAAAATAACAACATCCCGTCAAAACAGTTAAAATAAATAAATAAAAGAAAATACTCGAAAAGTCGTCAAAATCTTTTAAAAATAAAATAAATATATATGTGAATTTTCGGCACCCTTATGGAAAAAATATAATTTGGTTTTAACAAGTATAGTTCGGAAGTTTGTTATTTTACCGCTAAAAAAATTAAAGAATATTTTATTCATTCTTCTTATTGTTTAGTCTTAAGTTTAATTATTTTTATTGTATTTTAAAATGTTTGTACAGTAAAATTTTTGAAAAATGTCCGATCATGGTTATCTACGAATTGTATGAATTCAGATTTTTGCTCCGCCCATTCTGACAAATTCAGTAGTGTCGTTTGGTTAGTTTTCATGAGGGTACATAAGATACTACTGTTATTTTATTATTATAAAAATATATGTAACAATAAAAGCATTCAAAATTCAAAAATAAGTCAACTGGTAAATTTATTAGCAAATGTAAAACCAAATATGTGAAAAAGAAGATACTGACACAATGTCAGTGTCAGTGACACTTACAAAAAAAAACGTTATTCGTACGGCTATGAATCAAGGTAACGTATCTGAATTAATAAATAAACTTACGTTACAGCGAAAGTATTATCAAAAACGAGCATCGTTTTAAAGTGGAACGTCTTAATATAGTCGAAGCAATATGAATTTTTGAAAGACAAGCGTGTTATATCCATCCTTATCGTACACGCTTATAGCCTTTGCAAAGGAAAGAGCTAAATGTAAGCAAATTTGTTAATTCGTTCATTATACAAATAACCTTGATCGGACATCTTTAAAAAAAATTACTGTAAGTATATATAGTACTTAATTTGGGATTGCATGAAACATACGAATACTTTTGTATAGCCTTCCTCAAATCACGACTTATCACGGACCACCCCTCTCACTTATGCACCGTACGACAAAGATGGCTGACAATCTCTAATGGTTCGTTCGTTTGTTAACCAAGATTTCATTTTAATATTGTTTAGTAACTTTTTATTTCTTTTCAACGGAGTAAATTAATATTTTAAAAATGAGTTATTAATAATTGATATAAACATTTCGCTTTACAAATAATTAATATGCTATATATAACAAAAGAATATCAATTTAACAGCCTGTTATATGAATTTAAAAAACCAAATTGTTGGTGATTAAATTTGTCATCATTCTGAATTTCAATTAATATTTGTGTTTACAAATATTTAAGCATTCAATACATTACTTATTTGAGTATAAGTATTGTAAAACAATTAAGAAGGTTATGAGGAATATGTAAAAGAAAAGGCATCCAATATTTTGCATTAGTTATAATAAGCTGGATGAAAGGATAAATAAGTAGTGAAAAAATAATAAAATATTTATTTATAATGTGTGACGGTGGCCCCGTTGTGAGCGGTGGCTGGGCCATCGTCGAATTGTCCCTTCAGCCGTCGGTCGGAATACTCGGGCGCCTTCGGTGGTGGTAGCTGAAAGGGGGACAATATGGGCCGGGATAGCTCTAGGAGGGAGGCCAAGGTTCGCTTGAAAAAGCACGTTTAACCCGTAATAAATAAATAACTTTTATTTCAGTTTTTTTCCCAATACAAAACAAATAAATAATAAGGATAGTAATAATATAACAGTGTACGACAAAACTGTCGAGCCACAAACTGGTATTCTCCAACCCCAAAAGAATGGTGACTGTGCCCCCGCGGTACGGCAATGGCACAGTCTGTTACTAGCGGTAAGTAACCCCAAAAAAATAATGAAATATAAAACGTGTTTTTAAGAAACACACAAACGCCAAGTTTAAATACAAATTGACAACTTGCGCTGACAGTAATTTCCTGCGATAGCACAACGACGGAGTTGTCTATCACCCACAAGGAAATTCGGACGGTGATTTCACACTCACCAAAAACAACAGTGGCAAAATCCACGGCAAGACTTCTTCGACTCAAACGTTCGTACTCCAGTCGTGACCCTCAGAGGATCATTCAAGACGAGTTCGAGAACTGATCTCTCCAAGTGATGCTGCGCCTTTTATACCCGAAATCTGGTAATCTGGCATAATCTCGCCCAAAACTTGGAGGGGACTCTTTTTAAACTTAGTTACTGTAAAAAGGCGCTGATGGCGTTTGTACAATAAAAATAAAATATATAAAAATTACTACAAGTCATTAAATAACCCGCCTGTACCAGTTTATTACTCACAACAATCAAAAACCAATAATAAACATTATAACAATAAATATTGACCGTTGCTACACATTATTGTAACGGTAATACCTTCGACAGGACGTATGTCGCCAGTTCACGGGCTTGTCAAACCTGACCCGGGTGAAACCAGCAATAGCCTTCCAGCAATATTTTTATTAGTGGTCTACCGTTCACTAAAGTGCTGCACACATACATTGGCTACGCCAACTTCACGTTGTAGACATATTTATCCGATTTTAAATAACAGTGTAGCGAGACAAATTCTGTACAGCAATAATAATTTTAAAAAATATTGATTCAGTAATTTTAATAGTATGTGTATATGCTATTATAAAATAAATATTTTAGAACACTTTTATCATCATGTCATTCAGCATAAAATTAAAATTCTAAGTTATACAAAATATGATGTATAGATAAAAAGACCACCGTATAATATTACATATAGGGGTCTGTTATAAAAGGCGTCGAAAGTAATATTATAAAAATTCATTTTAAGTCAAATGTTTGGTAATGATGGTAACATTACTCTAAATGCGAACTAAGTAATCATATGGAACTTAAAATGATATACAAAAATATACCATTTGTATCTTGAATTACTGAGTATATATACATATATATCCAATCCACAGTGTAATAAATAAAAATATTATAAAAATGATAGTTTGCATTATTTTCATTTAAAAAATATTAACGAATAAATTAAGAAAATGTAGCCTCACAATTTTTTGATATGACGTGCTAACAATGAGATACAAAACCATGATCCTTACATCCATTATTAAGAAATGTAGCATTGTAATTTCTTTACATATTGTTCCAACAATATTATTCAACATGAAGCAAACATTTTTGTCCCCTAGCTCGTAGGACGGGGATAAAAAAATTAATTCTTAAAAGTGTAGATATGTTCAAAGAACAAAATCGTTTAACAATGGTACATAGTTCTATTATCAAAATATGTAGCACCGCAATTTTTTTATATGATGTTCCAACAATGATATACAACAATAGGACGCAAAAAGTTTTTTCCCCTAGCCCGTAGGAGGGGATGAAAAAATTAATTCTTAAAAGTGTATGTTAAAAAAACAAAATCGTTTAACAATAGTACAATAGTTCTCTTATTAAGAAATGTAGCACCGCAATTTTTTTATATGATGTTCCAACAATGATATACAACAATATGACGCAAAAAGTTTTTTCCCCTAGCCCGTAGGAGGGGATGAAAAAATTAATTCTTAAAAGTGTATGTTAAAAAAACAAAATCGTTTAACAATGGTACAATAGTTCTCTTATTAAGAAATGTAGCACCGCAATTTTTTTATATGATGTTCCAACAATGATATACAACAATATGATGCAAAAAGTTTTTTACCCTAGCCCGTAGGAGGGGATGAAAAAATTAATTCTTAAAAGTGTATGTTAAAAAAACAAAATCGTTTAACAATGGTACAATAGTTCTATTATTAAGAAATGTAGCACCGCAATTTTTTTATATGATGTTCCAACAATGATATACAACAATATGATGCAAAAAAATTTTTCCCCTAGCCCGTAGGAGGGGATGAAAAAAATAATTCTTAAAAGTGTAAGTAGGTATGAAAAAAAAAACAAAATCGTTTAACAATAGTACATAGTTCTATTATTAAGAAATGTAGCACAGCAATTTTTTTATATGATGTTCCAACAATGATATACAACAATATGACGCAAAAAGTTTTTTCCCCTAGCCCGTAGGAGGGGATAAAAAATTAATTCTTAAAAGTGTAAGTAGGTATGAAAAAAAAACAAAATCGTTTAACAATAGTACGTAGTTCTATTATTAAGAAATGTAGCACCGCAATTTTTTTATATGATGTTCCAACAATGATATACAACAATATGACGCAAAAAGTTTTTTCCCCTAGCCCGTAGGAGGGGATGAAAAAATTAATTCTTAAAAGTGTATGATAAAAAAACAAAATCGTTTAACAATGGTACAATAGTTCTATTATTAAGAAATGTAGCACCGCAATTTTTTTATATGATGTTCCAACAATGATATACAATAATAGGACGTAAAAAGTTTTTCCCCTAGCCCGTAGGAGGGGATGAAAAAATGAATTCTTAAAAGTGTAAGTATGAAAAAGAACAAAATTGTTTAACAATAGTACATAGTTCTATTATTAAGAAATGTAGCACCGCAATTTTTTTTATATGATGTTACAACAATGATATACAACAATATGACGCACAAAGTTTTTTCCCCTAGTCCGTAGGAGGGGATGAAAATATTAATTCTTAAAAGTGTATGTTAAAAAACAAAATCGTTTAACATTGGTACAATAGTTCTCTTATTAAGAAATGTAGCACCGCAATTTTTTTATATGATGTTCCAACAATAATATACAACAATATGACGCAAAGAGTTTTTTCCCCTAGCCGGTAGGAGGGGATGAAAAAATTAATTCTTAAAAGTGTAAGTATGATAAAAAAACAAAATCGTTTAACTATGGTACAATAGTTCTCTTATTAAGAAATGTAGCACCGCAATTTTTTTATATGAAGTTCCAACAATAACATACAACAATATGACGCAAAGAGTTTTCTCCCCTAGCCGGTAGGAGGGGATGAAAAAATGAATTCTTAAAAGTGTAAGTATGATAAAAAAACAAAATCGTTTAACAATGGTACAATAGTTCTCTTATTAAGAAATGTAGCACCGCAATTTTTTTATATGATGTTCGAACAATGATATACATCAATAGGACGTAAAAAGTTTTTTCCCCTAGCCCGTAGGAGGGGATGAAAAAATGAATTCTGAAAAGTATAAGTATGAAAAAGAACAAAATCGTTTAACAATAGTACATAGTTCTATTATTAAGAAATGTAGCACCGCAATTTTTTTATATGATGTTACAACAATGATATACAACAATAGGACGTAAAAAGTTTTTTCCCCTATCCCGTAGAAGGGGATGAAAAAATTAATTCTTAAAAATGTAAGTATGATAAAAGAACAAAGTCGTTTAACAATGGTACATAGTTCTACTATTAAGAAATGTAGCACCGCAATTTTTTTATATGATATTCCAACAATGATACACAACAATAGGACGCATAAAGTTTTTTCCCTAGCCCGTAGGAGGGGATGAAAAAATTAATGCTTAAAAGTGTAAGTATGATAAAAGAACAAAATGGTTTAACAATGATACAATAGTTCTCTTATTAAGAAATGTAGCACCGCAATTTTTTTATATGATGTTCGAACAATGATACACAACAATACGACGTAAAAAGTTTTTTACCCTAGCCCGTAGGAGGGGATGAAAAAATGAATTCATAAAAGTGTAAGTGTGAAAAAGAACAAAATCGTTTAACAATAGTACATAGTTCTATTATTAAGAAATGTAGCACCGCAATTTTTTTATATGATATTCCAACAATTATACACAACAATAGGACGATAGTTTTTTTCCTTAGCCCGTAGGAGGGGATGAAAAAATGAATTCTTAAAAGTGTAAGTATGAAAAAGAACAAAATCGTTTAACAATAGTACATAGTTCTATTATTAAGAAATGTAGCACCGCAATTTTTTTATATGATGTTCCAACAATGATATACAACAATATGATGCAAAAAGTTTTTTCCCCTAGCCCGTAGGAGGGGATGAAAAAATTAATTCTTAAAAGTGTAAGTATGAAAAAGAACAAAATCGTTTAACAATAGTACATAGTTATATTATTAAGAAATGTAGCAACGCAATTTTTTTATATGATGTTCCAACAATAATATACAACAATAGGACGCGAAAAGTTTTTTCCCCTAGCCCGTAGGAGGGGATGAAAAAATTAATTCTTAAAAGTGTAAGCCTGTTAAAAGAACAAAATCGTTTAACAATGGTACAATAGTTTTCTTATTAAGAAATGTAGCACCGCAATGTTTTTATATGATGTTCCAACAATAATATACAACAATATGACGCAAAGAGTTTTTTCCCCTAGCCGGTAGGAGGGGATGAAAAAATTAATTCTTAAAAGTGTAAGTATGAAAAAGAACAAAATTGTTTAACAATAGTACATAGTTCTATTATTAAGAAATGTAGCACCGCAATTTTTTTTATATGATGTTACAACAATGATATACAACAATATGACGCACAAAGTTTTTTCCCCTAGTCCGTAGGAGGGGATGAAAATATTAATTCTTAAAAGTGTATGTTAAAAAAACAAAATCGTTTAACAATGGTACAATAGTTCTCTTATTAAGAAATGTAGCACCGCAATTTTTTTATATGATGTTCCAACAATAATATACAACAATATGACGCAAAGAGTTTTTTCCCCTAGCCGGTAAGAGGGGATGAAAAAATTAATTCTTAAAAGTGTATGATAAAAAAACAAAATCGTTTAACAATGGTACAATAGTTCTCTTATTAAGAAATGTAGTACCGCAATTTTTTTATATGATGTTCGAACAATGATATACATCAATAGGACGTAAAAAGTTTTTTCCCCTAGCCCGTAGGAGGGGATGAAAAAATGAATTCTAAAAAGTGTAAGTATGAAAAAGAACAAAATCGTTTAACAATAGTACATAGTTCTATTATTAAGAAATGTAGCACCGCAATTTTTTTATATGATGTTCGAACAATGATACACAACAATACGACGTAAAAAATTTTTTACCCTAGCCCGTAGGAGGGGATGAAAAAATGAATTCATAAAAGTGTAAGTATGAAAAAGAACAAAATCGTTTAACAATAGTACATAGTTCTATTATTAAGAAATGTAGCACCGCAATTTTTTTATATGATATTCCAACAATTATACACAACAATAGGACGATAAAGTTTTTTTCCTTAGCCCGTAGGAGGGGATGAAAAAATGAATTCTTAAAAGTGTAAGTATGAAAAAGAACAAAATCGTTTAACAATAGTACATAGTTCTATTATTAAGAAATGTAGCACCGCAATTTTTTTATATGATGTTCCAACAATGATATACAACAATATGATGCAAAAAGTTTTTTCCCCTAGCCCGTAGGAGGGGATGAAAAAATTAATTCTTAAAAGTGTAAGTATGAAAAAGAACAAAATCGTTTAACAATAGTACATAGTTATATTATTAAGAAATGTAGCAACGCAATTTTTTTATATGATGTTCCAACAATAATATACAACAATAGGACGCGAAAAGTTTTTTCCCCTAGCCCGTAGGAGGGGATGAAAAAATTAATTCTTAAAAGTGTAAGCCTGTTAAAAGAACAAAATCGTTTAACAATGGTACAATAGTTTTCTTATTAAGAAATGTAGCACCGCAATTTTTTTATATGATGTTCCAACAATGATATACAACAATATGATGCAAAAAGTTTTTTCCCCTAGCCCGTAGGAGGGGATGAAAAAATTAATTCTTAAAAGTGTAAGTATGAAAAAGAACAAAATCGTTTAACAATAGTACATAGTTATATTATTAAGAAATGTAGCAACGCAATTTTTTTATATGATGTTCCAACAATAATATACAACAATATGACGCAAAGAGTTTTTTCCCCTAGCCGGTAGGAGGGGATGAAAAAATTAATTCTTAAAAGTGTAAGTATGAAAAAGAACAAAATTGTTTAACAATAGTACATAGTTCTATTATTAAGAAATGTAGCACCGCAATTTTTTTTATATGATGTTACAACAATGATATACAACAATATGACGCACAAAGTTTTTTCCCCTAGTCCGTAGGAGGGGATGAAAATATTAATTCTTAAAAGTGTATGTTAAAAAAACAAAATCGTTTAACAATGGTACAATAGTTCTCTTATTAAGAAATGTAGCACCGCAATTTTTATATATGATGTTCCAACAATAATATACAACAATATGACGCAAAGAGTTTTTTCCCCTAGCCGGTAAGAGGGGATGAAAAAATTAATTCTTAAAAGTGTAAGTATGATAAAAAAACAAAATCGTTTAACAATGGTACAATAGTTCTCTTATTAAGAAATGTAGTACCGCAATTTTTTTATATGATGTTCGAACAATAATATACATCAATAGGACGTAAAAAGTTTTTTCCCCTAGCCCGTAGGAGGGGATGAAAAAATGAATTCTGAAAAGTGTAAGTATGAAAAAGAACAAAATCGTTTAACAATAGTACATAGTTCTATTATTAAGAAATGTAGCACCGCAATTTTTTTATATGATGTTACAACAATGATATACAACAATATGACGCAAAAAGTTTTTTCCCCTAGCCCGTAGGAGGGGATGAAAAAATTAATTCTTAAAAGTGTAAGTATGAAAAAGAACAAAATCGTTTAACAATGGTACATAGTTCTATTATTAAGAAATGTAGCACCACAATTTTTTTATATGATATTCCAACAATGATACATAACAATAGGACGCATAAAGTTTTTTCCCCTAGCCCGTAGGAGGGGATGAAAAAATTAATTCTTAAAAGTGTAAGTATGATAAAAGAACAAAATCGTTTAACAATGGTACATAGTTCTATTATTAAGAAATGTAGCACCGCAATTTTTACCTCTCGCTAAGAGAGGTATAGCATTCATGCTAAAAATCGCATATCCAGATTTTATTGAATAAGCACGTTTTAAGGTCCCTACAATCCGATTTTAACATTTTTACGATGATGTCTGTGTGTGTGTGTGTGTGTGTGTGTGTGTGTGTGTGGATGTGTGTGTGTGGGATGTTGGAAGGACGGTTACTCAAAAACTATAAGACTTAAAATTTGTATAACAACGTATTTCCCAATCGGACATTCATGGGAAGATCTGAAAAGGTTTTGGTAACAATTGGACAACCGGAAGTAGAAGATTCTTGAAAAAAAATCTTCTAAATATTATTTTTTGAAAATTTTTCGTGGTAATATTAAAGAAAATTAAATTCTCTATCTGATACATTTAAATATTTTATTATATATTCCATAGATTTAGAGATAAAAGAAGTATAATATATAAAATAATCTGTTGTAATAAATTTGACAGCCGAAAGAATGCCATGAAAAATAGTTGATAATTTAAATTATTTGTAACTGACAGATAAATGTCAGTGTCAGAAATAATGAGTAATGAATTAAAAATGTACTTGGAGAATCCCTTAGTTCTTGATCTGTGACTATTATGGAGATGACAAGTCTAGGTTGAAGGACTTAAATTTGTTTCAAACATTATGGGACAATGTACACCAGTACTATAGACTAGAGTAACTTTGAATTGCGAAAAAGCTATCAAATTCTTCTCAAGTAAGTTGTAAATATTGACAAAATTACACATCGATATAAGAATAATCGGAGTGCAATCTATCCGTCACTTTATTAAAGGGAATTAGTGTTATTTAGATATAACATGTATGAAAAAATAAAATGTAAAAGAAGATATGTAAGAATAGATGCACAATCCATATATACATTTTAGACCGCCCAAAATTAATGTTTTTACTAGAAGAATATGAAGAGAAAGTAAACAACGTTGTTCGAATTGAAAATTGCTGTTACCAGCCTAATATTTATATATGGTAAACTCTACTTTGTAATTTATTGTAACATAATTTATGGTAAAATATCTTCATGTTGAGACATGCTATTATTGAATAATAAAGAAGTTTATACGTCATAGATTTATATGAATATATTATTTGTACTTACAAAAATATTCTTTGCTTTATGCATACAGCCAGGTAAAATATACGGCGAGAGGTTATGTGCTGGCCACATCAGATTTTTTTATATGATGTTCCGACAATAATATATCACAATAGAACGCAAAAAGTTTTTTCCCCTAGCCCGTAGGAGGGGATGAAAAAATTAATTCTTAAAAGTGTAAGTATGAAAAAGTACAAAATCGTTTAACAATAGTACATAGTTCTATTATTAAGAAATGTAGCACCGCAATTTTTTTATATGATATTCCAACAATGATACACAACAATAGGACGATAAAGTTTTTTTCCCTAGCCCGTAGGAGGGGATGAAAAAATGAATTCTTAAAAGTGTAAGTATGAAAAAGAACAAAATCGTTTGACAATAGTACATAGTTCTATTATTAAGAAATGTAGCACCGCAATTTTTTTATATGATGTTCCAACAATGATATACAACAATATGATGCAAAAAGTTTTTTCCCCTAGCCCGTAGGAGGGGATGAAAAAATGAATTCTTAAAAGTGTAAGTATGAAAAAGAACAAAATCGTTTAACAATAGTACATAGTTCTATTATTAAGAAATGTAGCAACGCAATTTTTTTATATGATGTTCCAACAATAATATACAACAATAGGACGCGAAAAGTTTTTTCCCCTAGCTCGTAGGAGGGGATGAAAAAATTAATGCTTAAAAGTGTAAGTATGATAAAAGAACAAAATCGTTTAACAATGGTACAATAGTTCTCTTATTAAGAAATGTAGCACCGCAATTTTTTTATATGATGTTCCGGCAATAATATACCACAATAGAACGCAAAAAGTTTTTTCCCCTAGCCCGTAGGAGGGGATGAAAAAATTAATTCTTAAAAATGTAAGTATGATAAAAGAACAAAATCGTTTAACAATAGTACATAGTTCTATTATTAAGAAATGTAGCACCGCAATTTTTTTATATGATGTTACAACAATGATATACAACAATATGACGCACAAAGTTTTTTCCCCTAGTCCGTAGGAGGGGATGAAAATATTAATTCTTAAAAGTGTATGTTAAAAAAACAAAATCGTTTAACAATGGTACAATAGTTATCTTATTAAGAAATGTAGCACCGCAATTCTTTTATATGATGTTCCAACAATAATATACAACAATATGACGCAAAGAGTTTTTTCCCCTAGCCGGTAGGAGGGGATGAAAAAATTAATTCTTAAAAGTATAAGTATGATAAAAAAACAAAATCGTTTAACAATGGTACAATAGTTCTCTTATTAAGAAATGTAGCACCGCAATTTTTTTATATGATGTTCGAACAATGATATACAACAATATGACGCACAAAGTTTTTTCCCCTAGCCCGTAGGAGGGGATGAAAATATTAATTCTTAAAAGTGTATGTTAAAAAAACAAAATCGTTTAACAATGGTACAATAGTTCTCTTATTAAGAAATGTAGCACCGCAATTTTTTTATATGATGTTCCAACAATAATATACAACAATATGACGCAAAGAGTTTTTTCCCCTAGCCGGTAGGAGGGGATGAAAAAATTAATTCTTAAAAGTGTAAGTATGATAAAAAAACAAAATCGTTTAACAATGGTACAATAGTTCTCTTATTAAGAAATGTAGCACCGCAATTTTTTTATATGATGTTCGAACAATGATATACATCAATAGGACGTAAAAAGTTTTTTCCCCTAGCCCGTAGGAGGGGATGAAAAAATAAATTCTGAAAAGTGTAAGTATGAAAAAGAACAAAATCGTTTAACAATAGTACATAGTTCTATTATTAAGAAATGTAGCACCGCAATTTTTTTATATGATGTTACAACAATGATATACAACAATATGACGCAAAAAGTTTTTTCTCCTAGCCCGTAGGAGGGGATGAAAAAATTAATTCTTAATAGTGTAAGTATGAAAAAGAACAAAATCGTTTAACAATGGTACATAGTTCTATTATTAAGAAATGTAGCACCACAATTTTTTTATATGATATTCCAACAATGATACATAACAATAGGACGCATAAAGTTTTTTCCCCTAGCCCGTAGGAGGGGATGAAAAAATTAATTCTTAAAAGTGTAAGTATGATAAAAGAACAAAATCGTTTAACAATGGTACATAGTTCTATTATTAAGAAATGTAGCACCACAATTTTTTTATATGATGTTCCGACAATGATACATAACAATAGAACGCAAAAAGTTTTTTCCCCTAGCCCGTAGGAGGGGATGAAAAAATTAATTCTTAAAAGTGTAAGTATGAAAAAGAACAAAATCGTTTAACAATGGTACATAGTTCTATTATTAAGAAATGTAGCACCACAATTTTTTTATATGATATTCCAACAATGATACATAACAATAGGACGCATAAAGTTTTTTCCCCTAGCCCGTAGGAGGGGATGAAAAAATTAATTCTTAAAAGTGTAAGTATGATAAAAGAACAAAATCGTTTAACAATGGTACATAGTTCTATTATTAAGAAATGTAGCACCACAATTTTTTTATATGATGTTCCGACAATGATACATAACAATAGGACGCATAAAGTTTTTTCCCCTAGCCCGTAGGAGGGGATGAAAAAATTAATTCTTAAAAGTGTAAGTATGATAAAAGAACAAAATCGTTTAACAATGGTACATAGTTCTATTATTAAGAAATGTAGCACCACAATTTTTTTATATGATGTTCCGACAATGATACATAACAATAGAACGCAAAAAGTTTTTTCCCCTAGCCCGTAGGAGGGGATGAAAAAATTAATTCTTAAAAGTGTAAGTATGAAAAAGAACAAAATCGTTTAACAATGGTACATAGTTCTATTATTAAGAAATGTAGCACCACAATTTTTTTATATGATATTCCAACAATGATACATAACAATAGGACGCATAAAGTTTTTTCCCCTAGCCCGTAGGAGGGGATGAAAAAATGAATTCTTAAAAGTGTAAGTCTGTTAAAAAACAAAATCGTTTAACAATGGTACAATAGTTTTCTTATTAAGAAATGTAGCACCGCAATTTTTTTATATGATGTTCGAACAATGATATACAACAATATCGTTTAACAAAAGTCATAGTTCTATTATTAAGAAATGTAGCACCGCAATTTTTTTATATGATGTTACCCCCCAGCATCATAATGGGATGGGGACCGATCAGGTGGGTTAGCCTGCAACCTCCCGTTTAGGTGAATTCAGGGCCAAAGTAGTGTGTTGGGGCTTCCTCAACTACCAGGAGCCCTTCCTTCTCTGACACGGGTCACCGCACAAGGCCAACATGCAGGTAGGTTAAAGAAGTAAAGAACACGGCCAATTCCCTACTGATCGCCTGGTACGAACAAAGTATGACACAGAGGTCTAGGACCCGTTAGTTTCACCCTTGCTGGCAACAAGAGCTACTCAGCCCCCCCTGCCACAACAAGGTGGGCCCACGGGGGGATTTTTATTATTATTGTTATTATTGTTGTTATTATTATTATTGTTATTATTTTTATTATTATTATAATTATTATATTTGTTGTTATTATTATTGTTATTATTGTTATTTTTATTATTATTGTTATTATTATTGTTATTATCATTGTTATTGATATTTTTATTATTATTGTTATTATTGATGTTATTATTGTTATTATTATTGCTTTAATTATTATTATTAATTATTATTAAGATTTGAAATAGCATTTGCTGTTAAACTAGACGATCCCCTTAAATCTGTGTACTGATGCTGAATTGTAACTTTCGGCGAGGTAGGTATTCTCTGCTTGTAATTTATATTTGTAGTAGCACTTTTACAACTATTTGTAATTTTAATCGCAAATCAGAATATGAAAACAAGTAATTTAATTATTATTCATATATCAAAAGTATACATTTGTAAACAAATTTTTTAATTTAAATAAAAAAAATCTGTTGTGGCCAGCACAATACCTCTCGCAACTTACGGTTTTGGTTACATAAGTATAGGGTGCGAGCAGTCATGTGACATTGTTGGCCTTGACAAGCAGATATGGGAACCCGTTTTAGAATGATAATTAATTATTATGTACGTAGATGTCAAATGTTAGAATGTTTCTTCAAAAAATTCAAGGTTTCTAAATGCACGTAGTTAATTTGTCACCAGGAGTGCGGAATTGTCGAGGAAAATAAACTACATGGAATTGGAAAGTCACTAAATTTAGAATGAGAAATTATGATATTTGACATCTATGTATATAATTACTAGCTATCATTCTGACACGGGCCACCATATCTGCTTGTCAAGACCAACAAAGACACATGACTGCTCGCGCCCTATTGTATTTAACATGTCTTGTATACCAACACTCTACACCAGCAATTCTACTTACATCTATTCCTTACATTTAGATTGTTTAATTTTAAATTCATTCTATGAAGAAATTTTGTCCTACTCTTCTAATTTTTCGAAATGTTTCCAATTCATTGTCGGGATTAACAGTATTTCAGAAGGATATGTGTAATATACCTATAATATTAAATATTTAACTATTAATACATTAAGAAATAATGTATGTACTTCCCAGAAAAAGTCTTCAGTAATGTCTCCGGATTTCTGACATTGACATTTATCTGTCAGTTACAAACAATTTAAATTTTCAACTATTTTCCATGGCATTCTTTCGGCTGTAAAATTTATTACAACAGATTATTATATATCTTTTATCTCTAAATCTGAAAAATATATAATAAAATATTTAAATGTATCAGATAGAGAATTTAATTTTCTTTAATATTAGCAAGAAAAATTTTCAAAAAATAATATTTCGAAGATTTTTTTTCAAAAATCTTCTACTTCTGGTTGTCCAATTGTTACCAAAACCTTTTCAGATCTTCCCATGAATGTCCGATTGGGAAATACGTAGTTCAACAAATATAAAGTCTTATAATTTTTGAGTAATTGTCCTTCCAACATCCTACATACATACACACACACACACACACACACACACACACACACACACACATACATCCACACACACACACACACACATACAGACATCATCGTAAAAATGTTAGAATCGGATTGTAGGGACCTTAAAACGTGCTTATTCAATAAAATCTGGATATGCGATTTTTATCATGAATGCAATACCTCTCTTAGCGAGAGGTAAAAAACGAAAACCATAATTACCTAAATACTTACGCACATATAAAATGCCATGAACTACACTTGGATATACTAAGAAAGAACAATATGATAATTATGTTGCATAAAACTATGTACTAGTCGTTTTTGAAATGAGTAGTTAGGTAGGATAGGATAAGCAATATATATATATATATATATATATATATATATATATATATATATATATATATATATATATATATATATATATATACAGTGTGTTTGAAAAAGTGGTTACACCCATTTATCTGGCTTATTATTGCAGATACGCTTATTGCTTATAGGGCAGAATTTATTCAATACAATATCTGCGATTATTTTATATGAAAAGTGTAATTCTGGGACTTCCGGTATAACCGGAAGTGATATCAAGTTTGTTAATTTAAATACAACCTATACAAGTTTTTTATAAATTTAGATTGTATTTTTTATTCTCTTTTCGACCATACCAAATTTCTTAGTATTTACCATATTCATTTGTTAAAAATAAATACTTATCATTAATGGATGTAATTTAACCACTTTTTCAAACACACTGTATATATATATATATATATATATATATATATATATATATATATATATATATATATATATACAGTAGAACCCCGGATATCCGAGGTAACGTGGGGGACACCCTCCTCGGATATCTGAAAACTCGGATAATCCGGATTTAATTTTTATTCATTTCGTATACACTTAACTAGAACTCCAAGCAAATAAATTATGCGAGTACGTATACTTCTCTACAGCGAACGCAATAACGAACTGCATTTCGCAAATTCGTATGCTAAAAATAGTCTAAAAACATAAATAGGGGAACCACTCACACGGATCAAGAGTATTCCCCGTCGGCCCCGATGATTTTAAATGGAAATATTTTAGAAGCTCGGTTAATACGGATGGGTCTTTAGATTGGCTCGGTTAATCCGGATCATAGACGCGCGTACCTCGTATGTTGGGTCTTTAGATCGGCTCGGTTAATCCGGAGTTGCGACTCGGATAATCAGGGTTCTACTGTATATATATATATATATATATATATATATATATATATATATATATATATATATATATTGCTTATCCTATCCTAGGAATTCAATCGTTTTGTAAAACGGCTTGTTATAAATATATATGCAGGGTGTAACACCAAAACCGACCACCGTCATTATTTTCTTTATTATTATAGTTACAAAAAAATACTATAGAACAAAATTGTAGAAGACCAAGGGGGACATCCTATTTTAGAAGAAAATATTTTTTTATACCAGTGGTTCTCAATTTGCAACACAAAGTTACATTTTTTCAAATAGAATTATACATATTTTTTATGCCTATTCGATAGCGTATTTTATTCTGAATTCAACCATGTATCAGTTTTATATCTCTACATAATAAAAATATTGAAAAATATGCGATTGAAATTTAAGTAAATTTGATTTATCTAGTCATTTTTCAGTAGGCTATATATGAAAAACAAAAACCATTATTTGGCAATTTGAAATATTTAGGATATAAATCAAATAGAACACTGTTTATAACATTTTTAACAAATATTTGTTTCATTCTAATTTAAGCTGAATTTTTTTCATTCATAGCCTACTACTGAAAAATAATTATAAAAATTAAATTTCTTTAAATTTCAATTGATTTTTTGTCAATATTTTTGTTATGTAAGGATATAAAATAATCTCATGGTTGAATTCAGAAAAAAATACTGTATCGAATAGGCATAAAATGTATAATCCCATTTGAATAAATATAACTTTATATTGTAACTTTAGAACCACTGGTTTAAAAATATATTCCCTTCCCTAATGAGATGTCCCCGTTGGTCTCCTACAACTCTGTTCTATAATATTTTTCGTAACTATAATAATAAAGAAAATAATGGCGGTGGTCGGCTTTGGTGTTGCTGTATATATATATATATATATATATATATATATATATATATATATATATATATATATATATATATATATATACAGGGTGTTAATACTAAGTCATTACACCCGAAATGGTAGATAGAACTCATTAAAACAAACAACTTTTCTTAGCTCAAATTTTTGATTTGGAGCCCCAGTTCATAGTTATTGGCGTTCTCTTGTTTTTCGAAAA
Organism: Harpalus rufipes; assembly: GCA_951394225.1. NCBI lineage: Eukaryota > Metazoa > Arthropoda > Insecta > Coleoptera > Carabidae > Harpalus > Harpalus rufipes. The sequence continues at coordinate 26,680,895 of OX596285.1, forward strand.
ATCGTCATAACTCCCTTATTTTAAAGATAGAAAAAAATGTTTCAGACAAATATTGTAGTAGAAAGTTTATGGATTTTAAAAATGTTTTATTTTTGAAAATCGATGGGGTGGTTTTCATAATATCTTATTTTGAAATTTTTGATTGGTCGCCATTTTGTTATTTGATGAAATAGAAAATAATTGTAAATACAAGTGTTTTAGAGAACCGAAAGCAAATGCTGAAAGTTTTTATATTTTTTAAATATTCCTTAAAATAAGGGAGTTATGACGATTTTTCGAAAAACAAGAGAACGCCAATAACTATGAACTGGGGCTTCAAATCAAAAATTTGAGCTAAGAAAAGTTGTTTGTTGTAATGAGTTCTATCTACCATTTTCGGGTGTAACGACTTAGTATTAACACCTGTATATATATATATATATATATATATATATATATATATATATATATATATATATATATATATATATATATATATATATACATGGTGGAAACGAACTTAATGTCATAAATTTAAGGGTGAGTAGTATACCATGTGTAGATTACGAAATAGAAAGAATTTTTTAAAAATTCGCAGGGTAGTTTTCATGAAACTAACATTTTTGGTACCACTGGACCACTGGCAACACATTTGCATTATTCTATCTATTACACAATTATTTTCGTTAAAAATGCTTTTTAATTTAATTATTAAGAATAATATCTTATACAACTAATTTTGAATGTATTTTTGATAACCATATTTTTAATGAAATATGAATTAAAACAGCAGTAAAAAAAGTTTCTTTAAGAAAAGTCGAATTTTCGTTTTTCGAATTTTAAAAAAATTCTTTCAGTTTCGTAATTTACACATGTCATATTACTCACCCTTAAATTTATGACATTAAATTCGTTTCCACCCTGTATATATATATATATATATATATATATATATATATATATATATATATATATATATATATATATATATATCTATATTTGTAATTGTATAATATAAAAATATAAAACAATGAAGAAAGTTGACATGAATAAGATACAAATATTAAAAATACATATTATTTTCTTACTTCTAAAAAGGACGTTCAGGGTCTCTAATTGGCAGGTTTTGTTCCATTTTATCTAGCCAAAGTTATTATCTTGCATGTAACAGTTCCAGTTGTTATATATCAGTTGAACCAATATTATTTATGAATACAAGTAACCTTCTAAAGATGATTTCGAGTTTTAATTAAATAGTATAGGGAGGAGAAACATGAGAGCAACGCAGATATGAAGTCCTATCTCGCTTTAGTTGAAATGGTCAATGCGCAAAATTCACCAGGAGTAAAGTAACCTTTTGAGTTTGAATTAAATTGTATATTACAAGGAATGTGATGTCGATCATCTTCCTGTTTTGTATACTAGTTATTCAAAAATAACTAGTATGTTGTGATTTAATACTATAGAAAAAAAAATTATGACCGCTTTTTTGTGGTCCGCAAAATAGAACTTCCTTTTTTTTATACTTACCTAATTTATAATCCTCCACACCTGTGTAGAATTTGCTAAAAGTTATCGTTAAAATTTTCACTCTCGCCTGTACTAGGGCATGAGAATTCTGTAGCATTGAAAATACACAAAACACGTCTCAGCTTTTTACTAATTATGGCTGTATTTGTCATTTATTTGTAATAAAATTTAAACCCTGGCTCTTAGAAAACATGAAATTAGGTTCGTAATTTTTAATTTTTTTAAATATTTGTTCTTTATTCGAAACATTAACTTCAAAATTAACCAAAAATTAACAATTTTAGAGCTTTGCCACAGATATATATTCGTATATATATATATATATGCAACTTTGTCAGGATTTGTCAGAGATATTGTGCTGACGAAAACATATATTGGACGAGCGTCGAAAGAAATACAAGAGCTCTTTCGTATTTAAACATTTGAAGAAGTGCAAAATTTGGGACAGAAGTATCGAATCGAGTGGTGTTTCATAGTTGAGAGACCGGCCTGATAGGTGGCTTTTGGCAACGTTTAGTCAAATCAGTAAAAGACGCATTAAAATTAACATTATTCTTAAAAGTGTATGTTTTAAGAACAAAATCGTTTAACAATGACGAATTAATTCTTAATCCCCTCCTACGGGCTAGGGTAAAAAACTTTTTACGTTCTATTGTTGTGTATCATTGTTCGAACATCATATAAAAAAATTGTGGTGCTACATTTCTTAATAAGAGAACTATTGTACCATTGTTAAACGATTTTGTTCTTTTATCATACTTACACTTTTAAGCATTAATTTTTTCATCCCCTCCTACGAGCTAGGGGAAAAAACTTTTCGCGTCCTATTGTTGTATATTATTGTTGGAACATCATATAAAAAAATTGCGGTGCTACATTTCTTAATAGTAGAACTATGTACCATTGTTAAACGACTTTGTTCTTTTATCATACTTACATTTTTAAGAATTAATTTTTTCATCCCCTTCTACGGGCTAGGGGAAAAACTTTTTACGTCCTATTGTTGTATATCATTGTTGTAACATCATATAAAAAAATTGCGGTGCTACATTTCTTAATAATAGAACTATGACTTTTGTTAAACGATATTGTTCTTTTTCATACTTACACTTTTAAGAATTAATTTTTTCATCCCCTCCTACGGGCTAGGGGAAAAAACTCTTTGCGTCATATTGTTGTATATTATTGTTGGAACATCATATAAAAAAATTGCGGTGCTACATTTCTTAATAAGAAAACTATTGTACCATTGTTAAACGATTTTGTTTTTTAACAGACTTACACTTTTAAGAATTCATTTTTTCATCCCCTCCTACGAGCTACGGGAAAAAACTTTATGCGTCCTATTGTTATGTATCATTGTTGGAATGTCATATAAAAAAATTGTGATGCTACATTTCTTAATAATAGAACTATGTACCATTGTTAAACGATTTTGTTCTTTTTCATACTTACACTTTTAAGAATTAATTTTTTCATCCCCTCCTACGGGCTAGGGGAAAAAACTTTTTGCGTTCTATTGTGGTATATTATTGTCGGAACATCATATAAAAAAATTGCGGTGCTACATTTCTTAATAATAGAACTATGTACCATTGTTAAACGATTTTGTTCTTTTATCATACTTACACTTTTAAGAATTAATTTTTTCATCCCCTCCTACGGGCTAGGGGAAAAAACTTTATGCGTCCTATTGTTATGTATCATTGTTGGAATATCATATAAAAAAATTGTGGTGCTACATTTCTTAATAATAGAACTATGTACCATTGTTAAACGATTTTGTTCTTTTTCATACTTACACTATTAAGAATTAATTTTTTCATCCCCTCCTACGGGCTAGGGGAAAAAACTTTTTGCGTCATATTGTTGTATATCATTGTTGTAACATCATATAAAAAAATTGCGGTGCTACATTTCTTAATAAGAGAACTATTGTACCATTGTTAAACGATTGTTCTTTTAACAGGCTTACACTTTTAAGAATTAATTTTTTCATCCCCTCCTACGGGCTAGGGGAAAAAACTTTTCGCGTCCTATTGTTGTATATTATTGTTGGAACATCATATAAAAAAGTTGCGTTGCTACATTTCTTAATAATAGAACTATGTACTATTGTTAAACGATTTTGTTCTTTTTCATACTTACACTTTTAAGAATTAATTTTTTCATCCCCTCCTACGGGCTAGGGGAAAAAACTTTTTGCATCATATTGTTGTATATCATTGTTGGAACATCATATAAAAAAATTGCGGTGCTACATTTCTTAATAATAGAACTATGTACTATTGTTAAACGATTTTGTTCTTTTTCATACTTACACTTTTAAGAATTCATTTTTTCATCCCCTCCTACGGGCTAAGGAAAAAAACTATCGTCCTATTGTTGTGTATAATTGTTGGAATATCATATAAAAAAATTGCGGTGCTACATTTCTTAATAATAGAACTATGTACTATTGTTAAACGATTTTGTTCTTTTTCATACTTACACTTTTATGAATTCATTTTTTCATCCCCTCCTACGGGCTAGGGTAAAAAACTTTTTACGTCGTATTGTTGTGTATCATTGTTCGAACATCATATAAAAAAATTGCGGTGCTACATTTCTTAATAAGAGAACTATTGTACCATTGTTAAACCATTTTGTTCTTTTATCATACTTACACTTTTAAGCATTAATTTTTTCATCCCCTCCTACGGGCTAGGGAAAAAACTTTATGCGTCCTATTGTTGTGTATCATTGTTGGAATATCATATAAAAAAATTGCGGTGCTACATTTCTTAATAGTAGAACTATGTACCATTGTTAAACGACTTTGTTCTTTTATCATACTTACATTTTTAAGAATTAATTTTTTCATCCCCTTCTACGGGCTAGGGGAAAAAACTTTTTACGTCCTATTGTTGTATATCATTGTTGTAACATCATATAAAAAAATTGCGGTGCTACATTTCTTAATAATAGAACTATGACTTTTGTTAAACGATTTTGTTCTTTTTCATACTTACACTTTTAAGAATTAATTTTTTCATCCCCTCCTACGGGCTAGGGGAAAAAACTTTTTGCGTTCTATTGTGGTATATTATTGTCGGAACATCATATAAAAAAATTGCGGTGCTACATTTCTTAATAATAGAACTATGTACCATTGTTAAACGATTTTGTTCTTTTATCATACTTACACTTTTAAGAATTAATTTTTTCATCCCCTCCTACGGGCTAGGGGAAAAAACTTTATGCGTCCTATTGTTATGTATCATTGTTGGAATATCATATAAAAAAATTGTGGTGCTACATTTCTTAATAATAGAACTATGTACCATTGTTAAACGATTTTGTTCTTTTAACATACACTTTTAAGAATTAATATTTTCATCCCCTCCTACGGGCTAGGAGAAAAAACTTTTTGCGTCATATTGTTTTATATCATTGTTGTAACATCATATAAAAAAATTGCGGTGCTACATTTCTTAATAATAGAACTATGTACTATTGTTAAACGATTTTGTTCTTTTTCATACTTACACTTTTAAGAATTAATTTTTTCATCCCCTCCTACCGGCTAGGGGAAAAAACTCTTTGCGTCATATTGTTGTATATTATTGTTGGAACATCATATAAAAAAATTGCGGTGCTACATTTCTTAATAAGAGAACTATTGTACCATTGTTAAACGATTTTGTTCTTTTAACAGGCTTACACTTTTAAGAATTAATTTTTTCATCCCCTCCTACGGGCTAGGGGAAAAAACTTTTCGCGTCCTATTGTTGTATATTATTGTTGGAACATCATATAAAAAAGTTGCGTTGCTACATTTCTTAATAATAGAACTATGTACTATTGTTAAACGATTTTGTTCTTTTTCATACTTACACTTTTAAGAATTAATTTTTTCATCCCCTCCTACGGGCTAGGGGAAAAAACTTTTTGCATCATATTGTTGTATATCATTGTTGGAACATCATATAAAAAAATTGCGGTGCTACATTTCTTAATAATAGAACTATGTACTATTGTTAAACGATTTTGTTCTTTTTCATACTTACACTTTTAAGAATTCATTTTTTCATCCCCTCCTACGGGCTAAGGAAAAAAACTATCGTCCTATTGTTGTGTATAATTGTTGGAATATCATATAAAAAAATTGCGGTGCTACATTTCTTAATAATAGAACTATGTACTATTGTTAAACGATTTTGTTCTTTTTCATACTTACACTTTTATGAATTCATTTTTTCATCCCCTCCTACGGGCTAGGGGAAAAACTTTTTACGTCCTATTGATGTATATCATTGTTCGAACATCATATAAAAAAATTGCGGTGCTACATTTCTTAATAAGAGAACTATTGTACCATTGTTAAACGATTTTGTTTTTTTATCATACTTACACTTTTAAGAATTAATTTTTTCATCCCCTCCTACCGGCTAGGGGAAAAAACTCTTTGCGTCATATTGTTGTATATTATTGTTGGAACATCATATAAAAAAATTGCGGTGCTACATTTCTTAATAAGAGAACTATTGTACCAATGTTAAACGATTTTGTTTTTTAACATACACTTTTAAGAATTAATATTTTCATCCCCTCCTACGGACTAGGGGAAAAAACTTTGTGCGTCATATTGTTGTATATCATTGTTGTAACATCATATAAAAAAAATTGCGGTGCTACATTTCTTAATAATAGAACTATGTACTATTGTTAAACAATTTTGTTCTTTTTCATACTTACACTTTTAAGAATTCATTTTTTCATCCCCTCCTACGGGCTAGGGGTAAAAACTTTTTACGTCCTATTGTTGTATATCATTGTTCGAACATCATATAAAAAAATTGCGGTGCTACATTTCTTAATAAGAGATCTATTGTACCATTGTTAAACGATTTTGTTCTTTTAACAGGCTTACACTTTTAAGAATTAATTTTTTCATCCCCTCCTACGGGCTAGGGGAAAAAACTTTTTGCGTCCTATTGTTGTATATTATTGTTGGAACATCATATAAAAAAATTGCGTTGCTACATTTCTTAATAATAGAACTATGTACTATTGTTAAACGATTTTGTTCTTTTTCATACTTACACTTTTAAGAATTAATTTTTTCATCCCCTCCTACGGGCTGGGGGAAAAAACTTTTTGCATCATATTGTTGTATATCATTGTTGGAACATCATATAAAAAAATTGCGGTGCTACATTTCTTAATAATAGAACTATGTACTATTGTTAAACGATTTTATTCTTTTTCATACTTACACTTTTAAGAATTCATTTTTTCATCCCCTCCTACGGGCTAGGGAAAAAAACTTTATCGTCCTATTGTTGTGTATCATTGTTGGAATATCATATAAAAAAATTGCGGTGCTACATTTCTTAATAAGAGAACTATTGTACCATTGTTAAACGATTTTGTTTTTTTAACATACTTACACTTTTAAGAATTAATTTTTTCATCCCTTCCTACGGGCTAAGGGAAAAAACTTTTTACGTCCTATTGTTGTATATCATTGTTAGAACATCATATAAAAAAATTGCGGTGCTACATTTCTTAATAATAGAACTATGTACTATTGTCAAACGATTTTGTTCTTTTATCATACTTAACTTTTAAGAATTAATTTTTTCATCCCGTCCTACGGGGTAGGAAAAAAAAAACTTTTTGCATCATATTGTTGTATATCATTGTTGGAACATCATATAAAAAAATTGCGGTACTACATTTCTTAATAAGAGCACTATTGTACCATTGTTAACGATTTTGTTTTTTTTATCATACACTTTTAAGAATTAATTTTTCATCCCCTCCTACGGGCTAGGGGAAAAACTTTTTGCGTCATATTGTTGTATATCATTGTTGGAACATCATATAAAAAAAATGCGGTGCTACATATTTTGATAATAGAACTATGTACCATTGTTAATCGATTTTGTTCTTTGAACATACCTACACTTTTAAGAATTAATTTTTATATCCCCGTCCTACGGGCTAGGGGACAAAAATGTTTGCTTCATGTTGAATAATATTGTTGGAACAACATGTAAAGAAATTTCAATGCTACATTCTTAATAATAGATGTAAGTATCATGGTTTTGTATCTCATTGTTAGCACGCCATTTCAAAAAATTGTGAGGCTACATTTTCTTAATTTATTCGTTAATATTTTTTAAATGAAAATAATGCAAACTATCATTTTTATAATATTTTTATTTATTACACTGTGGATTGGATATATATATATGTATATAAACTCAGTAATTCAAGATACAAATAGTATATTTTTGTATATCATTTTAAATTCCATATGATTACTTACTTTGCATTTAGAGTAATGTTACCATCATTACCAAAAATTCGACTTAAAATGAATTTTTATAATATTACTTTCGACGCCTTTTATAACAGACTCCTATATGTAATATTATACAGTGGTCTTTTTATCCATACATCATATTTTGTATAACTTAGAATTTTAATTTTATGCTGAATGACATGATGTGTTTTAAAATATTTATTTTATAATAGCATATACACATACTATTAAAATTACTGGATCAATATTTTTAAAAATTATTATTGCTGTACAGAATTTATCTCGCTACACTGTTATTTAAAATCGGATAAATATGTCTACAACGTGAAGTTGGCGTAGCCAATGTATGTGTGCAGCACTTTAGTGAACGGTAGACCACTAATAAAAATATTGCTGGAAGGCTATTGCTGGTTTCACCCGGGTCAACAATACAGCAATAAGGTAAGATTTACACAGTAATATCGCCAATCATTATTCAGGTAAACATGTGGTTTCAATCATAAGAAATTCGTAGGTTAGGAAGACAAAACATGCCCTACATACGATTTACATCGTGCGTGGTTTATTAACTGCCAATATATACAGTTCAACATCAATTAACAATGCTCAACATCCAACAGTTATGAGTTTTATTCCGGTTTGTGAATGATAACAAGTTCTGATCCTGTGCAAGAGCTTCAACCACGGATGGAATACTTTACTGAATTTACGACTGCTCGGAGATGGACATGAGAATAAGGTACGTATCGTCACATCCCCCTCTTACTCCGGTTAAAAAAAAATAGTGAATAACATTTAATATTTTTTTTTCCGGTCGTTGCTTTAAATGCAACATAAAAAAACTTTACAAGTGGAATTTAACGGTAATCGGCCACAGAAGAAAAACAAAACGGATAAAATCCAGATAAAAATGACGGCCTTCTGTGCACCAAAATCAACAAAAAAAACTTAAATGGCGGTACGGTAAGTAACATAAACAACCAAGCAAGAGCTTGGGAAACTAGAGTTGCACACGCAACATAACAAAAGTAAACCTCTGCAGGTTTCAAAAAGGACAAAAAAAGAAAATGAAAAGGCGGTACCCTGAATGGGTGCCGTTCTCAGCGGCGTGTGGACTGCCGCCTCCGCCGTCTTCTGCGACGTCGTGGCTGTGACGTCCCCGGCTGCTCCACCCTCCACTTGGTCCCCGGCTGCTCCACCCTCCACGTGGTCCCTCCTCCAGGACGGCTCTCCCGCGTCTCACTCCGGCGGTCTCCGGACGTTGGCGGCTGCGACTGAGGAGGCGGCAACGTGGGGCTGGATATGGGGACGATCCCCGCCATCACACCCAAGGTCGTGGGGCCAGGAGCTCTCGGGACGGGACACCCTAGGCCTGCCGTTTGGGGGGTCAGCCTCGCCCTCAAGGATCTCCGATTCGGCACCAAAAACGGGAACGGCGTCGACGGCGGTGCCCGAACCGGCGGTGAGTCCTTGGACGACCGGCCTGACCGCTTCGCTGACGAAGCCGGAGACAGACCAAACAGGGCGTCCAACTGCTCCTGGCTGGCCCACCTCGGTGTCCTCGGTGTGATGGGTCGGTCCGGCGTGGTTGGCAGCGGTGACGTCTCCACGAGCAGCCAGTCCGCCAGGGTCCGTGGCGACAGCGTGGCAGATGTCGGCGTCGATGGAGTCGATGGCCTGTAGAAGGACGGACTCGCCTCAGGTGGATTGGGGCCGTAGCGCTGCAGGAGGGCCTCCTGCAGGGACATCTCCTCCCTCGGCGAGTCGCCAACCGACTCCATGACGAGGTCTGGCCGACTCCTTGCCCTGGAGTCGGCGCAGACGGTGGTGGGGATAGGGGACGCCTCTGGCTTCGACGTTGTGGAGAGGGGCGCCCGCTCGTGCAGCTGCTGCGACGGTGGCGGCTGCGGACGCTCCTCTGGTCGGCGGGCTCTCATCAGAGGCGACCCCACTGGCTGGATGGACGGACCCTTACGGCGGCGTGACGGCGGCCTCGCTGACTCGGGCAGACGGCGGAGTGGTGACCCGTGGTGGGGCTTCCACGGACAAAAACGGCGGTCCATACTCTGTAAAAGCAGGTTTGAGATCTTTGACATGGACATTATTTAATCGCCGTCCTTCTGTACTGCGCAGGTTGTAAATTGTGTGCGAGACGCGTTTGACGACCGTCCACGGACCGGAGTACCGTGGGCACAATTTCGCCGCGACCCCTTTCGCGGCGGAGGACAGAGGATGTTCGCGCCGCATCACTTGGTCTCCGGGGAAGAACTGCACTGCGCGCCGACGCAGATTGTAGTGTTGGCCTTGAGTTGTGGCAGCGTGGGCCACATTCACCCTGGCAAGTTCCTGAGCCTCGCTCAAGGCCTTGAGACGCTCCAGGTGCTCGCTGGAGATGGGAGCGTCTGCAGGTGTTCTGGCGGTGGCTTCCTGGTCTGCGCTGGTGGGCAGTCGTGGTTCGCGGCCGAAATTGAGGTAGGCTGCCGAATATCCTGTTGAACTATGCCGGCTAGTGTTGATGGCCAAGACAAATTCCGGCAGGAGTGCGTGCCAATTCCGGTGGTTGGCCTGACAGAACTGGGCCAACATGGGCTTTAGGACACGGTTAACCCTCTCCACGGGGTTCGCCTGCGGTGAGTATGGCGGTGTGAACTGATGACGTACGTGGTACTCCTTGAGGAACTTCCGGACGGTCCTATTGTCGAATTCGGTGCCATTATCGGTGATGACGGTTTTGGGGCAGCCGAATCGACAAAGGACGAGTTCCCTGAAGGCTGTGACCACGGCGGCTCCGGTGGCCTGGCGGAGTGGACGACACTCAATCCACTTGGTCATTCTGTCCTGGAATACAATGACATATTCATAACCCTTTGCAGGATGTGGCAGTGGCCCCATAATGTCGGCGGCAACCGTGTCCCATGGATGGCCCACCTGTGGCGGGCCCATGTGGCCTGCTGCTCCTCGTTGATCCGCCTTGAATTGCTGGCAGCTGAGGCATCGTCGGACGTACGCAGTGGCTTCCCGGAACATGCCTGGCCAGTAGTAGCGGAGCGCTAGCCTCGCTAGCGTCTTAGCAATGCCCAAATGTCCGGCGGTGGGATGGTCATGATTCTCGGCCAAGATGGCTGGTCGTTGTTCGATTGGAATGCACAGCTTCCACTCTCGGTGTGGCTCCGTGTCGGACAGATCCGTGGGGTCCCAAAAGCGACGGTACAGTTTGCCCTCGCGGATCTGGTACTCGGGGTGCTCATTGGGCTGCATGTCAGCGGCCCGCATCATCCGTTGGTACCAGGAGCACTCTGTGGCGATGGCACCGAGAACAGGTAACGGCTTGCGGCTCAAGAGATCGGCCAGATGGTTAAGGCTGCCCTTGCGGTACATCACGTCGAAGTCGTACTGCTGCAGCGTGACCACCCAACGCGCTAGCCGTCCTGTCGGCTCCTTCAATGAGCCCAGATACCTGAGGGCCTGGTGGTCGGTGACGACGGTGAAGTGGTAGCCCTCCAGGTACTCTCGCAATTTTTTAATAGCCCATACGACCGCTAAACACTCCTTTTCTATTGTAGAGTAATTTTTCTCCGCTGGCTGGAGTGCTCTGCTGACATAGGCGATTGCTCTTGGCTCTTCCAGGCTGCCCTGGATCAGAGCGGCCCCTATGCCTACGTCGGAGGCGTCGGTCTGTAGGATGAACGGCTGGCTAAAGTCAGGACACGCTAGAGCCGGCGCTGTCGTGAGCGCGTCCTGTAGCCGTCCATATGCCGTCTTCTGTTCCGGCCCCCATACCCATGGTTGCCGTTTCCGGAGCAGTGCCGTGAGTGGAGCCACGGTGGTTGAAAATTGTTTAATAAACCGGCGATACCAAGATGCCGTGCCGAGAAGCTGGCGGAGTTCACGGACATTGGTCGGCGGTGGCATCTCCACAATGGCCTTGATTTTATCCGGATCCGTTTGGATACCGTCCTTGGTGACGACATGGCCGAGGTACTTGATTGACCGCAGGCCGAACTGGCATTTCTCGGGGTTAATGCGCAGGTTAGCTGCCCTCAGCCGCCTGAAGACCTCCTCCAGGTGACGAATATGCTCCTCGGCAGTGGCACTGGCCACCACTATGTCATCGAGGTACGCAAATGCATGAGGTTCTAGTTCTGGGCCGATAATCGTATCCAGCAGCCTTTGAAAAGTCGCTGGAGCGGCGTGGAGGCCGAATGGCATGACCTTGAATTGAAACAGGCCCTTGCCGGGCACAGTGAAGGCCGTCAGCGGCTTGCTTGTGTCCGTGAGTGCAACCTGCCAATACCCGTTCTTGAGGTCAATGGTCGAGAAGAAACTGGCCGGTCGAAGCTTGTCCAAGATACTCGTTATAAATGGTAATGGATACGCATCTTTCTCCGTGGCTTCGTTAAGTCGTCGGAAATCGATGCAGAACCGCGGCTGCCCATCCTTTTTCCGCACGATGACCGCCGGAGAGCTCCACGGGCTCTGAGATCTCTCGATGATGCCATCCTTTAGCATTTTGTCTACCTCATCGACAATTACTTGTTGCATTCTCGGATTGCGTGGTAGGTATCGTTGTTTGATTGGCGTATCGTTCTTTAATTTAATATGGTGTTTCATGTTAGGCGTTACGCCCTTCAAGTTGTTGAACCTGGGCAGCTCGTCGGCCAGGAATTTCGCCAACTTCTCCTCTCCCGTCTCTGGACTGATTGCGCTTAGTTGTCGGATGCCTGGCGGATTTGTGCTGAGCGCAATGCTCGGTGGTGCTGTGCAGATGGTGGCTCCAAAGGCTGTTAAAGCGTCCATGCCTAATATGATCGGGTTTGCCAGATTGGGCAAACATTGGAAGGCCAGCCGCCTCCAGATGCCGTCGCTTAGGCAGCCCAGCGTAATGGTGCCTTTGGTGCTCGTGGTGGAGCCATTCGCCAGCTGGACTTGTTGGGAATGGGCGCACTGTATCCTGTCATGCCGATCAGACAGCCCCTCGGCTGTGTGGCAATTAATGTAGGAATACATGGCGCCGGTATCCACCAGTGCCCTGAACGCCTGTCCTTTGATGTTTAAGGTTAAGAACAACCGATTGTCATGGCCGTTGGGCTCCTGAATGCCAGGTAATGGAGCCGTTGCCGATGTTTGTTCGTTATTTTGTTTCGGGGGCTGTCTCTCGGTGAGTTGTTTCCGCCCCTTATGGGAACAACTCACTGCCCGTTTCCCGACGGTGGTGTTTTCTGGCAGCGGCAGTCGCGTGTTGTTGTTCCAGGGCTTTTGCAGCGCCAGCAAAACAACTTAGGCTCGTTGCGGCATTGGCGGCGGACGTGGCCGTGCTGGCCGCATCTCCAACAGAGCACCGATGCACCTGTCTTGGCTTGTTGTGACGACGGCGGCGGTGTACGCTTGGCGGTGGCTGCTGGGCTCGTGAGGGCGTGCAATCTGGACATCTGTGGCGTGGCTTTGAGCTCCCTCTGGAGGCGTTCGTATTCGTCCATCTCTCGTATGAGGCCTCGGACCGTAGTGACGTCGCGACGGCGTATATATTGCCGGTATTCTGGCAGCATGTTGATATACAGCCGAAAGAGCTCCTGCTCTGCCGACAGCTGGCCATAGCGCCGTATGAGGGTGCGTATATCAGTCAGGTAATCTCGTCCTTTTTCACCAGGACGTTGCTTGCGTTGATTAATCGCCTCTTCTGTCCTCAGCGCATAATCTTCCCCGATGTAATGGGCGTTAAAATCGACCAGAAAGTCAGCCCAGGTCGCCCAATCACTCCGGTTGTTGCGGAGCCACTGCAGGGGGCCGCCACGGAGGAGCTCTGGTAAGGCCGTAAGCAGCTGTTGGTCGCTAAGACGGTAACTGGCCTGTAGCTCCGTCACTCTCTCGAGGAAAGACACCGGATCTGTCTTTCCGTCGAAGAACGTGTTCCATTTGCGCACGGTTTCGCAAATGGGTGCACAAACTGGTGTTTTGGGGGCCGTAACGGGACCTGGCGCTTTGCTCAGGTCGGCGACAACGTCATCCGTGTCGTCCTTTTCTGCCCCCAGTTCACGGACGGGCCCTGGTTTCATCAGCGCCGCCATCTTCTTCCTCATTTCATCCACAGTGCCACTCGGCTCGTGACCCATGCCCTGGAGCAGTACCTGCAGTTCTGCTTTACGTAGGGTGTAAATCCAGCCAGAGCGTGTGAGTGTGGCATCGTCTTCTTCAACGTTGGGTCCCTGCTCGGGCGCCATTTGTGACGGTGGCCCCGTTGTGAGCGGTGGCTGGGCCATCGTCGAATTGTCCCTTCAGCCGTCGGTCGGAATACTCGGGCGCCTTCGGTGGTGGTAGCTGAAAGGGGGACAATATGGGCCGGGATAGCTCTAGGAGGGAGGCCAAGGTTCGCTTGAAAAAGCACGTTTAACCCGTAATAAATAAATAACTTTTATTTCAGTTTTTTTCCCAATACAAAACAAATAAATAATAAGGATAGTAATAATATAACAGTGTACGACAAAACTGTCGAGCCACAAACTGGTATTCTCCAACCCCAAAAGAATGGTGACTGTGCCCCCGCGGTACGGCAATGGCACAGTCTGTTACTAGCGGTAAGTAACCCCAAAAAAATAATGAAATATAAAACGTGTTTTTAAGAAACACACAAACGCCAAGTTTAAATACAAATTGACAACTTGCGCTGACAGTAATTTCCTGCGATAGCACAACGACGGAGTTGTCTATCACCCACAAGGAAATTCGGACGGTGATTTCACACTCACCAAAAACAACAGTGGCAAAATCCACGGCAAGACTTCTTCGACTCAAACGTTCGTACTCCAGTCGTGACCCTCAGAGGATCATTCAAGACGAGTTCGAGAACTGATCTCTCCAAGTGATGCTGCGCCTTTTATACCCGAAATCTGGTAATCTGGCATAATCTCGCCCAAAACTTGGAGGGGACTCTTTTTAAACTTAGTTACTGTAAAAAGGCGCTGATGGCGTTTGTACAATAAAAATAAAATATATAAAAATTACTACAAGTCATTAAATAACCCGCCTGTACCAGTTTATTACTCACAACAATCAAAAACCAATAATAAACATTATAACAATAAATATTGACCGTTGCTACACATTATTGTAACGGTAATACCTTCGACAGGACGTATGTCGCCAGTTCACGGACTTGTCAAACCTGTGGCATTGTTGTGATTGAACAACGTGATAAATAAAAACCTGTACAAAGTAAATACACAAATGATACAACAATACAGCAATAAGGTAAGATTTACACAGTAATATCGCCAATCATTATTCAGGTAAACATGTGGTTTCAATCATAAGAAATTCGTAGGTTAGGAAGACAAAACATGCCCTACATACGATTTACATCGTGCGTGGTTTATTAACTGCCAATATATACAGTTCAACATCAATTAACAATGCTCAACATCCAACAGTTATGAGTTTTATTCCGGTTTGTGAATGATAACAAGTTCTGATCCTGTGCAAGAGCTTCAACCACGGATGGAATACTTTACTGAATTTACGACTGCTCGGAGATGGACATGAGAATAAGGTACGTATCGTCACAAATGACAAAGAAAATGATAAGCTTACAGTTTTAATTTACACGATATTTGTGGTGTGATTAACCTCACTTCTGGGATACTAAAATTTAAAATTGCTATTTTAAATTTATCTCTGTTGCTGTTTAACTAATTTTAATATAATCTTCAAGAGATCAACACAGCATTTGACCAAAATGATTGCGAAAGTATCGTACAAGGAGGATATCGTGATGTCATGATTACTGCTGGCTGGCGTTATATTTACGAAATAAAGGCTGACACATGAGGTATCCAATATTTTGCGCAGTACAGTTATAACAAAGTGGATGAAAGGATAAGTAAGTAATTAAAACATAATGAAATTTATATGTAATTTAACATTAATATAAATTAATATTACAGATGATGTAATTTGCTACCAGGAATATAAGTAACCAATTTTGAAACAAAAACAGATAACATAGAACTTGTTACGAAGAATACAACTATTTTATTGTAAAATTAAATATAATTACCTATAAGATATAATTGGGAACACACACATCGTCCTAATGTTCATACATCGCCCCGTTTACTTCTTGTTTCATTCAGTTTCCTAACGTTAAAATCTTGACCATGAAGTTCGCGCAGATGAACTTGGCGCGCTCACAATTTAAAAAGTACACTCCTGAGTACAAAATATACCTGAAAATTATTTATTGAATCGGAGTAGGTAGAGTTTTTGTTAATATTTTTACCTCTCGCTAAGAGAGGTATTGCATTCATGCTAAAAATCACATATCCATATTTTATTGAATAAGCACGTTTTAAGGTCCCTACAATCCGATTTTAACATTTTTACGATGATGTCTGTGTGTGTGTGTGTGGATGTATGTGTGTGTGTATGTATGTAGGATGTTGGAAGGACGATTACTCAAAAACTATAAGACTTAAAAATTGTTTAATTACGTATTTTCCAATCGGACATTCATGGGAAGATCTGAAAAGGTTTTGGTAACAATTGGACAACCGGAAGTAGAAGATTCTTGAAAAAAAATCTTCTAAATAATATTTTTTGAAAATTTTTCTTGGTAATATTAAAGAAAATTAAATTCTCTATCTGATACATTTAAATATTTTATTATATATTCTATGGATTTAGAGATAAAAGAAATATAATAAATAAAATAACGTTATAATAAATTTTACAGCCGAAAGGATGCCATGGAAAATAGTTGACCAGTTGAACTGTTTGTAACTGACAGATAAATGTCAGTGTCAGAAATTCATAGATATTACTAAAGAGTTTTTCTGGGAAGTACATATACATTATATTATTTCTTAATGTATTAGTAGTTAAATATTTAAGATTATAGGTCTATTACATATATCCTTCAAAAATACAGTCAATCCTGACAATGAATTGGAAACATTTCGAAAAATTAGAAGAGGACAAAATTTCTTCATATAATGAATTTAAAATTAAACAATCTAAATATAAGGAATAGATATATGTAAGTACAATTTTTGGTGTAGAATGTAGGTATACAAGAAATGTTAAATACAATAGGGCGCCTTGACAAGCAGATATGGGGATATAATTTCTCATTCTAAATTTAGTGATTTTCCAATTCCATATGGTTTATTTTCCTCGACAAGTAAATTCCACACTTCTGGTGACAAATTAACTACGTGTATTTAGAAAATCTTGAAATTCTGTGGCGAGAGGTATTGTGCTGGCCACAACAGATTTTTTATTTAAAATTAGTACTGCAGAATGTACTTTTAAAAATGTGGGCGCGCGAAATTCTCTGCGCTAACTTCATGGTCAAGATTTGAACGTTATGAAACTGAAAGAAACAAGAAATGACAGAAGGATGTATAAACATGACGCTGCATACGTAAAGCCTAAGATATTGTATATTAGTATAGTTATGTATGTATTTCGTAGAGTTCATAAATAAAGATATTTAGATATTTAAATTAACTTTTATGGTTCTAAAAAGGGTTAAATTCTTTACGTAGTGTAAATATTAATTATCATTATAATAATTCAATAAATTGTTTCATTTTGTTTAGTTTAACTTTGACATTTTAACAATTAAAAAATTAATCTGTTGAAATTAGTAGTGTTTTAATTGGCTAATTCATTTTTTTTTATGGTGGAACTTTTTAAATAATACCTGCCAAATAAATATACACACAGAATGTAGAATGTATCAAACAAATAATAAACAATCACAAAATTACAAATAAAACATAACGTTTAAAATATATGAAAAAATAGTTTATTATCTTTGTTACAGTTTTCTAAATATGTTATAAAAAGAGAAATCGTTACTAAATAATATAAAATTATGAAAAATGTACGAGCCCTGTGCCAAAAGAATTGGGCTACATCTATTTATTTGTTTAATTTTTCGTATAAAATTACTAAATTTAATACCTGAATTTGTTTCTCTGTTATTTAATGGGGTCTCATAGCCATGTGCCTGTGTGTCTGGTCGCGATCCGGGTCTGATCCCGATCGATGCCAACACTTAATTAGAATTTTAATTGGCACAAAAGTGAACTCTGTACTCTCCAAGCCAGCAATGAGTGCCCGTGAGATGACGTTTGATGGTAAATGTCCACACGGTACGAATATGTCATCGTCATTATCGATATCTGCATAGAAAGCAGCTTGGCGCACCCAGCAATAGGTATGCCGTGATGACATTTTTTTAAATTTAATTTATTGTTTACACTTATTCAACTATTAACCCTAAACTTACTTTTGTATTATTAGAATTAATTTATTGCTGAAACAATACGCGTTATCATTAAAAATGTATACGAGTTGTTGCCTTGTAAGTTAAGAAAAAGATGTAGGCCAATTCTTTTGGCGCAGGGGTCGTACTTCTTCCAATGTTTTCATTCGCGTGTGGAAAATGAGTGTTAAATCGCAATTTCGTAGAAAAAAATAATCAAAAACTTATTTTTTATTCGATTATATCATAATGTTTTGATAGTGTGACTCGCCTTATATTTCCGCATAATCTCAGATATCTCCTATAGAAGTCCGCGTGCCGCCATGAAATTATTATAAATAAACAGTAAATATTATAACAACTTATTTAATATACATTTCAATATGGCACCATCCGTAGAGGGATGTGAAAAAAATTCATAAAGATTGTGTGATCCGTCCTAGGAAAGGAAAGTACAAATCAAATTATAATAACCATACATGTATATATGAATATATAATATTTAGAGGGAAAAAAATATTATAAGGTCTAACAAAAGAAATTCTCCAGAAACTACATTTACCGAGTGTAAGTTTGGCTTGCAAAACGCGGCAATTTTAACAAATTTAAATTTGTGCAGTGTATCCCATGTACATACATACATATATTTTTCATATATCTCCTATATGAAATATGAAACTGTTTCGCTTACGAATTATTATAAATAAAAATAATAACATTATAATAAATTACTCCTTATTTTTTGTTACAGTGCCGCGCTAAGGAGAGGTACAAAAAAATAACTTGTTTTCATATCAATTCATTTGAAACAAAAAACAAGATATCTAAAAAAAAATTAGATTGAGCTTGCTTTATTATACATTTATGACGAACATTGTTTAAACTATACCTTTATGTTTAATTTGCTCTATTTGAATATTCTTAATATTATTAGAAAATAAGGATCTCATAATTTATTGAGAGGAAATAATAACAAAAATCAACAAGTATATATATATAAAGAACTTTTATCGATATTAATCTTTTCATATGAAACTTTTCTCCCATATGGCTGTGTAGTGCATGTGGTTCTCAAGTGAGGGAAATACGTTTTTTTTATTAAAAATTCTGTCAAAGTACAATTAATGTCTTAATATATTTTTTTTCTATTAATGTTATATGTAAATCTAGCTTTATGCTACAGTGCCATCTATGATACAAGTTATAACACAAACATAAATTCTAACCTCTATACATTTTTAAATTTTTAAAGCAAACACAAAAATTAAATGCAGCAAATAGAAGTATTTAATATAATTTATTTGTATTTATTTTCCTTTCCTTCAGTTTATTTTCCGTGTGTAATGAAATTTCTGCAGGTATTTTTCCGAATTACAACAATGATTAAATTTTGATTTTTTTTTGTATCCCTTTTACGGGGGGCGCTATATTAAAATACATTAAATAATTTGTTATAATACATACTATTTTTTTATAATAATTTCGAAGTGGCACTCTCAAAATATTTAGGGAATAAATACATACTGCCATAACCTATAAAATTTGTGTGGTTAGTATCATCAAAATTAATAAATGAGTCTGATAATTTTATATGTATTAGAAGGAGTTTTGGAAAAATCGTTGTCGCTATCCCTATCGCTTATTTCCTTGCTGAACAAATTAATTATTGTAGACAATTTTTCATTTTTTGGCCGCGTTCAGCACGTCTCAGCACAGAGCACAGAAGTTAGCCGAATACAGTTGCTGGACCAATCGCATTTTTCCATTTATTGCGTTCGGTAAACTTCGGTGCTCAGAGCTGGGACGTGCTGGCCGCGGCCACATCGGCATATGTCAGAAAAATATTAGAAGTACAAATTTAAATCAAAAAAATACTGTTTAATATACCTTCTCACAAAATAAAATATCACTTTAATACAATAAATACTTATTATCTGGGACATATTTAATATATTTTGGAAGTCTTGTTAAGATAATATTTTTTTTTGCCAAATATCCATGATGTTTACTTTTTGAAAAAATCACACAATTTCATGTATTTTGGTATGCCAACATTGTGTTTTACGTTTAACATGGCCCTCACCATGGAGTACTGGGACCACAAACTAGAAGATTTCATTTTCTCGGATAAATTTGCAAAATATGCTGGCATAACATTCTTTGGGAAACGATTGAATATTTTTTCTCCTATCCATAAATTTCTAATTTCTATGCTTTCTTTGTAAATTTCTTTTGATTTTTATGGCAGCAAATCTAATCCCGCACATCTGGATTTCATGATATTCCAATTCCATGTGGTTTATTTTCCTCGACAAGTAAATTCCTCATACCTGGTTACAAATTAACCACGTGAAAAATTATGACATTTGACATTAATGTAAATAATTACTGCCATTTTGACAAGGGCCTCCATACTCGCCTCCATATCTGCTTGTCTAGGTCAAGTATGACAAACTAACTACGTGAATTTAGAAAATCTCGAAATTTTGATTAAAAATTCTAACATTTGACATATATGTACAAAATTAATAATTTTCATTTTGACACGAACCCCCATATCTGCTTGTCAAGGCCAACAATGTCACATGACTGCTCGCGCCCTATACTTATGTAACCAAAAACGGAAGTGGCGGGAGGTATTATTGTGCTGGCCACAACAGATTTTTATTTTTGGGCAAGTACGGGATTTTTTTTAATACAAAGTGAAAAGCATTATGTTACGTATTATACATAAATATATAAATAAATAATTTAGCTATATTCATTTATTTATGGAATAAATATTGAAAATATTCATAATTTTATAATAAAAATGTCTCCATACGATAACAAAACATTAAAATTATAAACAGTTTATGCAGGATGGATTCATTCTCTATTTATTTGTAAGAAATGTGATATTATAAAGGAATATTAAATAATCACACCATGAATCTATAAAAGTAATAAAAATTCATTTATATATAATAATAATAAACAAAAAAAATAGTTTTTTATTAAATTATTCAAACAAAAATCAAATATTAAATTATTCTATTAACCCTCTACCTTCGTCGCTACATAACTCAATCCTCCGACGCAGCTCTTTAAAGCTATTCTGCACTTCCTCAAATGTTACGGGCAGATATAGTATCTCTTATCCGATTTTTTAATACATTAAACTACATACAAATATTGCAATGAAAATAAGTTTTGCGATATTACTCGTATTACTTATAAAAACATAACCACACATGACATATTAAACATGACACATGTTGCAAGTGGGTTAAGCAAGCCATATATCGAAGGCACTTTCCTAATTTCGAGGATGGAAATTAAAATATTAATAATTAAAGGTTTAAATGACAAAAGAGTTTCAAGTTAAGCAAAAAAGTTCGTCTTATAACATTCTTTTGTAAAATTATAAATAAAGATCTTTTCCCTCTTGTATACTTAATCCGGGGACACACTGTATATTTCATCATTACCGATATTTATGTACAAAGCAGATTGGCACACCCAGTAATGGATAATATGCCGTGATGATATATTTATTTTATTTTTATATTTTATAATTTAATAATAAACTTGTAAGCCTTCTTTCTGGCTATCTGTATGAATTTAGAGTAATTATTTTTTTTAAATAAAACGTTTTATATTTTAATCCATACCAAATAAAAATTTAAACATGCAAATTTTCATTTTTTTACATACTTATATTTAAATGCACTTATTACATGTACTTTCATATTGGTAAATTTGATGAAACAGGTAGATAATAGTTAATTCATATTTGTGTTATTTACATTATGTTTATATATTGAATTATATTTGTCTTTCAGTGCATATTCTTCATTTACATTACAAACCCGTTGTATTCGTAAACTATTTACAGTATTTATTTGGTTAACTGTTGTTGACTACTATAGTACCTCCTTATACGCACTGTGGCACTGTATGAACTACACAACAAACTCGCCATCTGTTGTACAATTCCAAATAAATGTAGACATATTTACAGTTTGCTGTATTACCAACACCACTGGTAGTGGCCGAAATAAGCCAGGTCAAATTTAGCCGCTATGGCAATTGGTGGGGGGGCATCTTTTAGACGCTATGCAATTTAGACGGTATGGAATTTAGACGCTATGGAATTTGGGCGCTATGACATTTAGACGCTATGGCACGTACTCGAAATAAATTAGTGCAAAGTCAACCAAAAATAACAAATTATAATAGATACCGGATAAGAGAAAATGTAAGATACGTAGATGCAACTAATAATGGAATTAATATAGAAGCAAACTCGCAACAAAATCACGATGAATCCAATAATTACATGGCTGTATTCTTAAACAAATTTGAGTCCATGTTCAATCAGTTGATGCAGCAAAATAATATGATAATTAACCTTCTCACGTCACTTGTAAACAAAAAGCAATGACAGACACAACCCAAATAGTACTCTGGAACGCAAACGGACTGACACAACACAGAAATGAAGTTGAAATATTTCTCAGACAAAATAAAATCGACATTATGATGATAAGTGAGACTCATTTTACAGAAAGAAGCTACCTGAAAATCCCAAATTATAAAATATACAATACCAATCACCCCGACGGAACTGCACACGGGGGTGCTGCTATACTAATACGGGAAACAATTGAACACTTCGAACTCGATGAATATAGGAAAGAACATCTCCAAGCGACAAACATTAAAATAAAAGATTCAAGTGGATCACTTACAATATCTGCTGTTTACTGTCCTCCTAAACATCAAATCAAACAAAAAGACTTTGAAGAATACTTTGATAAGCTAGGAAGTAGATTCATCTCAGGGGGAGATTTTAACTCGAAGCACCCACTTTGGGGCTCAAGAACTACTAATCCAAAAGGTACGGAGCTACGAAAAGTACTACTAAGCAAAGGGTTTGGTCATCTCAGTACAGGGAAACCTACATACTGGCCCACTGACCCCAACAAGTTACCGGATTTGCTCGACTTCTTTATTACATACAACGTGTCCCAAAATTACACATCCACCGAGTCAAGTTACGATCTAACATCTGATCATTCGCCTGTAATACTTACATTGAGCTCCACCATAATAATTAAAGAAAAGAGACCCTCACTAATTAACAAAAAAACTAACTGGACTACTTTTGAAAATTATCTGAGTAAAAGTACCAATACGAAAATTCCACTCAAGACAGCAGACGATATTGATGAAGCTGTCGAATACTTAACTTGCTTGATACAGCAAGCAGCTTGGTACTCCACCCCTAATAACAAAACCGAAAGCGACAATACTCCTAAATACCCTAAAGCCCTTCTAGACAAAATTACAGAAAAGAGAAGAGCAAGACGAATCTGGCAACAATCACGACATCCCGATGATAAAAACAGATTAAATCACTTATCTAAGGAAACAAAAAAGTTAATACAAGAGATCAGAAATGAAACCTTCCAAGATTATCTGCGTAACCTCTCCACATCTCCAGAAAAAGATTACTCGCTGTGGAAAGCAACGAGGAGGTTTAAAAGACCAACACCTAGCATCCCACCAGTGACAAAAGCAGACGGTACTTGGGCGAGAGAAAATAAAGAAAAAGCAGAAGTATTTGCAGAACACCTCTCAAAGGTCTTTGAACCCTATCCTTCAACATCACCCGAAGAAGACAAAAACATAGAAGAAAACCTGACAACACCACTGCAATTATCTCCAATTATCAGGCACTTCACTCCAAATGAAATTGCAAGCGAAGTCAACCACTTAAACAATAATAAATCCCCAGGGTACGACTTAATAAACGCAAAAATATTAAAAGCTATTCCAAGAAAGACCATTGTGTTACTGACTCATATATATATAATGCAATTCTAAGAGTGCTATATTTTCCAGTGCAATGGAAATTTGCGCAGATAATTATGATCCATAAACCAGGGAAACCAGGCCATCAAGTATCATCTTACAGACCAATTTCCCTCCTGCCACTACTGTCAAAACTCTTCGAGAAGTTGCTCCTCAAAAGATTGAAAAAAATTATAGAAGAACAAAACTTAATACCACCGCACCAATTTGGATTCAGGGAGCAACACTCTACTACCCAACAAGTACACCGTATAATAACTGAAATAGAAAGCAGCCTCCAACTCAGAAAAATAAGTTCTGCAGCATTTATAGACATCAGTCAGGCGTTTGACCGAGTTTGGCACACTGGTCTACTAAGTAAAATTAAAAACATCTTACCGGATCAATATTATCTACTGATAAAATCGTACTTAAATGATCGTTACTTCCAAGTGAATCATCAGAACAGTTTCTCCCAAATATACAAAATTAACGCAGGGGTACCCCAAGGAAGCGTGTTAGGACCAGTGCTGTACCAGCTCTATACGTACGATCTCCCCTGCCACGAAAACACTGTAACTGCTACATATGCGGACGATACCGCGATAATAGCCACACACGAAGATCCAGTAGAAGCATCGGCAATACTACAAAAATCTCTCGACGAAGTTTGTTCATGGGCATCAAAATGGCGAGTACAAATCAACGAGACCAAATCAACTCATGTAGCATTTACCAACAGAAGAGTAACTTGCCCAAGAATTAAAATTAATGAAAAGGAATTAGAAACCAAAGAGGATGTAAAATACCTGGGAATGGTACTCGAAAAAAGAATGAACTGGCAAAAACACGTAAAAACAAAACGAAAGTATCTGGACCTAAAAGTCAAAAAAATGTATTGGCTTCTGGGTCCCAAATCACAATTATCTCTGGAAAATAAAATACTCCTTTATAAAACTACTCTTGTTCCGATATGGACTTACGGAATCCAACTGTGGGGTTGCGCTAAAAACTCAAATATCAACATTATCCAAAGATTCCAAAATAAAACTCTAAGGATGATTATAAACCCCCCCTGGTACGTTAGCAACCACACTCTACACAAAGACTTCAAGATCCCATATGTCCGAGAACAAATAAAAAAATATGCAACAAGCCACGAAAATAAATTACAAGTCCATCCAAACGAGCTAGCAACCAATTTATTGAACAACGAGGATATCCCCCGAAGGCTAAAAAGGAACATGCCGTCAGATCTCAAATCCACATAATCCTATTATTTAAATAATTATTTATATACTGAGGAAGCTCCACTGGGAACTTACCTCTCACGTGATATGTACATAAATAGATCTAATTTGCTGGTTGACCTATATGGGGTCAGTTGTAAAGAAAATTGATATAATAAAAAAAAAAAAAAAAAATTCGCATATATAAGGGTAGTTTTCATGAAACCAACATTTTTGGTACCACTGGACCACTGGCAACGCATTTGCATTATTTTATCTAATACACAATTATTTTCGTTAAAAATGCTATTTAATTTAATTATTAAGAATAATATCTTATACAACTAATTTTGAATGTATTTTTGTTAACCATATTTCTAATGAAATATGAATTAAAACAGCAGTAAAAAAAATTTTCCTTAAGAAAAGTCGAATTTTTGTTTTTCGAATTTAAAAAAAATCTTTCAGTTTCGTATTCTACACATGTCATACTACTCACCCTTAAATTTATGACATAAAGTTCGTTTCCACCCTGTATATGTATGCTACTTTTGCTACATATTTGTATTTGAAAGTAACTTTGAAGTTTATACCGATTTGCATTGTTTTTTGAAATATTAATTTAATATTTCTTTAAAGACAATATTATTCGCCATTCTCATTGATGCAGTCCTCGGATACTTTGATTTTCTAATTCTGCAGTGATCTGACGCGAGACATGGCTACATATAATTGACCGTGTGTGAAGACTGGATTTTGTAAATTTATGCCAACAAAATCAAACGTTTGACCTTGGGATTTATTAATTGTCATGGAAAATGCTAACCTTATGGGGAATTGTCTCCGTTTTAATGTGAACGGCAAATTTGTGTCGGTATTTAAATCAAATCTAGGTAAATATTTCGTCTGCCAATGAAATATTTGAAATACAGGTTGATGGTATAGAAACAATTTCTTTATCACCATTGCCTACTTTCAACAGGTATTCTGAAAATTCAATTTCGTCTTTATTCACACGCATATTTTGTTTCAAGGAAAATTTCTTGAACAACGGCCATAAGTGACTTCTTAATACCGAAGTTTCTATTATAGCAGTTCTGTGGTTGGTGTAGTTTACTACAGGTAGGCACTGTCGAAAGTCACCTCCTACAATCACAATTTTACCACCAAATGGTAATGTATTGTTCATTAAATCTTTTAAAACTAAATCAATGGCATTTAGGGCATGTTTTGGAATCATTGTGACTTCGTCTCAAATTATTACTTTTGCATTTGTAATTAGTTTGCCTGAAAGACTATTAGCTTTGATTTTACAAACACAACCGTCAGTTACTGGGACTGGCAATTTAAAAATTGAATGAAGCGTTTGACCCCCTTTTAACAATGTAGCTGCGATACCTGTCCAAGCAACAGATATAACTTTTTGTCCTTGTTCTCTTAGGACACTAATTAGCGTGTTGTATAAAAAGGTTATGCCAGTACCGCAATATAATCATTATTCCGGCTTTACCGCCTTCGGTTGCAGCTATGTTGTTCACCTGGTCCATTAAACCACTATACAGCTCTACTTTGAGTGTAGGCTGATTTAAACGAATGTAAGTTAGTCTTTCGGCTTCGACTTTGACATATGCGTCTACAATATATTGCTGAGTAAGTTTCCCAGCTTCTAAACAGGGGTTGAAATGACCTCTGACCGCTAATCTATTCATGTAAAATTGTAACATACTTTGTTTTTTAACACCATTCTTTTGTTTCAAATTCATGTTCCAACCACCGTCGCCGTACGGATATATTATTGGATAAATCATAGGATCGTAATTTTCACTAAATTGATTTATTCTAACTTGACCGCCGGCCCTAGGGTGAATACAAATATCTCTATTTATTGGTGGTTCATCGTCATTTGATGTGAAAACAACAGCTACTTCATTACTTGTTGGTACATTGTATCTACGTTTATCTTTTTTTCTATCGTTAACTATCCACAAGTTAATTTCAGGCATGGTTTGATTAGTTAGATTAGCTTTAGCAATTTCTCTTTGTTCTACTTCTTGTAACATTAAATATGCTTTACAATATGGACTAATTTCTCTAATTATACTATCTAGTTGATACATTATTTCCGGTTTGCATTTTTTGTTATATTCTAGACCCGTGCGTTTCTCTAACGCATCAGCTGAATTAATAATGTACAACTGGTCATATTTTTCAGTCTTTCCGTTTTCAGGATATAATGAAGCGTTTGTATCATGGTAAATTTGACCATGAATACGAAAACAATATGGACCTTGTCCTGGTGGTGGAGAAATATTTGCCCCCATGGAAGCAAAAGCCAGCGCACTATCGAATTGTCTAAATTTCTACTATCTGAATTATTACCTATCATTAGACCTTTGATATATTCAGGAAAATCCGCTATCTGATTCGGATGTAACTTTCCCTTGCGACAGCAATGAGTGAACATGCCATCTGCGGGCTTTTCAAACACAAAGTTTTTGGATGAACATTGTTTGCATAAAACTGTCATTGGGCCTAAACTATGTGACTCTATTTTTAAGTCTAATCCTTTACTGGCTAACATGTAAGTGCCTGAAACTTTATTTTTTTGTTTTTTTGCTACGATTTTAGCTTTATTTATTTCATTATTTTTTAATAATCTGTTTTGTTTTTGTTCATCAGTTTGGTTTTTAGTTAAACTCACAAAATTATCTTTGTCTTTCTAATCGCTTTGCTGTTTGCTCAGGTGTTTCATTCTTTAACCTTTAAGTACGCGCGCACTAAACTATAACCATAGACTAATCTTACTGTATAGACTACTAACGCAAATGGAAAACAGTCAGCGTAGTTATTTGTGGGAGCGGGTGCCGCGGAGTGCGGTGATTGCGCGCAGCTGCTAGCGCTCCGCGTAGATATACGTATATTCTAGAACTACAACGCTCAGATCCCTTCCTTTACCACGTTCCTGTGTGCTTGTATTGTACCATACCCGTACACTTTGTCACTGTTTGGCGAACGGGATTAATGTAAATAAATTTAACTGTTGCCACTCAAAGTGTAATAATTGTAAAAAAATTAAGAATGAAATAATATATAAATAAATATCTAGATATGAAAATTAGTTGAGGATCCAGTTTTAAAATTTATTTTGTTTTATTTTCTTACGTGAAATGAAATATATTTAAAAGTGTGTACGATAATAATATAAATTTATGAATAATAAAAGTTTATAATTAAAAAAATATTATAATTATTGTAAAGAAAAACTGTAAAAAAATGTTAGCAAATTAAATGAAATTTTATATAAGAAATTAGAAGAATAATTTAAAAATATTAGATTTGCAATTAATATAATATTTGATATTAAAATACCCTGAAACAAAATGGGTAGGGAAAAACATTAAATATAGAATTGTTGGATTGATATAATTACGAAGAAAATAATAACAAGCTACTTGTAATAATACTAAAAAAATAAACTTTACTATAAAGATTCTTATAAAAATATTTTTTTCTATTAATTACATATCAAATACATAGATACATAAATATTGTTTAAACACTACACAAATAGGAACATAGTCCGTTAACAAAGGATAATCGTTTTTCTCAGACTGTTGCTCGCGTTTCAAATAACAACAATGGTTTCTGCACCAGATGACACCAAATATTTTAGACCCATAAATTAATTATTAAATGTATTAAATTTCTTATTAATATCGATAGCCATGATGGTATTTGAACAAACAAATGATTGACACTTGCCTGTGAGAGTTCGTCAGCGATATTTTTTTTATTTTAACTTCTTTATTATATTTTGTAATAGATTAGAAATGGTTTGAAGTAAAATAAATGAAAATATTAAATAATAAAAATTGCACAAGGTAAAGGTTATAACGAATTCTGACAGATAAAATGTCAAACATTTGTTTATCATTTTATTCAAATGGCATCATGGCTATCGACAATAAAAAGAAATTGAATAAATTGAATAATTAATTTATGGGTCTAAAATATTACAAATTTTCATGTATTTGGAGTCATTTAATGCAGATTTTTTTATCTTTGTATTGATAGCACAATCATTGTTTTCAGTCGAGACGGCGAGCAAGAGTCTGGATGCCGGATTCATGCAGCAATTTATATTTATAATTTTAATTTATTTATTTTGAATTTATCTTTTTTAAATGAACCATTCATGCAACTCTATATAAATTAAAAATACGCATGCGCACAATGTCTAACAAAATCAGATGTCAGTGATTGTTATTTTGTGTACTGGGGTTAGTGGATTAAAATAGATACTCATATGCGAAAATATAATTTTTATTTGTTGATCGATGATGATTTCTGATGCTCATATGTACGTCAAAACAAATCACGAAATTCGAAAATGCAGTTAAACGCATGCGCAGTATGCAAGAAATTAATCATTTAAGAGCATTCTGTACACTTTGTGTTAGTGGTGCGCTGCGGGGTCGGCATGTGAGGGGACCGAGCACGTTGTTGCTTGTAGGCGGAGCTTATTAAGGGTCACAGATAGTTTTCAGTCAAGAATTTTATGTTTCCAGGTCCAGGCAAACGAAAGCGAAAAGACGTGAGACAGCGCTTATCTATACGAGTAATATCACTGCCTCGTATATTACCATGTAATACTGAAATTATTATAAAATATGATTCAGAATGGAATTCTATGATAAACTAGGTAATAAATAAAATATATGTTTATGTTTCTATTTAAAATAATAAACATTAGCCCAGTTCTTTATCATATTGTAATTATTTGTAATTTTTCGTATTATTTCAGTAATATTCTCATAAACTAATATCAAAATTACTATAACATCAAATTGAGACATCAGAAAATCAAAAATATTTTTTTCAGGAAATGTATGTACCTGAGATTCTTCAATACGAGAGAAACATATAATTATGTAGGTATTTCCTTTAGAATAAAAATATTTTACTCGAAATCAAAGTATAATACAAAAGACAAGAATTTCATTCTTTCCTAGAATTTACTTACCTGGTTTTCCCAAAGAAAATGGAAACATCTATATATAATTGAACTTAGGATTAAAATATTTAAATACAATACATACAAATTTTAATCCCATGAAATAGAATCTTTAGAGACAAAAATTACATTTTCTTGGAAGAATTAAATATCAACTTTAGAAAAATTGTGTTACAATATATTTTAGAGTGTGAATATTTCACTTACATGAAGTAAACATACTGCAGGCAATAAAATATCGCCAGTAAATTATAATTATTATTATTAGGTAGATACAGGAATAAATAAATAAATATTTTTTAATAATTTTCACATTTAATTTTTTAATATACCTGAACAAACCAAAAATGTAAATTAAAATAATTTTTTTACACACAATTTTTTTGTTTGGGCCTCTGTGATATATTGTGGATTTCTTATTTCCATATTTCTAGTAAAACGAGGATCCACAAGTTCCGGAAGAACGCAGTTTAAATAAAACTTCTCTAAATGTGGAAACATATTATTCCAGAATTCCTCATCTTTCTTAATATATTCTATTTTTATAGGATTAGTTTCATGCCCAGTCCACACTCCAAATATACAAATGCTTCGTTTGGTGATATGAAGCTGACCTTGTATTTGGTAATACCAACTGTGTTTTTTGTTTAAATTATATGTCTTGGTCTTGTCATCGTAAGTCCAAAATGTTACCTTTTTCATTTTGATTGCGTCTTCAGGATGAAGTTTGTATAAACCGTATGGACACTTTACTTCTACTAATGTATTTTCATCAACAATTCCATCAGGTGTTGCTCCTAAATATGGTATATTTTCATCTATAAATAGACCGCACGGATTAATTTTAATTTTTTCTTTTTCGGATAAACATTCCAAAGCTGATG
Source organism: Harpalus rufipes (assembly GCA_951394225.1). Lineage (NCBI taxonomy): Eukaryota > Metazoa > Arthropoda > Insecta > Coleoptera > Carabidae > Harpalus > Harpalus rufipes. The sequence goes on from OX596285.1 coordinate 26,711,946, forward strand.
CCTCCTTTTCTTTTCCATGACGAAGAGATGGTACATTGGTCAAATCGCTTTTGTACAATAGTTTTTCCACTAATTTACCGCAACTAGTAGAGTCTCTACGTTTACAAATAGTAGCAAAATTAGAGGCTGTTAATATTTTCCTTCTTTCCTCCATCCAAATACCACTACCAGCTTGCAATAATGTTAGTTTCTCTAACTCGTCTCTCTCTTCTTTTGTTTTTTGTAATTTACTTAAATAAACCTTCATTTCTTCTTTTAACTCGGCTTCTGATATATCGGGCTTCTCACATTGATCCCCGTAATATTTATCATTATTTTTCTGTTTCTCCTGCTTATTTTTCGTTCGCCTTTTTTGAATTTTATTTGATGATTTTCGCATTCTTCGCATTTCCACAAGTTTACTGTATTTTCCAGGACTATTTCCTTGGCACAAGGTTTTATGTAGTTCATAATGTGGTCTTCTACTATTGAAAGAGACAACGGCAGCATAAGAGCGAGATTTATAGGAACGGCGAGCACTATAGTTAATTCTCTTACCCCCTACAAACTTGGCTATTATGGAGTTAAAATGTTCAACAACATTACTATTCACATTATGAATTAAGCTTCTTGCATGTAAAGCTAACTGTTGTATAGCTCTTTCTAATTTCGTATGCACCGCGGGATATTCTGACCGAAGAGTCTGATAGAAATTTTCCTCATTTTTCTTGGTACAAAAGTAATCGTCACAGTCTTTATGTTGACCAAATACGTGACAAAGTGAATTTGTTATATCAGTTTTTAATTCTTTTACAGAATTTATGTTATTTTCTTTCTTCCTAAAATTTACCGCTCCAACTACAGCATTTCGCAATCTCATTGTTTTTCCTTCCAATTTACTTTTTAAAGTTTTATTGAATTTATAGTCTTGCTCTATTTGATGTATTTTATTACAAAAATTGCGCAATAGATGATTTGAACATTCTATTTTTTCGACAGTTATGTCATTATATGGACGAGCTTCCAGTATTTTTTTGTAGGTATTGCTATCTCCATCCGCAATAAATTTCCCATATTTAATATTGTACATCTGAAGACTCATTTTAAAACCTTGCGCTAATATTTCCGCTTCCATACCCGATGAACTGCCACTATAATTTTTGTAGCATACATGCTCCTTTGCCTCTGTTTTATTTGATTTTGCTCGCGCACAAATACTGCAGAATTTATTTTTAATGCCAATATATATTACTTCCCCAAATTTATGTCCGATAATTGCAGCAGCACCTGAGAGAGCATTGTAATTTTTTCGATATGATCTTTTTGACCAACATCCATCAGCAACAACTGTTATTATTGGCACACCGTTAGAATCAACAGAATTTGTTTCTATGGCATATTCTGCTTCTTTTTTAGCAGCCTCTTCCATATTCTTTATAGCTGCTTCTTCCCAACCATCAGAAACTATTTCGTGGTATTTTTGGTATGTTTTTCCCGACATGCATGGAATGTTCAGTGAACCCATAACTTCTTCTAAATTGTAATTTCCGCCACCAATACTCATAATTCCGGATACAGCAGCAGCATTTATATTTAACATATTTGTACCAGACGGCTCAGATGCAATATGAAATATTTTATTACACATATTACAATTCAGTTTAAAAACAGATAACAAGCCCTGTCTCTTTTCACCAATAATTGCAATATTACTGAAAGAGCATCCAAACTGGGGAGAATGATTCGATAATTCTTGCAATTTTCGAAAAAAATATTCGATGTCTATAATCCTACGACCAGTTACTGCATGTTGAGGATCAGTACTTATATTTAGTGATTCTTTCTTTGCCGTAGCGTCATAAGTTTCTGAAATATTTATTATTAGCGAATGAGGAACATTAATAATAATGTGTAACACACCTTTGTTAACTGGATCTATTTCGTTAACACTCCAGGAACTGCAACCAGGTTCTAGATAAGATGAATCTACGGTATTTGCATTCTCTCTAAACAAAAAGAAAAAGTTTAAATATCTATTTCAAATAATAATAATATAAAAATACCTCATATTTGGTGAAATATTTCCTTCATCAGGATTGGAAATTAATTTCTGACTCCTAAAAAATTAAAAGATGTAAAATTACAGAAGTTGATACATCAATTCCTAATTTTCATTACCTGTTGTATTGTTTCAAACTCCTATGTTTCCTTCGTCTTGAACTCAAAAACATACGTTTCTTGCTACCATATCTTGAGTCTTTGTTCATTTTCAGAACAAATAATAAGGAAGCCTGTAAAAATTTCAATAAAATAAATTATAATTTATTATGCATTGCTTAGATACTGTATATTCAATTTATAATTTATTGTTTTATGTTATATGTATTCGGTTTTGTCATTCCTTGAAAATTAACATATGATTCGAAATCGATAGGAAGATTTTATTAAAATTTATTTCCAAAATGTTTTATATTTCTTTATAAATACGTACATATTATTATATTATTATTTTACAAACTTCTTCATAGTGATTTTTTTGCAAAATGACATTATTTGTTGCTAATGTTACGAATCGATAAAAATTACTTCATTTATGAAAAACACATAAATTAAATTAAAAATGGGTGAACTATGGGTGTCATTAATTTTCAAAGAAATAATAAAAGGAACACATGTTATTTTTGTTTAAAATTAAATTTCAAATTTTAACTATCTATAAAAAAATATTTTTTAATAATAAATATTTATATTGTGTAATATATATTTCTTAATTTTTGTAAAACTACTGTTTTTTTTTCTTCATTCAAATGGGTATTATTAACTAAAGGCGGATTCATGCAGTCATTTACATTTACGTTTAATTTAATTTTTCTATTTCGGTGTTCTTATGTTTCTATAAACGCACTGTTTTGTACTGCAAACACGACGTTTAGAAGATCTATAAGCGTACTATTTTTGGCGCCTTTCATGTTCTCGAGTTGGTAGTCATGCTTTCATAACTGACAGATGACAGGTAACCTCAAAATGGTAAGTTGTTGATAATATTTCAACATATTACTTTTAATTATGGATTTTTATACTTTCTTTAGGTGATAGGACTAGAAAAAAATATAATATTAATTTCACAACCAGAATCAGACCTTGAATCATAAATACAATACACCTTGCAATACACTAATTAATCAATAGTTGACAAAATATGAAATTTCAATTGTTAGCGAGAAGCGTTACCAACATAAACATAACTAACAAAAAAATACCTAGTCATAATTTGACGTCGCAATTTAAATAAATTTAATCGTAAAAATACCTCAATAGAAAAAATAGTATAAAAAACACGTATCATAAAGCCTGTTGACGCACTCGTCCTTTGTAAAACTCGCCTAGCGGCTCGTTTTCCAAACTTGGACTCGTACGTTAACAGATTGCCTTATGATACTTGTGTTTTAATGTACTATTATGTTCTCATTTATCTTTCATTTTCATTTAATTTATAAGATAACCAACTTTCAATTTTTGAATATAAATGAAAATGAAAACTCAATACACATGCGATATTTTAAAATATAAAAATGTTTCATTGGAATTTCTGTCAAAGACAAATCAAGAAAAATAAATTTTGACGGTAAATTAGTTGATTTAGTGAGACTAAACGCACTAATTTATTTGTATTTATCAGGTTAGTTTATTCGTAATACGCTATATTTCCATTTAATATATTAATCTAAACTATGACACATGTCACGAATGTCAGTCACAGTCATACAAGACAAAATATTCGTAGTGCAGTATTCTTTATATTTATTTCTACATATAGCCACAAAAAAAAGGACTATAGCGTAGGGTACCAATAATTTTGCGCAATATTGCAAAACCAAAGTGACAGTCTCACTCAAAACGGATTGAGTACAGACTACGGTCAAGTGTGAGCCCGTCATATATTATGTCAATATACACATGCATTCATTTATCATTTGTTAATAACTTTATACATAATATTCTATTTTAAATAAATTATTATTTCGAATTTTAAATGGCACAAAATTGGCGCCTGTTGTGCACTCTCCACGCCAGCAATGAGTGCTCGTGAGGTGAAGCCGGGTAAGCGCCCGCACGGAACAAATATTTCATCATTACCGATATCTGCATACAAAGTAGATTGGCACACCCAGTAATGGGTAATATGCCGTGATGATACATTTATTTATTTCTATTTGATTTTCATCGTAAATAAGTCAAATTGACAGATAGCAGATATTGTTTTTCATTCTTAACCCACTAAAAAATAGCTATAAAAATCAAATTCATTTACATTTTAATTGAAATTTTCTCAATATTTTTCTTATGTTAGGAAATAAAATGATTACATGGTTGAATTCAGAAAAAATACTCTATAGAATGTGCCTAAAAATATATATCATCCCATTTAAAAAAATTAACTTTTCTGTGTCGTAACTTGAGAACAACTTGTTTTAAAAAAAAAATTACTCCCTAATCGGATGTCTCCTTTGGTATACTATTAGATTGTCTTATAGTATTTTATTGTATCTTTAATAATACAGAAATTATTTGAGGTAGCTTGTTTAGCTGTTACACCTGTATATCTTAATTTTTATTACAATTTTAATAAACAAACATTTGCATAAACTTACCTTTCTATCAAAAAATGGAGCACAGACACAAGTTTATAGTCTTTAGATATAGTTCTCAAACACTTCACTTGCACTTTCACACAAAAATTTACAAGGGCAATAAATCAAACAGACCGCTCGCTATGTACCTGCTATAAGCAAACCCACTTGACAAATAACTGCAAACTATCTGTGGATCAGGCCCTTCTTGAAGTTTCTAAAAATTCCGCAAGGGACCAGCACAATTTGCTGCGTAAAAATGATATTTTGTACATTTACGGCTATGCAAATATCTTAATAAATAAACACTAAATTAAAAAATTTCAAACTGAATTACAATATATTATGTTTATTCTTGGTTTGTACGGTGTTACTTTTTGATTTTTTTTTCTTAAATACGCTTAAAACTATATTTTAAATATGCCAATTTTCTTAAACTTTCACACTTGTTTTTTATTAATCTACGCATAAAATTATAAAACTGGCTCCATAGGAACCTTAATTTATCTTTCCCCTAACAGATCGTGCTTAGTTTGTATCAAAATACTCATTAGATTTTTAGATATTTGAATAGCCGTGAAGCGGATTTTACGTCTGATTTCTACTAGTACAGAATGCTCTTAATGGGCGTCATACAAAAAAAAATGATTGATTTTTTTCTTCATATGTCAAAAATTTACCTAATATTATGCATATATTCATAAAAAATATTTATTATTATTATTATACTTTTCATTCATGATTTTCCTTTTAAATATTCTGAGTCTAATCGTGTGACGTAATGGGTATGTACACATATACAATAATAGTCACGCACACACGTACTGTACATGAATGTCGGCGTGTAGCAGCATCAGCGCACTAGCGAGCAACAGCTGCAAGGTCACAAACCTATAACGTCATTTGAAATTGTATATAAAATTTAAAAAAATATTTCTGTAAAAACTAGAAACGTACGTAACATAAAATATATATTTATGTTAATAGTTTTAAATGTACTTTCAGAAAATAAATAAATTGAAAAATGTGGTATGACCCCATTTAAAAAGATAAAAAATAGCTATCTTATAAATTAAGTTAAATGAGAAATGAAAATTAAATTAAATGGATGCATGAATGGGTACATATGAAAACATACAATTATCTTTAAAATTTAATTGAAATTAAATTTAAATGAAAAATGCTGCATGAATCCGGGATAAGAATTACGAATTTCCCGTGTTAACGGGCTATGTTCAGGTTTCAAGTATTCACCCGATATATAAGTTAAATATGAATAACAAACATTATAAATAAATGGTATAATGTATGGTAGAAAAATAATCATACATCACACTGGATTTTGGAATATTCATTTATTTTTCAAAATTTTAATTTTTTTGTCAAAAACTGTTTTGTTCTTTGTCATTACTCAGCCATTTCACATGTTTCATTATTAAGCAATGAATTCCATACATTATAATATATTCTTTATGAATTTTGCATTCATCAAACCAGGTTGGCAATTTTTTCGAAATTAAATTAACACATTTCTCATACAAATATTTTTTTATGCCAATTATATATAGTAGATTTTTAAAGTCATTTGAAAAAATTTCACAGCATAAATTTATGACTTGACGAACATCTCTAGTTGGTATTTTTAAATAATTAATTTGTGCATTGCACGAATAGTCTCTATTTATTATTAATAGTTGATCTGGATCACTCATATTCTTTGCTGTGTGAAGTTTTTTATTACACGTTTCACATTTGAATTTGTCAATACAGCGCTTCACTAAAAACCCACCAAAATATACTATACTATTAGAACTCATTGTACCGGTCTTATAATTTAAACTTAGGTCAGTTGATTCATCGGAGGAAGAAGTTGATATTTCCACATCCACATTACTGTCAATATTTTCATCCGCATTATTTTTGTTTTCGCTCTTATCTTCTAAATCTACACAAATGTATTTATTATTGTCAATTTCGCAATTTGAATTTTCTACTTGATCTTGTAAGCCTGAAGTTATAGTTCGTTGTAAAGCAATTCTGAATAACTTTACTGTGGGATTGGTACTGTGTCCGCCATGCCTTCTAATAGATAAAAATAAATTTTCTAAGGGGTCCTGGTTCAATCTGTTCGTTAAAAGGAATAAAATATCTTGATTTTTTAGATCATTCCATAACTGGATAATGCCATTAACTGTTTGCAATAATCCCGAAATGCAGTAAATATCTTTCCGAATATTTCCTTTTTTATTAAAAACTTTCCATTTCTTTATCCAATGTACAGCATTAATTAATGTTTCTTCTACAAGTGGACTTGACGAGGATAAGGCACATTTAAAAGGATTTACATTATTTAAGGTTTTACTATTCAAACAATCGAAAAGATCATTTAATTTTTGAATAAATTCGGCAGTTTCAAGGGCACTTTCTGTATCGACTATTTTAAGTTGTTTGGCAGTTTTTATAGCTGTAGAAAAAGAACGACTAAATATCTGAGTAGCAAGTTTAACATTCATTTTTTGAAATGAATTTGAAAAAATATGTGCATTTGTAATTTTAGTCAAACAGCGTGTAGTATTTTTATCATTAAAATAAGTAATTTTTATGTCATCCCAAGATACCTTTGCTTTATCTATATGAATATCATTTTTCAATAAAATATTTCTCACACTTTTAAAAAGATGTGGAATGTCGTGTAGTGCAAAAATTTTTTTATTGCCTATATAAAAATAAGGATCTGTTTCTTTAACATCTAATAAACTAAATAATTTTCGATTGTTTGAACCCTGGTCACATATTACAGCTCGTATAGTAAATCCCAAATTTTGAAGTTTTAAAATTATTTGTTGCAGTAAATCTTTTAAAATGTGGCCTTTAACAGGACCTGCGCTTATAACGTACGCTATTGGAAATTTCCAAGATGAAAATAATCCTCTCAACATGAAAACTAATGCTTGTGTTCCAATATCGGCAGATCTTCCCAAAAAACCTAAATCACTTACTCCTTCGATTTTATCCTTGGTTTTATTATATTCTAAGCCCTGCTTAATTGACATTTCATCTAACATCAAAACAATGTTTTTTTCCATGTCATTCATACTTTTGGCTTTCAATTCTAATTTTGAAAAAAAGTTTGATGCTATCCCTGTTGATAAATGTAAAATGTTTATCCATCTAGTAACAGTTGAGAAAGCAGGGATATTGAATTTTAAATTTCTCCTCATATATTTATAAGTGCTAGGAGATTTAAAGAATAAACTTAGTGCAATATTTTTTTCAGATTTTGTCCATTGTTGTCTTCTTGTCTTCTTTGTTAACATACCGATAAAAGTATTTGCGTTCTTATTATTGGTTGATAATTTATTTTCCAAGAAATGTACTTTTTTCTTTAAATAGTACAATTCATTTCTTTTATTTTTCAACAAACGGGATTGTTTTTTGACGTGCGTTAACAGTTTAGTAGGAGATTTTCTTTTCTTTGGTGTAGAAATATCAGTAACAATAAAACCTGTTTCATTCCCTTTTTTACATGGTGAAAAATCAAGTTTTCTTTTCGCTGTTTTTTCCGGCGTTACAATTTTCATGACTCCTGCAGTTGTTTGTATTTCAAAATCTATAGTATCACATGCTCGTTTGTAAGTTTTTTTCAGTGTTAACACTTTCAGTTTTTCAGGGGACAGTCTTTCAGTATGTTGTGTGGATGTAGATGGAAGTTGAAGGTTAAATGGTTGTGGTACAGCATTTGGTAATAATTTGTTTCTAATAATGTCGTTAACAAAACAACCGGTATCAAAATGATTTTGACATACAAGTTTAGATGATAATTTCTGTTCTGGTAATGTTAAAAGGTCAATATATCCACAATTTTTGAGCCAGGATTCACAGATTTTTTCGTTCCGTACGGGAAAAGTAAAAAAATGTAATTTAGGGTTGAGTCTTCTATTGGAAGTACATAAATAATAAGAGCATTTTTTATATTGTGCCATTTTAAATAGTTTTAATTATGTTGTCCTCGACTCCTGTAAGAAATTTTTTTGTATTTAAAATAAAATTATTATAATAATATTACGAATAAATATAATTATTTTGTGTGACGGGGCACCCGTAATTATTATTTAAAAAAATCGTTTGATTTGCACCATAAAAATAATTTTATTTCAACATGTATTTATTTAAATACTAGCGTTCAAGCGTAGGAGTATGAATTATTACACGTAAAGTCAGCTAATATTGCAACAATGTTATTTGTTATGGATTGTTATAAGAGTGCAAATTGTGAAATATATTTATAAATATTAACTAGGTAGTGTTCAATTTGCACCGTAAAAATAATTTCATTTCAACATTTATTTAACTAATACCATTACCGTATGAATTAGGCCTTATCTCGGCCAATAATGCAACAATGTCATTTCGGCATTTACGAGTAGTATAGATTATAAAGGTTCAAATTTTGAAATTTATTTATTATTAACTAGGGTTGTGCTCAATATGCAGCCTGAAAGTATTTTTTTCTATTTCGGTGTTCTTATAGATTTATAAAAGCACTGGAAACACGTCGTTTACAACATAAGCACACTGTATGTATTAATATAGACAATCAGACAAAATTCACAACACACAATATACAAACTATCAAAATGTGAAATTTTAATTGATTAGCGGGAACACCAAGTCATATTTGGACAAGTCACAATTTTTTAAAATCTCATTGTAAAACATGTTTCATAAAGCCTGTTAACGCACTCGTCCTTAGTAAAACTCGCCTCGCGACTCGTTTTCCAAATTTGAACTCGTACGTAATTGTGGTACTTGTTTTTTAAAGTACTATATTTAACATATATTTATTCATTTATTTATTTATCTATTTGACGAGTAACAAATAAATACATGTCGAAATGAAATTATTCTTAGGGTGCAAATTGAACACTACCGTAGTTAATAATAATAAATACATTTCTTGATTTGCACCATTGTAACAATCCATAATAATAATAAATGTCATTGATGAGCTGTAAGTACGTTCGTGTAAAGTTGTCACATAAATAATGTAATTGTCCATAACTTTAGAATTAATAAAGATAGGGAAATATTTTAGGATGCAAATTTTGTTGTACACTATCCCTTAAAAATAATTAAATTTTAACACTTTATGTGCTGGTAATTAAAAAAGTAATTGTTAATAACTTTTTAATTTAAAAAGATAACAAAAAATTTTGGTCTAATAAGTGCAAAATATTTGAAAAATTTTAACATTTGCAGGCACAGCCACACTTTTGCCCGGTAGCAGAAACGTTCATCAACGCTTTGTTTAATTAACGGATCATCAAAACGAACAAATGCAACGCGATTTTTTGACAGCAATGATTTAAATGTCATAAGAATAAGGAAACTGATTTGAATTTGTTCATTTTGATGGTTCGTTAATTAAACACAGCGTTGATGAACGTTTCTGCAACCGGGCATTTGTATGCCAACTTCAAAAACAACTCGGGAAAACAAAATATATTTTAATATATGATATAAATAAATTATTTGCTCAAGCAGAAAGAAATTTGTAATAATCATTTTCTGGAGTTTTATTTAACAGTTCGAGAGTTTGTTCTTCTTGTTTTCATTACTTATTTTATTTTGATATCCGGATAACTAGTGTTGCCGTGAGACTCGAGATCAGACTCGGTCTCGTCTCGTCTCGCTTCGAAAAATCGAGACGGGACCACAGTTGAGTCTTGAGGTCAAATTCGAGACCGAGACGAGACCAATATCTAGTCTCGAGTATCACATAATGTTTTAATAATTATAGTCTAATTGTGATTTTTTTAAGTAGGCACTTAATAAATGTTATCCTTACCTTTAGATAAGTAGGTTCAAAAACACAACAGAAAATGCAGAACAATAATCATTAATATATCCGTAATATACGTATAGAGAGCACAGGACAGTTGCACTTTTACTATCAGGACACGGCATTCACGAATGCTAGCAAAAAGTAAAACTAAACTGTTTTGTATTAGAAAATAGATTCTATTGTAGGTACCAAGAAATAGCCTGCATTCATTTTATAACGAAAATATTGTTGCATAGAAACAATAACTAATAACTGATCACAAAGCAAAACGCAAAACGCACAACGCACAAGACCACACGCAAATGCAGCTGCGAGGATGCAACATAAAAGACATAATTATTTTGCCAGTTTAAACAAGAAAACAAATAAATAACTGTTAAACCTTAAACATTTAAGTTTAAGTTTTAAAAATTAATGTCAATATTAAAATTATATAACAAATGATAATTTGTTTTTTTTTATAAATTGTCAATGAGATTATTTTAATCTTTTGTTGCAGGAAATTTATTAAGTACTTATTTAATAAAAATACCTTCTTTCTTAATAGATATTTTTGTAATACATAATTTGACCTTGAAAAGACGAGACTCTCGCCGAGACGAGACTTAGACAACACTATGCAGATAACTTTTTCGACAGTGCTGAATTTGTTTATACGAGTATAATGTACCACGAGCTTTGGGGATGATGTTTATGTGTCAGGCGGATAGGATGACGTGCACATATTTATTTACGAACACTTACCTTAGGACTAGATCTGGTGCAATAGCTGATAATGATAATATGGTTTACACAAAATTACGAACTACTTAAAATTTACAAATAATAAGTTTATAAAATATACTTTTTCTCTGTCTATTACTTGTATTATTCATATTTCACCATCCTTTTCCCACAGTCTGGAAATCTCATGGATAAAGATAACTAACTTATCGACGAAGAATTGCAATCGCATACTGCCATTCCGCGTCCAGAGATGTCGCTACTATCTCGAGGAATTTTTTAGCATCCATATACGTTAGGAGTCTATATAGTATTAATTAGTCTATGCTATAACATAAATACGCGCGCGGTGTATTCCAGGCACCCGCCCTAAAATGTCACTAAAGGATCGTTGTTTTTAATAAATAGTATACTTATTATAGAAATAATGTATATTTAGACACATTAGGCAATATTAAACAAACAAACATATAAAATGTTATAATTGTATCAACAAAAAAAATATTCTTAACTAAAAACAATTTCTTGCAAAAAATTGTCACATAGGTTCTGCAACTAAATGACTACTCACTATTATTCTCGCTATCATCACCAATAGTACACTCTTCACAAGTTAAGACTGAATGCTCTTTACATATCGGAGTGTTACACGTACGACATGACATGGTTGTCACCCTATTTTTTTGTCTTCCACAATAAAAACACCGCTTTCGTTTTTTTTGTGGAACTTCCTCGTCCTGCTCTTCTTGACGACTTTTGTATTTACGTAGAAACAGTTTGATATCACAAGGTAAGGACTTTAATTCAGCTCTTTCCGACAGTTGTTGTTTCATCAAAGACATAGACAATTTTTTAAGGAATATTCTTCTATATTTTTGACCTTTCTCGATGTTAGTGGCGTTGTATAAAATTTGACTATTTATACCTGCTATGTTTATCAATTGGAAAAATAAAGCCAAAGGCCACCTTCTGGTTCTTCTGCTTACGGAGTATGTGCCGAACATTTTATCCACGGTATCGACTCCCCCTTTATTAGAATTGTAGTCCATAATAATGGTCGGCTTATTGGTTGTAGGATCTATCTCAGAATCATCGTGCATCGTAGACAGCAGAACTACTGCCCTATTCTTTTTTGGGGTATAGGACACAATAGTGACCTCCTTTTGAAATCCAAAGATAAATGAACCAGCTTCCTTCTTTTTGTCTGGCAAGAACTCTGACGGCAGCTCTCTTTTTTTTTTTTTTGGTGTTCCAACAATTGTAGTTTTATCTTTCAAAAGTGCTATCGCCAAAGGGTAACTTGTATACCAATTGTCACAAGTCAAATTTTTGTTTTTCCTTTCCATATCTGAAGCAAACGGTGGGTGATATCAGTTGGTGTATTCGATTTTTTGTAGACCCCTTCTGGTTGTTGACCACAATATACCTCAAAAGTGCTAACGTAAAATGTTTTAAGAGTCGCATAAAACAAATACTTTTAACCCATATTTTGCAGGTTTGTTGGGAATGTACTGGATAAAGCTGCACCTGCCCCTAAAGGGTATTAACATTTCATCAATTGTCACATATTCGCCAACACAATAGTTATTTTTACATTTTTATGCAAAACGGTCAAGGGTAAATCGAAGAGCAGCAAGTTTGCCATTTTTTTCTGTCATCCCTGGTTGTTTTATCATCGAATCTAATAGCAGCAAGCAAAAATAGGAACCGTTTTCCGCTCATACAAGCTCTAAATATTTCTGATCCGGTTCCATCTCTAGTTCACAATTCAAGAAAATGTGAATGGCTTTGCTTTTTTGTTCCTGCTAGTAGTAATAAACCAATAAATGCTAATATTTCGGTTTTTGTGGTATTATGTGCATCACGTGGACGGCTATAGCTTATTCTCATTTTCGAAATCTCTAAGTTTGTACATATTTTCAATAATATCATCAGTAAAAAAATTCCCAAAGGCACTTATTTCATCGGTTATATTACGTGCGCATTGCTTACGTCCAGGAAATATTTTTACGATGTTTTTCCTATTAGTTTTACTAAATTTACTTACAATTGGGACTTTTTTCCACTTAGTCTTTTTATCTTTAGCCACAAAATATTCTTCACCATTTTCCATATCTTCATCGCAGTCTGAATTCTCTTCGTCAAGATCTAAATTTCGTTGATTTGAGTCCGCTTCACTCAGTTCTTCTTCCGAATCTGTTTGGTGATCACTATTCTCAATAAATTCATTATCTGATGTATCTGATTCTCCGCCCACTTCTTCTTCAGATTCATCATCCATAATGAAGTTCATCTTCAGTAAGTCGTTCTGGGTTTCTGACTGGTATACGATGCCTACAAAAACGATTTTTTAAATTTAAAATTGTCTACGGCTACTTATATGAACGTAAAAATCCAAAATAATATGTTTTATGTGAAGAAACATAATTCAAAATGTTCAAAAAATACTTACATTACTACGCGCGCGGTGTATTCAAGGCACCACTCGAAACCGCTGTTAAGTTTATTTTAAACTGCGAAGTAACCTCTGCGACAACACGAACAGTACAGACATGGGTTGTAACTAACGCATCTATAATAGGTTAGATCGATGCCGCAAGCACAGATAATACAAACACTACGTTACAAGATACGACAAACCCAGCAAAGAAATATTTTTCAAGTTTAAAGCGCCTCTTATGGCTACTTCCTCGAACTAAATAGTGCGCGCGACGAATGCAGCTGATACAAATATTAAATATTTTAGAAAGGAATGAGGAAAGAAAAAATATAGTTGATATAATTGATAATATAATATGTACATTAACAATATATTTTAATTTGTATTAGAAAAATCTTAAAACTGAGATTATGTACAAACCTTGAAAACTACAAATATTTACAAAACTAAAAATTTACAAAATTTAAAACTACAAATAATATAATACAATATTTACAATTCAATGTATTAATTTTAAAAAATTGTCTACACTATCTAGGGTTTTTGAATTATTGTTTTTCATTTTCTCGTTACATAGCCTTAAAAAATATATTAAACATATTTTATATAATTTTTGTATAATGAAATAATGGAGACTTTTGTGTCTCTCACAAAATATATTAAAATCAAATTTTTTTACTAAATGTTCTTTTATCTTATTTTGTTTCAGAAATTCGTAAAAATTTTCAAATATATATTGTCTTCTACTTTCAACTATTTGAATGAAATTCGAACTTGCATATTTTAATTTTTTTTTTGTTGGGATCATATTCCTTCTTCGACGTGTAATTATGACAAATGTCGTCTTTTGTAGAAAGGAAAAATTCCGTGCATTTCTCGCAATTTTGAAATTCGACATTATTTAAAATATACCCAGCAACGTACGCTACCGTATTTTCTCCTACGGAATCAGGCAAACCAGGAAGTGGAAGGGTTAATGGTGGAGAAGGAATGGATGAATGAGGATGATTTGAGTCGGAGGACGAGGAGTTTTGGGTCATGTTAAGGAGAATATTGTACGAAAGGAGTAATTCCTCACCATCATCCTCACAATTAGAACCGAGCGTACACTTAACTGCGTTTGTCAGAACTGCAGTTTTGTAAGCGCCGGCGAATTGAGAGGATGATGGACGAGTATTAGCTCCGCACAGACCACGTACACAGCTGAAGAAATTCTCTACAGGATCTTGATTAAGAGATCTTAAAGCAAGATAACTTAAACCAAGATTCTGTAAAGAATTCCACAGATATTGTGCGTTTCTGATCGTTACAATTAGAAGGGCAATAGAAGGTGGTGTCGGGACGGTTTTGCTTTTGACGGGATCGTAAAATTTGATGTTGGTTAAAATTTTGATCGCCTGATTCCAAAATTCGAACAAGTTTTTGTTATTTTTTGACATTGGCCTGCCTAACGGTTTCGGGGAACTACCACTGGAATTTAATGAATCAAATAAATCATTGATAAATTTTAAAAAATGTGCAGTGCCCTCGGCGTCCATTACTTTGTTTTCCGAGAGAATATACATCAATGACGCAGTGGATTGACTAAACACTTGTGTCGCTAATTTAACTTTCATTTTTTGACGGTGAGTAGGATAAACATGTTTCAGTGTTAATTTTGTCCCCTTAAAATTTTCATTAAGTCCATCCCTTTTTTGTAACTCTACTACGTCAGCCCACTTCGCAGTTTTCCCTTCATATATAATGTCTTTGGTCATAAAATTATTTCTTACGCACTTTATAAGATGTGGCACATCAAAAAAGTGAATAATTTTATGATCACCGACATTATATACAAACTCGTTGTTGTTTCTCTTGGAATCAAAAGTGAGGGAACGCACTGCCGCAACATTCCAGGAACCTCCGTCGCTGACCGACGCAACAACTTTAAATTTTGTTTTATTATGCACCGCGGTTATTACATCTGTTATCATGTTTTTCAACATGTACTGATTTGCCGCGGTTCGGGTGTAGTAATAAGCCACCGGTTGTTTCCACTTTTTCACTACGCCGCGTAGCATGAAAACCAAAACGTGGTCGGCGATTTTTGGATTAGTATTGCACGTTGTGAAACCGCTAAGATGCTACTCATTATTTTTTCCATGAAAGCTTAAATTTTTGGAAATTTCCATTTCATCAAACAAGAGACAGCAATGTCTATCCCTTTCATTGAGAGATGACGATACTTGATTTAAATATTTAAAAAAATCGTCGTTAATTCCAGCTTCCAAAAAGCATAAACTTAGTGTTCGTTGTAAAGTTTTAATAGAAGGTAGAGGTAAAAATTTCCGCAGAAATCTAAAACACCGAGGACTGTGCTTGTAGATAGCTAAAAATAATGACTTTTCGTCCATAGTGTATCTACGTGTTTTTTTGCTTTTCGCAAAATTCCTTAAAAGGGAAAAAACAAATACTTTTAGCATTTTAGGTAATTTGCCCAAGATCCCTGAAAATACTAATTTTTTTTCTTTTCTGTGGGTCTGCGTCAATGTTCGTCCCCTTCTTTTGTAGATACGCAGCAGGTTCTCCGTATTTTTTATCTTCTGGTACATTTTCGCCTTTCGGGGAGTCAATTGATGTTTCCTGGTGTAACTGATGTCTCTCAATGTGAAAGAAGTATCTAATAAAAAAATGAATACAATGTAGTAAATGCTTCTCACTACAAAAGCATGCAAGTAAACGGTAGAAAAAAGTAGGAAAGTTTGATTTAAATAAATGATAAAAAATTAATTAATTTTGTTTTACAAGTTTAAATTTAATATATTTTGATACGATTTTTTAATACTTCATTATGATTTTTTCCTGGTTGCGATCATGCAAGTAAATTCATTTTTAATACCTTTACATTTGCTTTGAGAAACATCCACCCAGTACTCATTTTCAGATATCTTCCGGCGTTTTCTGGGAGTCTTCATGAATTCATTACTCAACTCTGTAAAAACAAGTAAATATAAATACTCTACTATTATTACCACAAATTAATTAAGAATTTTAAAGAGAATGAGTTTCGGAAAATTATTTTGGCTAAAGTCTAGAATACGGATTAAACTCGAAATGCATTTAAATGATCAAATATTATATCTATATAATAAAGAAAAAAAAAAAAGAAAAACATGTTTCCACGTTCTAATTTCATGTTTATATATCATATTTTACATGAACGAATAGAGTCCTTTTAAAAAAATGCATATTGAGTTTAACTCGTATTCTATACTAAAGCTGTTCGATTATGGTATTCAATAATCGATTATTGACTATATAAAAATAATCGATTAATCAAATAAACAATCGATTAATCAAATAATCAAACATTGGATTAATCAAATATTTGCTTAATCAAATAATGAAGAATATGAAGAAAACCTAATAAAATAAGCAACAACACAAAAATACAAACTTCGTGCTACAATGGAAGGGTTTATCATAATTCAAATTCTTAGTAGTAATGCTTTGTTCTTAATGCCTTTGCAGTTTTCCGAAAATCTACTTATCTTGGATGTACCGTTAACTTATTGGGTATTGAAATAATACCTGAGTTTAAAAGCACTAGTAATATTACTTTATAAAAGATTCTTTTCATTTGGTTAGCTTAAAAAAGCAGGTGTACATGATGTACAATCATCTTTTTTACAAGTCATCTGATACAACATAAATATCAACTTGTCAAATAACTAAATAATAAAACGTTGAATATATACTTGATTAATAATGGCCGCAAGTGCGCACATCTTTTTTGCTAAAAATGGTGGCTAGTTTAGTCATAGTGGTGCCTCGAATACACCAGCGCGCGTACTTAAAGGTTAATAAATACTGAGGGTGCGCTAAATAGTTTTATAGGCTTACAAAATTTTGATATTTTGAATTTTATTTTAAATTCAATAGATTTAGTATATAGTGACAATCGTGTTCACAAATTAAGCATAAAAGAAAAAGTTATTTTATGCTTAATAAAATTAAAGTGCGATTTAAGTTTTGCTATTTTATCTGTGTTTTTTGGCATCAGTCCTTCATTATGCATAATGTACTTCACACATATGTGTAAAATTATTCCAGCTGTTTTAAAACCTGCAATAGTATTTCCGACAAAAAATGAAATTGATAATAATATGCCGATTTATTTTCAAGAGTTTAGGGCTACACAAATAGTTCTTGATTGTACAGAAATATTTGTACAAAAACCAAAATGTTTATGATGTCGCATACGATTCTATTCCCATTATAAATCATCCCAAACAGTCAAGTTTATGATTGGCGTAACATCAGCAGGCTTAATTAGCTTTTTAAGTAAACCTTATGGGGGGCGTGCTTCAGATAAAATAATATTTGAGCAGAGTGAAATTATACAAAAATTAGAATCTGGATGTGCAATAATGGTTGATAAAGGATTTTTAATTGACGATTTGTGCAACAAGTTTAATATAAAACTATATAGGCCACCCTTTTTGAAAAATAAATTACAATTAGAAGCAAGTGAAGCAAATTTCAATAAAAAAAATTGCAGCTGCAAGAGTTCATATCGAACGTTGTAATCAGCGTATAAAAAGTTTTAAAATTTTAAGTGGTAAATTACAATGGTCGCTTGTGGAACATATTAAAGATATATTTTTGATAGCATGTGCTATTACGAACTTATCGTCACCAATATTATCTCACGATAAATTTATTAAATAAGTAAACTGTTAATAGGGTTTGAAAGACTGTTAATAATAAATAAATCTGTATATAAATTTTATTGTTTTTTTTATTTACATACTACTACAATACCAGTTTTATTTCATACTTCATTATATTATACAATTGACATGTATTATATTTTCAATAAATTTCTTTTTAACAGTGAACTCTAGTTTCTTGGTATATTCATAATCATATTCGATTTCCAGAATCACCATACTCTGATCATATGAGCATTAAATGACAAAATAACACATATCAAGATTTAATAATGCCATACCCATTTGAATTTGCGCAAAGTATTTGTGGTTTGATTTTAAAGAATACATGCCATTTTTAAATTCTATATATTTTAATATTGTTATCTTGTCTTGTAAGGTATTACTTTTACCCATAAACGGACATTTTATTTCTAATAGCGCATGTGGTTCACCATTATTTGTTAAAATTACTCCATCAGGAGAAAAACCCAACTATGGATTTGCCCCCGATGTTATTAATCCGGCCTCAATTACTTGAAATCCTGTATTTTTAGTAAATTGAATTCTAGCAAATTTTTCTTGTTCTATTCCATGTCTTACAAATTTATTGCTGAATAAATTATAGTTAAAATATTTTTTAGATTTATTTATCCAATCTTTTCCACAATATGTAAATATTTCATACACACGTGAACCAGTAATACGATATTTTCTTTCTGTATGCCATTTATTTTTATCGACTTTTGTATTAAAAGCAATATCATTCGAATCATTACAGAAAGTTTTACTAAAAAATAAGACACATGTAGGGCACACAAAATTAATTTTGAATGTCTCCAATTCCATCATTAGAATTGATTGTGCAGTAACATCTAATACAATATATATATATATATATATATTGCCATTCAATATCACTAGCAGTTGTCATATTATTGTCAGGGAAGTTGAAATTTACTGATCTGCCCATACTACAAAGTAAAATTATGTAATTTTTAATTTTCACCATGAAATAATAACACTTTGATTACCTATGTATGGCTCTTGCGGAATTTGGTAGGCACTGTATCATATTTGATGCTATCTGACTGAGTTTTTCATCATCAATATGCAATTCAACAGACTTAGATGTTGAGTCAGAAAAACATGGCATTAAATCTACAGACACTGGTTTATATAGTTTTTTTGTTGTTACCTTTTGTGGAGACCAAGTACATTTTAAATCTGTCTGTGATATATATTCTAATTTAACCAAGGAAGTCCTAAAACATATACGAACAACAGAAACAGGGAAACATACAAAATAAGACAAATATCATGAAAGCAAAAAACTAAAATGGCATTATGCCGGTCTTAAAAAACACTTAGCGATTACACCTGGTACATAAAATCAATGTGGCTGATATGTGTTTGCAACGGCCACTATTTCCTGCCTTGCAAGTACAAATCATGTCCTTTACACAAGCTCGAGAACTGTCAATAATGAATTCTCCGTGGATCCTATGCGGAGGTGACTGCAGCAGACTTGTTTGGAGGCACAAGGCACAAATTTTAATGTATTTGTCTTGCTTTTCACTTATGCCACATAAAATCACATGCCCAGCATTATATACCTCTTCTCCTTCATATACACATCGTGATCTTTCGTTTCCGTTAATGTATATAAAGTAATCCATTAAAGAAAACCTAATTTCCTCCATAACCTATAAAAATAGTATTTTAACATAATATAGCAAATAAAATTACCATTTTATAATAATGTATAATTCAACTATTAAATTGCTTTTTAAATATAAAATATTTCAGGTTCACTTAAAAACAAACAAAAACCTATAAGGCCACTATGAAACGTCAAATATCTATCCTGGAAGCATTAGTGCGCGGAATGTTCCAGATGGCGCAGCAATCTTATTTTTATTTACCTATAACAAATTTATATTTGAAATTCCACTCTTTCCTCCTTAAAAGATCGCAAAATAGTTATTGGCGTAAAGCACAATACAGAATTATCTTTTTACACAAAATGTGACAAAAGAATAACAGTCAATAAACAAACAATTGTTTACATATTTGATAAAAATTTTTTTAGCAGAAGTATTGGGCGCGTTCACCACTGTCCAGCCCAGTGCTTCATGCATTGAACGGTTACGCTACTTCCAGCGATTTTTCACATCGCTGTCACAGCGGCGCAGCGAAATCTATTTACGCTGGATACCGACAGCGCTGTCAGAATTATATTCAAAATGGCGTCGAATATGACAACTATTAAATATAATTATAATAATTATAAAATTTTGGTGACGGATACCACAGAAAATCATTTGCGGATACAAAATGGTAACTATTTAATAATTATATATGAATATATAACAATACAAGAAATTTTATATTTAGATACAGATTATGCGGTAACATATTTCGGGCAGCTTAACATCAAGGTATGTTTTTAGTATTTTTAATAAAATTTTACTAATTCCGCATTCCTTGACTTTATAAATTAATAAGACAAATGATTTTAGTTAATAATAGCACCGATAATATAACCGAAACCCGGCCCCAATCAATTCCAGATCAAGCAAAAGGTATTTAGAATAGTGTTGCAATATTTGAGAAATTGGATATGTTTAATTCAATTACAGTAACTATTTAGATATTTACAGTAGGTAATTATTTTTTTCTTTATTTATTATAAAAATTCAAACTCATGGTTAATATCTATACATACAAGTTAATTTCGAGGTTAATTTGTACTTCACATTGGATATTATACAGTAATATTAGAAATAGTAATAATTTAATAAGATCTTCGTAAATAAATACTTACGCAAAAATACGTTCCAGAGGATTCCTTCGTATGGGATAATAAATCAAGGCAGTTACTTTTGTCACAATATGAGATCTATTATCCAAAATTCCGTGATCCCAAAATTAAAAAAAAGGAGTTATGGGATGAAATTAGAAACACTTTTGCCCATTACAATTATGTTGTTTCAAACGAAATTTTAGACCGTAAGATAAGAAATTTAAAAGGAACATACAAAAATATAAAGTTAAATAAAAAGTCTACGGGTAGGAGCACATTTAGTTGAGAGTTTTTTTTGACTTTTTTGATAATTTATTAGAAGATGATAAAGCAATTAATCTTCCTCTTACCCTGTCTACTTGCACTCCTATTGAGGTACATATTTTATCAAGTGATACTTAAATCCCCGTATTATTTTAATTCTCTTTTTCAAGTGTCCGAATCTTGATCCTAATTCCAACCACGAGCAGGCCATAGAAATTCTGAGAGAAATCCCTTCCCAAACGAAACACCCAAAAAAAAAAAAACGAAATACGGACGCCAGTGTTTTCAGAGAAAAAATATTAAACATAGAAAAAGAAAAAATACATATACTTAAAGATATACAACACGAATTCAAAGTAGCAAATGAAATTAATTAAAGCGTATTAAACTTCGTGAAGAAGCTTTAAAATTACAAAAAAAAGATAATTAAACCTTTTATTTTAACAAAATTATTGTTTAATTTCTTAGGTGTAAAATTATTTATTCTTTTGTTTTTATTGCAGGTGTCGGGCTATATTATTCCGTTTTTCTTCCGCTGCATTGCCTCTTCGATTGTCGTCATCATCATTATTCTGAATGTCATCATCATGCTCAAAATCTTCTTCGACATTAATGACTATGCCCTTTTCATGCAAAAGAATAAAATTATGGATAACACAAGCAGCTGTGACCACAACTGGTATCATGTCACCACGTGACATATCCAAATATTTTAATTTTCAAAATTTTCCTTTTAACTGTCCGAAGGCTCTTTCAATTGTCGATCTTGCGCGACTCAATCTCGTATTAAATAGTATTTGTATATTATTGAGATGGCCATTATCTCTGTAAGGTTTCATAAGGAACATGGAAAGAGGGTAAGCCGCATCGCCAAAAGATGCTGAGTAGCAGGTAGTAATGGGTTTAAGTCGTTTGCTAGCCGTTCATGTAGTGGGCTAAGTTGGTATACTCTAGCGTCATGCATTCGACCTGGACCAATGAAAAACGTATTTAATCATCAGTAGGATGGACCATACAATAAATTGTTGGCAATTACGCGTATAATATTAATTACCCGGGCATCCAACGAATATGTCAGTAAACAACATATTATTGTCACAAGTTCCTTGCAGAATTACTGAATGGTAATTATTTCTATTGTAGAAATCCACCGCGTTATTTACTGGAGCCTTTATTTCAATGTGACAGCTGTCAATAGCACCCACAATACTAGCTATATCTAAGTGAAACAATTTTGGAAATATATTTAGTATCATTTGGCCATTGAATGTACTCATTTCGAAAATTTGAAATTAGTTCTATTATTTCATAAAATAAGAAATGAGCACTGCTTTTTGCTAGATTAAATCTATCGCCCGTTGACAAAAGCGATTCTTGTTTCGCAAGTACCCAAATGGAAAAAAGTAATTTCTTTTCTAATGGGATAGTAGGTGGTACTACAATATTTCTTCCCAATTTTTCGAGGAGTAACTAGATTATGACAAAATAAATTAATTATCAACAAACCATACGTAATTGTGTGTCCGCATATAAGGTCTTTTGGAAGTATAATATAAGAGGTGTGTATGTTTTTGAATGTATTTATTATATATACATATATTATATATTGCTATATGACCAGTAAGTACAAACTCGTATAAACATGTGAAGTAATTCTGTAGATGCTCAATAATTAATATATTAATACCTGTCTTACCTGGAATGTTCCTCTGCTCATTCTAAAATGATTAGAAAAATCGTCAGGAGAATAATTTAAAATCGTTTCTTCATAATAATTTTCATTTCGGTGATGAATATCACCATCCACCTCGTATTGCAGTATATGATTATCTGAGATTTGTACATTTTAAATATAATTAAGAGATTACTCGACTTGTATACTAAAACTATGGACCTAAAACTAATTTTTAAATATTTGTTCATTGTTATGTACTGTTAAATAAATTTAAAATATATATTTTTACCTGCTAGTTCATTTACGGCTATCCTATGCTATTCATATTCCCCATATCTTCCAAATCATTTATAATGTCTTGAAGGTCCATCCTGAAAAAGATCCATTAGTAAATAAAAAAGAGAATAATTTAATAACTGTTATAATAAAATATGTATTCAAGTATACTTACTGCAACAAATAATGTATAGCACACAAATTAACTAATAGTTTTTAATGTTATAGATGCGACGCACTTTTAAATTTGTTGTCATGTAGTTGCTATGGTTACTATTATATCCGTTCAACGTTACCATCCAGCGCTGTCGCTTTTCGCTGGCAGCGCTGTGCCCACGAAGTAAAATATAAATAGAAGGAGATGAAACTCGAGCGTTGACTGTCACGCTAGCGTACACCGAGAACTATGGAAGTGGAGGGGGAGTTAGGCCGACGTTAAGCTGCGTACACACTTGAGCACGAATGCGAATGAGGCAGATCGAGGCTGAACAGAATGCCTCGTGTGGGATAAACGTTTTCCCACATAGGAGCGCATGAGGCATGCCGCGGCAGTGCTCCAGTGTTGTGCGGCGAATAGGCGAAATGTCGAATGAACATTTACTACCCGTGGCTTGTATCAGTGTTATACTACTTTTAAAGTTAATAAAAATCAAAAAACGTAAAAAACAGAGGCGAAGATGGTCTTCACGACTTTATTTGAGACGAAGCCGCATTAATAATGTTAATAGTACTTTTTTATTAAATGACTTACGTACTGACGAAGATTTTGGCAAATTTAAAAATTTCCCCAGAATGTCAAAAGAAGATTTTAATTTTCTTTTAAATGGTATTAAAAGTAAAATAAAGAAAAATGATACAATATTCAGAACCTTTTAAACTATCCATTTTTTTCTTTATTTCTTCTACTCTTTTTTCAAGAGATGCTGTTATTTCTGCCCACGCATCTTCTTTTCTTAAGTATTGTACAAATTGGAATCCCGAGGGTTCCATAATATTTCCTTCTTTCTATATTTATTTATAAGACCGAAACATAACTCTTGAGTCCACTCCATTTTTACAATGTATTCAAAATCATGTGTTCAAATGTTTTGAACACGTCCACACTGAGCACGAATCCCTTTGATAGACCGACAGCAGTTGGCTCGTTCCGAACTGTTCGGCGAACAGTTCGTCGTGCCTCGGGACAACGTCCACACTGCATGCCTCGTACGGCCGCGGGTTGCCTCATTCGTATTCGTGCTCAAGTGTGTACGCAGCTTTACGATTCACATTATGAACAAAAATAGCATTCTTTCTTATTTAATTTGTTTTTAATATTAACAGCAAAAAATAAAACAAGTGGTATATTCAAAATATTATTTTATTTATTACACACTTATAACAATAAATTAATATAGGTAGCAAATATTAATTTGTATACAGTTTTGCTTGCTTTCTTCTTTCACGGTTTTCGTATTTTTTATTAATTTTAATCTGATGGAAATATTCTCGTAATCTCAGAAATACATTCATGTATAATTATTGCTAACACTTCGCTTTTATGCATGACACAATTAAATTCAAAGTTGTAATTCTCTAACATAGCAGTTACTGTTTCCTCATACACCCCCGGATTATTTATATTTCTGATTAACATTTTTTCAATGTGAGAGCATAAATTAAATATTATTTTATGAGGAAAAATTAAAAATCCTCTACTTTTTAAATTAGTTAAAGCAGCTAAATTAGAACTATTGGACACGTATTTAAAATTTTGCTTGCATGTATCGCACTCCAATTTTTTCAAAAAATTTCTACATAAGAAGCCTGTAATGTAGTACAATACACAATCCTCCACAAGTGCTCCTGCATAATTATGTTCATTTTCTTCTGCTTCATTTGTGGATATTATAACTTCAGTATCATTTATAATTAAATTAATTGTTCTTTTGTCATTTGAGTCGTTGGCTTAACAAAATTTTCCATTCTTCACGTGAAATATGAAAAATTGTATAATCAGATTCATGAAGAGGTTTTGAACAATTTCCCACGGCCGGAGGTTTTATTATTTTGTAGATGCTTAACATCCTGTATAGTGTTAGGTCATAGGCTTTATTTATATTTTGTATAGTGTTAGGTCATAGACTTTATTTACATATTTTTTGTATAGGTACGTAATGGTTTAGAAATTAATAAGTATATATGATATTAGTGAGTTATTATATCACCCGAAAACATAAAAGGAATTGAGGGATAGTAAAGGGGGTTAGTTCGTTGTTGAATTAACTGGTGAAAGGTTGGAATTGCGAATAAAGTATTATTTAGTGTATCATTGTGTTTCTTTGTGCATCCTTAGTTTCCCAAACCCTAACATTTCAGAAGTGGGATAAAGAATCCGGCCTTAACTCTATTAAAATAAAATGTTGGAAACATTTAGATACAGTGATAGTAGTTCTAACGATAGCGATGGTGATAGTGAAAGTGCTACACATACGGAGCAATTTGACGAGAATTTATGAATAAGTGTCTAGAGTCGAGATCGTGAACTTTCGTCAAATTATGATACAGAAGGATGTGATATAATGCCACTTCGATAAGTAATAAGCTGGATAAATAAAATCGTACATTTATCAAAATTGTAGTATAGCAATTTAAGTAGTTATTATAAATGCTGGTCAGAGTGGAAACGAGTTACTGGATTATTTTCCAATGTAGAAGGATTACGCAATATTGTTTAAATCAACCCACGGGAGTTTATTACAATAAAACAGAAAGCGAAATATCTAATCATTGCCGGGTTTACCTGAGCAAAGTAGCGCAAAGGTAGGCGTTTAGAAACAACCACCAGATCCTTAGCAAATTATCAGTTGCAATCCAGAGATGTAACGTATGGTAACGTTTTGGTCACGCTACGCGTCAAATAGAGGTTAAATGACCAACAAAGGACATGAAAGGGAAGTATAATTCAATTTTTGCTATTTTATTAATTTATTTAACGGGAAATTTAGCTCATTCAATTCTTGTTATTTTATTAATCTATTTGTAACTGGAAGTCTAGCTATAGAATAATTAGATACCTAACAAGAGTGAAGTAATTTAGGAGTATGATCAGAAATCAAATTTAAATTTAATTCCGACATAATGTGCAGTAAAATATTTTTCAGGGCGTCATGTTACTTATAGACAAGTAAAATTTAATTTTTAGTGTTAATGATTTTGTTTTACCAATGGAAATTATACCTACTGGGAACAAAGTTGGGAATATTGATATTTTGATAGATCACACAGTAGTAAATAGTCCAAAGATCACTTGTAAAGTTAATGCGCTGATGTAGAATTAGTTGAATTAGACGGGATATTTATAGTTAATGTTATTACATGTATCTATTTCAGCACTAAAGTTTACATTCTTGTAATTAAAATATTGTAATGAATCCGATGATAATTGGTTTTATATTTGCAACATTCGAAGATGACTGAACTTTGGTCCAGGATGGAAAATGAATTGAGGAGAATACAAATATTGGAGAAGTTTCGGTAATATTTACTAAGCATAAAATATTGGCTAAAGTTCAGATAATAGGGGAGTATCAATTTTTGAAAATTTTATATATTAATCTATGTGGGGGAAAATTATGAGATACGTATTTTTTTTATTTTTCTATAAAGTATCATTTATTGCGAAAAAACTAATTAAATATTAACCCTAGGAGTCCGGAAATAATTTGATAAATTTGTTTCCGGAAACGGGTCAACAGTGACCCATGCAGTCTAAATTATTTTTTTTAGACATTTTTTGCTTTTGTGGTTAATTTGAATAAAATAACAGCATGAACTGTTTATTTTTCATTTATTTTTCTGTTTAATGATACAAATAAGAAAAAAGTAAAGAAAAAAATATTTTTTATTAAGTTTTAAGTTTAAATAAAACAAAGTAACTTTGTTGATATCACTTATTTATTTAACACAATTCTTGTTACTAGTTTCGACCAGTTCGGTCATCATCAGACAATGAGTACAATAAAGTTTTTCATGCGAATTTATACAACGTAAAAGTACCGTTATTTACAACTATCGAAGAGAGGGGAGTATATTAAGTCTGTTTGGTCGTTTAGTAAAATTTTATCTTTATCATCCTTATATTTATAAATTTCTAAGGATTCTAGTAAACTAAGTTTTTTGCCTTTGTTAGTTTACTAGAATCCTTAGAAATTTATAAATATAAGGATGATAAAGATAAAATTTTACTAAACGACCAAACAGACTTAATATACTCCCCTCTCTTCGATAGTTGTAAATAACGGTACTTTTACGTTGTATAAATTCGCATGAAAAACTTTATTGTACTCATTGTCTGATGATGACCGAACTGGTCGAAACTAGTAACAAGAATTGTGTTAAATAAATAAGTGATATCAACAAAGTTACTTTGTTTTATTTAAACTTAAAACTTAATATTCAAAATGTATCACAAAGTAAAGGCTGAAATAATAAATAATTTAAAATATTTTTTGTTTTCTAGGTAAATATTCACAATATATTTGTAATACAAACATATTTTTACAAAACATAAAATATAATAATAATTGCATTGTTGAAACTAAAAAAGTTTTTTTAGGATGGTTCACCATCTTCATCTTTTTATAATATTTACATATAGTTTCAATAATTTCTTTACAGTCTGAGTGCAAATTGCAAACAAACCTTTTACAATGGTCACATTTAGTAGAGTATTTATTGTCATTACCGCGGCATGAAAAACAACTGCCTCTTTTTGTTTTTGATTTCGGTACTTCTATTTGCTTTCGTGTACTTATTACTTATTTCCGTTGCTTCACGACAGCCTCTTCTTCCTCATCAAACTCGACCATTGAATATTTGAATTACTCAGATTCAGTCAGAGGTCTCCGTTTGCTCCACATTTTGGCAAAAAAAATACATGTAGATTCTCAAAAGTCAATAAAAAGACCGAAAGTAATTTATAAATACAGCAAACGATATGATGCGCCAAATAAACAACATGTATTCGACAATTCCACTAATTCCGAAAACGAGTCTGACGTGACCCAACAAGCATTTTATGAAATATCAGAAGAAATAAAATTCATATTCATACAAATAATACCAAAAATAATAGAAGATAACATAATAGGAGAACTTGAGAAAAATTAGGAACGTAAAAAAATAATTGTAAGGAATACAGTAAATAATGCATATTTTGGGTCACGATTGACCCACATTTAGTACTCCGAGGGTTGAACACCACCAAAATATGACGTATGTGACCCTAGAGTTTGTATGACAAACGTTTAAGCGGAGATAATTATACTATGTTTCCATGGCGCAGAAAGAGACAAAATATAATAGGAGCGCGCTAAACATAAATATCATATTGCCATCTGTCACATGTCATTTAACCCTCTCGCGACGAATTTACTTTAAAAAAATTTGCTCTGAAAAGACTATTTATTTATTTAAGTAAGGAACCCATCCATCCCACAGGATCAAGATCCCAATTACGGGGTGGATGCAAAATATATACAGATATACAGACAGTAATAAATATTTCAACACAAAAAAAATACATAATGTAGATTAAACATAGAGAAAAAATAATAATAATGAAATAATGCTATAAGAACATATTTATCAATGCTTGCTTGAAGCGTCTTGGAGTTAAATGAAAAATATCTATTTCAACAGATAAACTATTAAAAATATAACAAAAATGCCTGATGGGCGATCTAGCTTCATAATTAGTACGTACAAACACACATCTAAATGTATTCTTATTTCTTGATGCTTACAAAAAGAACGACAATTGCGAATTATGAAACCTAGTGCTTTGTAAGCCGATTTTACAATGTAATTTATATGTGGAGTGATAGAGAGCTTAACATCAAAAATGATTCCTAGATCTTTAAACTCAGTGACTCGATCTAGCAAATGGTGATCCATGTTATAAGTTAGAATGCTGTTTATATCATCTTGCAGCCTTAAACTATCCTCAGGTGAATTTATTATTTTAGATATCTTCATATCGTCGGCATAAAGAAATAAATTAGAGTGTTTGACACTGGTAGTGATGTCATTGATGAAAAGTATGAAAAGCAAGGGTCCAAGGTTGGAGCCCTGTGGTACGCCAGAAGTTGGCATGTATGTGCTAGACTGATAGTTATTATAATGCACTTACATTTTTCTGTTTGACAGATATGAAGAAAGAAAAGCTATAAGATTAGGGGAAAAGTTAAAATTATGAGAAAGTTTGTATAGAAGGATATTATGGTTAAGCTTGTCAAATGCTTTGGCGAAATCAGTGTAGATATCTGTCCCATTGAAAATTGAAAAATTATTTAGGCTAGAAATGCCATGTAAATTACATTGCGAGCTGTCCCAATCGTACATGTAGATCCAGTTTTGATATTTACGGTGTTTCAGTTAACATTTTTCTGCAGGTTAGTAGAATACTACGCGTTTGTCTGCGTTCCTACATGTTCAATGCATGTATTCAGATGTGTTTCTATGTGTGGGTTGATTGAAATTCGCCATTTTATTTTATAAATTAGTGTAATATGGATCATTAAGTCATATAATATATTTTTATTATATTTGTATACGAAATTTCATGGAAATGCGCAGTTTTGTGATTTCGGGACACCAGTGACCCAATAGTATTTGAAGGCGATTATTTTATGATTTTATAATTTTGTCCCATGTCTAATGACCTTTTATTGCAGTAAACGTGCTTTGACAAAAAAGGACCTTGAGGAATTAGCGAAAATTTATCCGATGTAGTCTGTACACGCTAACCATACGAAAATAGTGGATCAGAATATGAAGTATAAGATACTTTGGTATTTTTGTAATATCTAGTCATTATAATAAAACCGAATTGAATTGGTTGTTTTGAGCCTGGTAGTCCCTGAGTCTGTGTTGACAGAACAAACTTCAAGTAGCTGCGAATTGAATTGTTTGATAGAACCGAGTTCAATTGTTTGAGCACCGAATTGAATTGGTTGTTTTTGGTATACGGGTGAGGAGAAGTTCTCCGCCCATGAGTTTATGGTTGTTGGTTTACGGGTGAGGAGAAATTCTCCGCCGATGAGTTTATGGTTGTTGGGTTACGGGTGAGGAGAAGTTCTCCGCCCAAGAATTTGCACTCGTATGTAATTTATGAGTTATAGATAAATAATAATAAAAATATATTAATTAATATTGTTATACTTTGATGTGACTGTCTAAATTTAAAATTACTTATTACAGAAAATAGAATACGAAGCGGCGAGGACGCCGTGGGGTCAGGAAAGGCCGAATGTTAGGTCATAGGCTTTATTTATATTTTGTATAGTGTTAGGTCATAGACTTTATTTACATATTTTTTGTATAGGTACGTAATGGTTTAGAAATTAATAAGTGTATATGATATTAGTGAGTTATTATATCACCCGAAAACATAAAAGGAATTGAGGGATAGTAAAGGGGGTTAGTTCGTTGTTGAATTGACTGGTGAAAGGTTGGAATTGCGAATAAAGTATTATTTAGTGTATCATTGTGTTTCTTTGTGCATCCTTAGTTTCCCAAACCCTAATAATAGGTACATGAACGTAGCAAAAGTGTAATTTTATTTTCATTAAGAGATAATTTAGTGAATGCAATGTAAACATTATTATCCTTTTCTATTTTAGATTTTATCCAAGTATCATTGGGTAACTTTACGGGCTCTTTGGAATATATCATTAATTCGAAAACTGATTTATATGAACAAGATGCTGTTGCTGTATTTTCGATTTTATTTGTATACTCCAAATAATTAGAATTCTGATCTGTAATTATTAATTATTGCTATGCAATTTAATTTAAAACTTTCAATGTTACAAGGTATTTACCACTGGTATTTAAAGATGAACGACGTCTTTTTTCAGAAATATCATGTTTAATTATTTTTCTTGTTTTATTAGTACATATATTTAAATACTGTGGACAGTTTGGAAATACTGATGGGAATACATCTTTCTTTAAACGAAACTGTTTCAGTGGTATCTGTAAATAAATACAACTTTGTGCAATGGTAAATAATAATTACCTACTTAAGAAATAAATAAATGACAATATCTGAGATTTTATTTTTAATTTCTTTAGGGTCAGTACTTTTACTTCTGATTAAAAGTTAAACAATGATTAAATAAAGAAAAGCATGTAAATTAACATTGATTTGGTTATTTTAACCAGAGAGTAACTTTTAATCAGGAGAAAAATTACTGGCACTTTTAGGTTTATTAAATAACAATTACTTACTGTTGTAGATCCACATGACCATTCTTTAATAATGTCATCAGGTTTGAAATGCTTCTCGCATACAAAATCTTTTGTTGACAAAACTGTCACTTCTGGGAATAACTTTCCTCCAAATATTTAGTATTTCTTCGTCTTTTGGGGCACGAAACATAGTCACTTTTTCTTTATTTGTTTTGTACCCTGATGTACAGTTTGGCACGGAACACTTGTTAACCATTTTGTATCATATAAGGGTAAAAAATTACAAAAATAAACTTAAAAATCAACAGATAGGGAGCAATCGCCATTAAAATACATAAGAACGAAGCACGAATGAAGGCCTAACTCCCCCACCACTGCTCGCTGACGAGGAGTCAAATCGTGTGACCACGGTCAGCCTACGATGTTATACGAGTTTCATCTCCTTCTATATTTTACTTCGTGGCTGTGACCGTGCTGAACGCGCCCATATTGATTTGATTAAAATTAACGGCCATTTTTTTAGTCGGTAAGTCCAAAATCTACTATACCGATGAAGGTAAAATGGACCTAAACATACTAAATATTAAAAAAATTCTGTACCTGTGCATTATTAAAATCTTACCTTCTACCATCAGTTATCCATTTTTATAACTTCATATTTACATTGTTCCTCTTTTATATAAGTATGGTTTAGGAAATATATTTTTCTTCACGAACGCTTTTACATAGAGTATTAAATAATGTGTGGCTGTGGCAATTAATCTATCGTCGTATGATCTTGATAGGTGGTCATTCCATGCTTTTCTTAGACTTTATACAAATTTCATAATACCACTTACTTGACATTCATTTATTAAATATATATCCTGGTTTCTGATTTTATTTCTTCTGGTTTTTTCCGTTATTATTTTTAGTGTGTTAATTTATGTTATCTTGTAATCAACAATAATTACCCTTTATATTATATTCATATACATATATAATTTTACATAGCTATAGTACATTATTTTTTAGGATTTATAATTGAAAATCCAATCAAGATATCACATACACACACACACACACCCGCACACACACACACACTGATATTTATGAGATTAAAGATTTAATATTAATTAATTACCACTTAACCCCCCGTCAGTCGCAATATTTGACCTCTTCAGTTCGGTCGCATTGTGCCTGACAGATACACCATTTCAAATTGACATACCTTCCATTCCTCTCAAATCTGGGGGACCTCTCTTTCTACTGGCCTTCTTAGAGATCTATATAAATGGATAAATAAAAATTAAAAAAAATATCTTATTAGTTTAAGCATCTAAAACTGAAAACCTTCTTTTTTAACCCATCACCATAGTTAATCAAAAATATTTGCTGAGACCAAACATAAATGATATAAAAAAATTAAAAATCGCTCCAGGTACAATCATTAGATGTTTATGATATTAATCCACATCAGATTCGCTGGATTCAGGCGCCTCAGAAAATGTTGGAATGCTGGTAAGTTTGCACTCTCCACAGATGTAATTTGCATAGCTGAGGCAGATTGACTTTTTGCAACTAACACATTCGTATTTTGTAAGCCTCCTTACACCTGTTTCAACTGTGCAGGTCATGCATTTTTGTCTCTTAGGTTGGGTGAGGGGGTTCTTCTTTTTCTCGGCATCATCATCCACCATTGGGCGGAATCTCTTCAGACGGATTTGGAGGCTGGAAGGGATTCCAATTTTCTTCATACTCCTTCTCGTCAGCTCTGGAACCATAAGCTCATGGGCCAATTTTTTTTTAGGAAAATTCTCCTCCGCAATGGCTGAAGATCATTGCCGAGGTAAACGACAAGGGAGTTGATCCCGGCCATATTCATCATAGCATAATATACTATCATTGGCCAACGCTTGTTATTTCTACATACATTATAAGTCGAACACATCTCGTCAGTTGTATCTACCCCACCTTTCGTGGAATTGTAGAAAGTTATAACCTCCGGCTTTTTCTTCTCGCCTGAGGAAGGATCAATGGCGTCGTCTTGATGGAGGGAAGGAACGAGGATTACGTTTCTTTTCTCGCGCGGGATGTATGACACCAGAACTTTGTCTTCGTTGAAACCAAACATGCTGGTGAACTGTTTTCTGCCTTTTACATTGACGAATTCTTGTGGCAGCTGTTTTTTATTTTTCCTGATAGTGCCAACAAAGGTGAGCTTTTCTTTTCTCAACTCATCAATTAGTATCAAGTCAGTAAACCAGTTATCAGCTGTTATGTTACGCCCAGTTCCGAATAAGGGCTGAGCCATTCGTTTGACGACATCACTTGGCTTGTTGCTAACTTTGAACGGTATTCCCGGCAAGTTATTTTTAAATTTCGGCATTGTGCGTCCTAATTTATCTAAATAGCTCTTCGTGAAATTTCTTAAATCTAGTAAAGAAAGTGGGTATCCCCAATCAGAACATTGCAAAATGCTTTTAATTATTGTTTCTTCTTCTTTAAAGGAAAGTACAGTCTGTCCTCCAGCTGGGCGGGTATGTTTCCCACGAAATTTATTGTACAAAGTACCATATGGAATTTTAAATTTCGCGCTTGCTTGTTTCACAGTGCATTTGTTATTTACGATTTCATTTAGAGCGACTTCCAATGCATCTTCGTTGTAATTTCTATAATTTCTTCTTCCTATTGCACGTCTGTATGTTCTCACCATGATGAAATATATTCTAGAATGTTAAAAAATTTACTAATAACGTTTTTAGTTTTCTTAACCTTACAACATGAGATATAAAAGATAAAATCAAAGTGTCCCCAAAATTCAGTCAAAGTAGCCCCTTTGGAAAAAAAATCGTCGTAGAAACACATACAATGATATAAAAAAGATAGGTTAACTATTCGTCATCTCAATAGTCGAAGTTTTGACACTGTAGATATTATTAAAGATTACACTGCATAGTTTCACGTGTACACAAGGAAGTTTCACATACTAGAAAAACAGCAATATTTCACCGCTTATTTCAATATTATTTAATTAAAAACAAAAATACTTACGTTTGTTCTGTCTGCGTATTGACATCAGCTGGAGTCAGTGTTATAAATTGCCGTATTCAAGAAGTCCCTGCAATTCTTAACGGTAGTGCTACATGCAAAACAAAAGTTTTCCCTAGAAAAATCAAAGCCACCCCGCCAAATCAAAGTAACCCCATTTTACGGTATGTTGTTTCACGACACTTTATTTTTTCCTTCCATAAAGAAATCTGTTGAAATTAGTGTATTTCTCACACTTTTAATTAGCTGTGGATTGTCGTAAATGGCATTTTTTTAATTCATTTCAAAAAATGGATTGGATTTGGAAGCCCCCAATTTCGTATACGTAGCTCGATTATTTTGATTGATCAGCAACAATGTCATTCATGCCTATAATGATGCGACACTGGTATTTTCCACCCACATATTAAACTTCGTACCATAAATACAGTGGCGTGACTGGCAATTTTATTTGTCCTGCCGATTTGACCAAGATCTTCAAATCCCTCCCCTAAATCCTATATTGTATCCAATTGTAGAAATTCTTTTAAATTCATTTCGTCAAATAGGAGCATACACTCTCGTTCTACGGGTTCCATTACTTACAAAAACAATTCACCGACATATAAATTCGCCGAACAAACAATTCCCCGAAAAACAGTTCACCGAAAAGCTAATTAACTTTCCTTCACACTTTATCCACGCTTAGGGCTGGCAGCAAAATGTAGGCGTGTTTAAAAGCACGGAATTGTTTCCTTTGTCATGTCTCATTTCATTTTTATAAAGCTATAGGTTTTGTATTAACACATTGAGTGCCATGGGGTACATACCGTGTCCCCCAATTTGCACACAACTTGAGATGAGTTGTGGCCTTGGGGGACATACAATATCCGACAGGACCAAATTTAGTTGGAGCCAAATTGGACAGCGCCTATGCGCCACATCAATTCAGTTCTTACAGGAGCCGGTGGCAGACAACTTTGACAATGTAGTAGTATACTTGGCCTGGGTGTTCGACACGTTTGTGGTTTTTTTTTTTTGTGGGTAAAATGAAAAATCGTTTACTCACTTAAAACTTTATTTTATATAAGTTTTGATGAGTGAGTGTCAAAGAAACATTCTAAACAATAATATGTTGTGCAACTACTGCACTTATACTTCGTTTTAGATGCTTTATTTTTTGCAACGGCTCGTCCGGAAACAGCTGCAACATGGGCATAACATTGGTCTTTATGCAGATTTTCATGTTTGTGGCCGTGGGGGACAAACGCTGTCCGACAAAAAAAAGCTCAAATTTACTATTTGTGATATTTTTTTGGAGAAAAAAATTATCGTGTTATAATATTACGACAATAACCTTTCAAAATCGTGAAAAAAAAAATGATGGCCACAAGGGATCGCTATATCGATATTCCATGGTGGCACTCAATGTGTTAACACGCTCGCTGCCGTGAGGTGCTGAGTCTGTGCCTCACAAATTTTTGCCTTTATGCGGCGTGGTACACTATTTATACCACATCCCCAACTTACCTTTCACGCGTCGTGGGCAACTATGAGTGCCACGCTGCCCGTATATTATAACGGAACTGAATTCTATGCGGCAAGACGAGCATTTTCATCTATTTGGCTTCCGAGAAAAGTCTATTCGTTTAGATTTTAGACACAAAAAATACTTTTCTTTGTTTTTCAACAAAAAAAACGAATATCAAATTTATATAATACGTTTATTTGAGGTATAAAAACAAAACAAATATTCTCTTACATTTCAAAAAAAGTATATATACATTATTCTCATTATTTTGGACCTGCATAATGATCTTGGAAGAAGCAGGTAATGCAGTAAGGCTTCTTGCAATTTGCGCAGCTCCAGGGCGATCTTGTAGTTTTATTTTGTGCTTGTTTCCTGCCAAACTCTTCTTGCATATTTCTGTAGCACACAGTACAACGTAAACGTTTGCCTGTATATTCTAATTGATGAATTTCTGTGGAATCTTCGCGGTCGCTCTCTTCATTTGCTTCAACATTTTTTTTATGTTTGAGAAGCGATTCGATAAGTTTCTCTCTAAATTCCGTGATTGTCATTTTGTCTTTTGTCACTTCTGAATAAACAACGTGTGCATTTACGACCGTTGCACCTAAAAGTACTTCCACTGCCAGCTTTCGGTACCATTTTACTCCTCTCCTTAGAGGAGAGTTGTAGGCTTTTTGTTGGTCTGGTAAGTCAATAAATGCTTTTGAATTGTTGTAGTCGATAATGACCTGGGGTTTGCAACGATTGGGATCTTTTCGACTGGGGACGTTTTTCATTTCATCTAGATGCTTTGTACTTAGGGTCATGACATCGCGTTTGTCTCTCCACTTCATCACGACTATGCCCGGTCTACATATCCGCGCAATTTTCTGGCCTTTCTTTAGTTTAGTCTTCTCTACATCCTTATTGTTGTATTTTCTTTTTTGTCGCAACGTTCCAACCAAATGAGTGTTTCTGAGAAGTAAAGCTCTGGCTAAGGAGACACAGGTATAATAATTGTCCACGAAGAGTGTTCGCCCTTTGTCCAATACAGAATGCATCAAATTCATAACAACCTCAGTAGATAACAACTGTTCTTTTTCATTTTCCTTCCGATCTGTTTTCCCACAATAAACGCTAAAATTGAATGTATAACCGTGTTCGAGGCAAAGTTTATACAGTTTTATGCCAAATTTATGGCGCTTGTTCTTGACGTATTGTCGGAATTTTAGCCGGCCTCTAAATGGGACAAGGCTCTCATCGATGCAAACGTTTTCTGATGGGGTTTTAACATATTGATACCGGACAACGAGCATTTCTAGTAAAGGTCGAATTTTTTTTAGTCGATCAGGCTGAGGAATATTTTGATTTGGGCTTTTTGGGTTCGTATCCAAATTATCTAAATACGACTCTTCCTGATTTGCTTCTAAATCTGGCTCTCCTGCATTGGTTTGTGACCCTTCCTTACTCGATCGTGGACGATTCTCTACAATCTCTTCCTCATTATTTGAAAAATGTAACATTCTGAGAAGCAGCTGGAAGCGGTTTCTGCTCATAAAGTTCGGTATCTTACTGGAATATATTTCACTTTTTCGCCAATAATCTGTAATGCGAGGCAAGCGCTGTAATCCCATCAAAAGCAGAACGCCAAGTAGAACTTCAATTTCTTCATTATATGTTGGTTTCCATTCATGAACGCGTGCGCGTGGTTTATTGGTTTTTGCCAGTACCTGCTCTGCATATCGGTTTGTCTCGATTACAATATGGTTCAAAATTTCTTCAGTGAAAAACAATTTGAAAAATTCGTATGGAGATTTGTCGAAATATTGCTCGAATATGTCTTGACGTGTTCCTGGATAATCTTCTGTAAAGTTAAATTGTGTCAAACTTGCTGTATCATCAATTTCAATCCATTCAGGAATTTCTTCGCTATCGTTAATATTTCTGACCACGTCTTCGGGGCTATCCAAACACCGTAGTATTTCTTCGTTGATGGTTCTATCCGCAGCCTCTTCTTCCTCATATTCGTGGTCAATGGCTGCTGAAAATATCATTTTTTTGTTCATAAATATCTAGATATAGACACAAAGCGGACTTACTTGAACTACGAGAGGTACTTCCAGAAGAATTCCGAGATGAACTTTGGGGAAGACTTCGAGACGAACCTTGAGAAGGACCAGGAGCAGAAATACCTTGGATGGGTGTGTTATTTCTTGAAGATTGTTCTAAAGTCATCTTTGCCAATTTCGTGAATGGTTTTTTAGCTTTCTTTTGTTTAGGTGCCTTACTTATATTTCGCGACTTCGTTGCAACCAGTTTTCTTGAAGTTGTTTGAAATTTTCTTTTCCTAGAAGTTTCCACGGTAGATTCTTCATCGCTGTCGCTGGAGAAACTAGGAGAATAATCGTCGGACGTTGCATTATTTTCGAAAGGGTCTTCATCTTCATCCGACATAAATTGGTCCCAAAGTGCTTGCAATTTATTTTGTTCATCTTCGTAACTCATGTTTGGTCTACACTCACAAAACATAGAAGCAGATACAATCGCCTCTCGCAAACAACACCAAACGTGCAGTGTCTTATTCGATTTACTAATGCGCAGGATCAAAAAAAGTGAGTGGGGGAAAAACATGTTTGCGAAGGGAGGCCGCGAGGCACAAGCCCTGTCCCTCTCGTGAGGCACAGACAGTATACCACGCGGCTCAAGTGAACTATATGAACAAAGTGCCTTACTTCTAGTGCGGTAAGGTACAACATTAGTGCCACAATTTTTTGGTGAAAAAAAAACAATAACTAATTAGGTGGGGCAAATTTTATATATCTATATTTCATTTATCTGTCTAGTTGAACCTGTAACCGACAATAACAAAAAACGGCCCGAAGTGTCAGTTACTGGTCCACTATTGCCGGCAGCGAGCGTGTTAATAACTTAAATTATGTGCTATGCCACGTAAATACTCATGCATGTTATCGTTGTTGTAATTTTGAACTAGATGCTCTACCCTCATAGCAATGTCTCTGTATTTTTTACGCGTCGGTACGCCGTCTTGGCCGCTCACGAACTGCTCTATTTGAACTTCATTTAAGCTATGTTCAGTTCATACTGTAACTGGCGTAGCTGTTGGCTGAAGTTCTTTCAGTTTTCTGAGGGATGGAACGTACGTTTCTTTTCTTTTGTCTGGTAGCAATGCAAATTCTAAGGGTATAGCATTGTTATTCTTTACCAATCTGTGGATGCGGCCAAAAGTTGCAGATTTCTCTTGGTGCTAAAAATTAGCATTCTATTTTCAGCAGGTCCAGAATCGTAAATTAAAAACTCGTCGCCATTGTTTGTTACCTTATACTTTTCAGGTAAAATAATATCCCGGTGGTGAATAGGTAAAGCTGGAATATATTCGTACCTGCTTCGTATATTTCTAATTGTTCTTTTGATGCTGCTCATTTGTGATAACTTTGCTGCTGCAGACTAACGCCAATCGATGCGTTCGATATTATACAATGTGGTGCATCTTGAGTATTTACATCATTGTCCCGAATAATGTTCATAACATGTGCTGCATTAGTTACATGATTATGCAAGCTGCTTATTTTTACTATATTTTCATCGTCCGTTATCACACGCGCATGGCACTTAACTTTTTTATAATACAACTCCAATATATTCGGGTTTCCACTTGTTTATTTTTAAAATATAAATAACCATCAACCAACACTTTACGTTTTCCTTTCTCAGTAATAATAAACTGGAGAGCCATTTCCATATTTACTATTGCACAAGTATTTTCAGAATATAACTATAGGAAATTGTTAAGTACTCAAAATACGCAGAATTACATTAAATACCTATCTTGTTATATGTGGATAAAGTCAATGTTTAATAAATCCTAATTACATATTGGCAGTGAGTGAAGCTATTATAAGTAGTATACCTGTCATTTGAAACTGTCCCAACTTAACCTATTAGGTCCCAGAAGATTTTTTTTGAAAAATAATCCTTTTTTGTTATTATTTTTTATTAGTATGTTCATCTGTTTAAATATTTACCGTTTTGTTGTAAATGCCTGTCATCATATGATGACATTGGGACCCACTGTTATACATTTAATATATATTTCCGAAAAATAAATTTGTCGATAAAGGATGTATTTTGAATGAGTTTTTTTATATTAATTTTGTTAAATAATTCAAAAATAATGTAACAGAAAATGGTACATATAATTACATAAAATATGATACATAGAAAATTATTTCATATGGAATGGTGCAAAACATTCAATACATAAAGTAACGTCACATTTTGTGCAAAACTTTTACACTGGGGAAACTGGCATCTTCTTTGTTTGTCGCGCTTTGCAACAAAATGCCCAATTTGGTCATATCGCAAATCTGGTGGAGTTGTACTTGGATTCTTTTTCGAAATTTTAGAATACCTTTTCAAATAGGTTATAGCAATCTTCTTCGAAATTCTAATAAATTCAAAGAATTGCTACCATGAATTTGTCTATATAAAATCCAGGTGTTTACAACTGTCATATCAAGAATTCTGGTAAATATTCGCCAATATCATTTTTTCCACGAATTTTAGTTTCATATTTACCTACGAGCCAATCGTGGTGTTCTATTCCACCCATATATAAATTATATTTTTTTATTACTCTCGGCTGAGTGATGGCAGTTTTCTTTTTTTCTGTTCTGTTGTATCTTGTGGCCAATGCAAGAGGTTCAATGTCGTCATAGTTAGTAGCAATATTTACACATGAGTTATCATTCCATTTTACAATCAATATCTCTCCGTTTTTATCAAAACGATAATCGAATGTGCCTCTCTCATCTTTTTAATTTCTTTACTACTTTTTATAGGACATTTACCCAGCCAATTTTCCCTTATCGTGCCTGTTGCACGGAATCCCATGTTTCTCAAATGTAAAAGTAAGTCGCGATTGGTAAATAGATTATCAAAAAATACTGATTGACTTTGGGGAGAATTTTACACAATGCCAAATCATTGTTTTCCTCCTCCTGCTCCCATATAAAGATCAAAATTATAGCAATAGCCATAAACTCCTCACAGTGCCCACAATTTAAACCCAAAACGGATTGGTTTACCTCTTATAAACTGCTTCAGATGATGTCTACCATAATATCGTGCTATCATTTCATCAACCGCTAACGCTTCTTCAAAAATTCCTATATTTTGGAAAGATGCTCTAATCATATCAATAAGTGGTCTAATTTTAAAACCTTTATCATTTTTGTTTTCATTGACGATATTGTTATCAACAAAATGCAAAACAGATTTAATTTTTTGAAACCGATTACGACTTATCGCATTTCTCACTAATTCCACACCTAAATTCGGATTAGACCAATACATCTTTTCCGAAGGTAAACGATGGTAACCGGAAAGTAGTAGTACACCCAAAAATGTTTTTAATTCATTTATTGAAAAAGTAAATGGTTCATTTTTCGTTCCAGAATACCGCAAGGTTTCATTAACAATATGTGAATTTATTTCGTCAGTAAAAATTGTTTCAAATATTTCGACGGGAGACATCTTTATATTTTGATGAAATATCAAATTTTACCCTCACATAATCATTTTCTTCGCATCTCGGTAATTTCGTGTATGTTGGATTTTGTTTACGCCAGATGAATTCTTCCGGACATAGAAGTCGTTTTTTCTTAGATTTAGATGTACTGGTAGTGGGCGTCCTTTCTGTGTTCTGGGGAATTTGAGATCTTTCGAGAGACTCAGTAATTTTTGACTGAAAGTGTATTTCCAGTTCTCCTGGAACATCCGGTACTTCTGGAGCATCACAATACATCATCGTCAATGTCTTCTTCATCGGTTTGTTCGTCAACTGTAGGAGGCAACATGATACTATCTATATTATCATGTTCTTCTATGTCATTATAAAATGAATCATCTGCTAAAAT
Source organism: Harpalus rufipes (assembly GCA_951394225.1). Classification (NCBI taxonomy): domain Eukaryota; kingdom Metazoa; phylum Arthropoda; class Insecta; order Coleoptera; family Carabidae; genus Harpalus; species Harpalus rufipes. The sequence goes on from OX596285.1 coordinate 26,753,966, forward strand.
TTCTTCAATTTCTGCTAGAGTAATACCTTTTTGTGTGTTAAAAGACATTATCACTAAAATAAAATAATATTTCTACTAATTAAACAATAAAACATTTAACGACAGAAACTTACCACGTGTAGTTCGGCTGAGTTCAGCACAACTAATGAGACAATAGTGAACAGCGTGTTCCAGTGTCATCATATGATTACACCATTTTTATTGAGCATATAACAAATAAACAAAATAATATTTTTATCAAAACATAATTGCAAATTGTTCTTATATCATCTAAAATGTAGTATACAATAATAAACCTGCTTTTATTGTATAAGTATTGTTTATAATTGAAATAATTTGCAAATGAAAAAAAATCACGTAAAAACCATGTTCAGCAAAAAATACATATTATCTCCCAGTATTAAACAAAATGAAAAAAGTTAGTATTTATTTCAAAACTAGTCTTCATAGAATGTATATAATTAATAAAATAAAAATTAGGGCAATTAATTAATAATTTATAAGCCAAAGAAAACAGTGTAATCATATGACGACGATGGGACCTAATGGATTAAATAAATTTTAGCCTTGCAATAATTACATTTACCCTGCGGTAATTATTGGTACTTAATGTAAGGACAATATTCAAAAAATTCGGAATTTACGGTAAGTATCCTTTTCTAAATACTTGCATTTTGCAGCCAGTTCTACGGGAAGTTAATAATATTACAATTTAATTAGTATTTTGGTAAATTATATTTAGGTGAACAGTCTTCGGTGAATTGTATTTCGGTGAATTGTTTGTTCCGTGAATTGCTATTTCGGTGAGTTGAATTCGGTGAACTTTCCGGCACCGCATTACTTCAACTTTGTACAAGAATTTTTTAAAGAGTACAGTTTCTACACCCGTTGGAAGATGGAAAAAAGGTAACCAAATAAGAATTGTCCTTTCTGACGGCAGATTCAATTTTGACGTACGGCGCATATATTTATATAGGGATGGCGATTTATAAAAATACAATGCCAGCTGTTTCTCATCTTCTAACCAACTTGTTCTGTTTTTGTGTTTTAACTGCACGTTGGCGAATGTTTTTACATCATTAGATTTGTTTTGTAGTGTATTGCGGATTATATGTTTTTATTATCCAATTTTTTCGTCAAACGGATATTTTACGAATTTTTACGTTTAGTATGCGCGATTGACTCATTATTTTAGCTCGTAACTTCAACTTGCTTGGTGATTCTTTGTAGGCGATGGAAATAATGTAACAGTAGTTGTTTTGGAAAATGTAGGAGAATAATAATTAATCAAACAATTGCGTTTTTCCTTTCTAAGCGTTAAATAACGAATCTCGTCTGAGGTAGAACTATTGGTGTCTGTATCAACTTTTTTACATGTATTTGAATAATTTCTAGTTCATGGTACGGCATGTTCTACAAGCGTTTTTCTGGAAGAACTGGAATTGGTTATAATAAATTTTTCATCAAAGTGGAATTGACAAATTTTGAGTGTTGATAATTTATCGCTATTCATTGAAATTAAATTGACATTGCCACTGTTTTCTTTCCATCGATGACAAATTTGTACCTTTGATGATAGAAATTTGAAGAAACTGACACCTTTATTTACTCTTTCTTTCATGTCACAATTAACATATACTCAACGGTGTGAAGGTGTGTGTTGTCATCTTAAAAAGAAATCGTTGATAGCAGTATTGTAATTTTCAGAAATCGAAGAACTGTCGATCTGAAATAATTACCGTTCGTAAGCCTAACACCTGCAGTTTGTGGAAAAACAATAGAAAGTAATTATGTGGAGCCTGTTTGACATGTTACCCCCGGTATTATTCATCGGGATAATTGGTTACCCTGAAATAACATTTTAAATGGTTTAGTTGCATTTTCACATCACGTTCGTACCACTTTATTTAACAGAAAACACTAATGAGATTTGGAATTGCCAAAGGATATTTTAAGCAAAGGAATAAAGGGAATTTTCTTGAAATTGTTATTCAATGTAAATCCTTTCTCAAATTTATTTAATTTTAAATTTGAACCTGAATTATGAAAATAAACTGTACAAGTTTAAATCGCATCTTCTTTAATTTTGAAATCATATACATATTTATTGCAAATATCAATAATCTCATTATTTAACGATTTAGATGATTTTGCTTATATATATATATATATATATATATATATATATATATATATATATATATATATATATATATATATATAACACAATGTAACAATTAAAATAATATATTGTAACACAAGTGCGGAAAGGGCTTAATTGAAAAACAAGTATGAAATAATACGATTTTTTTTTCAATGCATCTTTTCGCAAGTGGGTTATATTTTTTGTTTTCTATGTAATATTCGAAATTAATTTACAAAATAATTTGGGTAGGTTTCTTGTCAAATTCTGTAGAGCTTTGAAATGTTTAAGAAAACAGTTATTTTTGCACAATTCATATTTATAATTGTTCACAATTTAAATTTTAAACAATGTTGTACCGTTTAAATAATATATTTTGGTTAATTGTAGACAAGCAATTGAATTTTATATAAAATAAATGCAATATTTTCTATATTTAATTTTTTTAATTTTCTGATATTTATTAAAAAAATATTATTTGAATTCTAGACAAGTTTGAAAATAGTACTTTAACATATATTTATTATATATGATACGATTACATGAAAATACTACACACTATTTTAATTAAATAAACTCATAACTCTAACAGAATATGTCCATACACTTTCAACTCCGAATTCATACTGCTAGGCAGCTGGATCGACGACTCCCTTCCCCCCGCGTATAAGTACAGTCTATTACAAATTTTTCGTCTTCACTCTACAGTACTAATTAAATAACTGAATTAATTAAAAGTAAACATATTTAATTTGAAATTACTATAAAATTTTGATACAAACGTAAGTCTGATTGTTAACTCTTTAAAAAACTAACTCTAAATATGGAAATTCAAAATAAATGTCTGCATTAAAATATATCCTTTTATATAGTTTATTAGACATTATTGTCGACAATTAGTTACTCGCGTATCTATGACATTTTCTGTGTACTCATATGTACATAGTGTTGTTTATAAGACATGTAATTTCTTATAAACAATAAATCTATTCTATTCTAGTACTGTTGAGACAACAATTAGTACATTAATACTACAAGAAAGTATAAATATACATTATTTATTCTATAAAAACGTTAAACACGGTGTCTGAATTTAGATAAACAAGGGATCTATTTAAGTAATCTGGAGTTTCACATAATAAATGAATACACAAATTATTATAATCAAAATTAGAATGCGTTTATTCCGAATAAATTTCTATCATATTTTGTGTGTATTATTTTCACACTTCTTTTATTTAATTTCATGTTTATGCTTTTGTTCTAATTTGTCATAAATTGAGATGAAAAATGTGATGTACATAAATTCAACGGTAAAATGTACTATTATTTATGATTGTGAATTTTTGTGAACAAATTGTACACTGAGAAAAATATATCATTTTAATAAATACCCTCCATTCTGCGGTAAGCACACCCTAACCTATTATAAAAATTTTGACGTACTCTAAATAATGTTCTATTACTAATATTCCTACATTCTGAAATAATGGCAGCCTTTAAGTCCTCTATCGTATTTAAATTATAGTACCCATAACTTTTAGATTTTAAGTGACCCCACAGAAAAAAATCTAATGGGCTCAGATCCGGTGATCTTTTGCAGGCCACTTAATTGGTCCATTAAGTCCAATCCAGGAATCTGGAAATTCTTGATTTAGGTACACTTGTACTGCCTGTATGTTGTGTGCGTCCCGCACATCCTGCTGATACCAAATATTATTGTGCCCCACTTGATTTACTCTTGGTCGAACAGTTGATTGCAACAATAGCAAATATTTTAATCCCGTTAGACTACCTTCTATGAAATAAGGTCCGATAATATTTTGCCCAAGAATACCCGGCCAAACATTTTTTACTTTTCGCGATATTGGGTTCTTGTCAAATTTTGTTGTAGTGGCTTCTCTTTCGACCACAATCTAAAAATTTTGGACGTTCGGTTCGTTGTGTAAAGTAAATGTACACTCGTCCGTAAAGCAAATATTTTTTAAAAAGTCTCTGTCATTATTGGCCATCTCCATTATTTTCTCACAAAATTCTGCCCTTCTTTCGTTATCGCCGTCTAATAGTTCTTGATGATTCTGTAATTTGTAGCTTTTATAACCTTGTTTTTTAAATATTTTTGAGGCTTTTTTTCTGTTAGTTCTCACTTCCGACTCCAATTTCCGTAGACTTATTGTTGGTTCTACTTCCACGCGTGCAACTATTATTTCTTCTTCGCAGTTTTCCTCTTCTCATCCAATTTTTTGTGGTCGGCAACACATCCTTTACTCTCATATTTATTAAGAAGGCGCCAGACAAATTGTTTTGTTATTGCCTTTTCTGGATTACTAGCGGAAAATAAATCTGCAGTACTTTGCAAACTATTTCCGCTATAATATGATTTAATTACAGCCATTTTATCTTTCGTTGACAATGCCATTTTAAGGGCTCGAAATATTATTTGTTTACAAATACGGCGTTCTACTGTTTTTGTTGTTTCATTGTCAAAGAACTTTTTAATAATTTTTTTTAAAATTAATTATAAAATTATTCTTTATTTATTTTAAACAATTTGTTATTAATATGATGCAATAAGTGTTCCCAAACATGTGTATAAAGTTTTATTACAATAAGTTATAATGGGAGGCAAATATTCAAATTATTCTTATTTCCCATGTTAAATGTCTATGTAACGGCTTTCGAGCGTCACCCGGTATATATATATATATATATATATATATATATATATATATATATATATATATATATATATATATATATATATATATATATATATAGTTTGGTCTGTTTAGAGACGGGTAGAATTGTTGCGGACGATAGAGATTGGGTGAGGCGCGTGGTGACGGTGACTGTCTAGTGCTGATACTCATAGGTGTCGGTGGTCTGGGGACTTTGCGTGTGCATATTCTGTTTTTGTTTAGGCGGTTGAGAATGTTGTGAAATATTTTTGTATTGTAAATGTGTATGTGTATGACTGTGTTTCGAGTTGGAAATCGTTAGTTAACATATTTAATGCAGTGTTCATGCATTTTGAGTCATTGGTTCTCATGAGTGTATCAAGTGGATCTTTAAGTCCACGTAATAAAATTCTGATTTTTGAAATATTCGATTAAGACGGGTCTAGCAAATATAGAAACTGGATTGTTTATGTATGAAATTTGTAAATTAAAATATCTTGTACACGGTAGTAAAATTCATACATTGTTTCGTTTCCTTGATTCAACTCAGTATTTTCAATATTTAATGTGTACATATATCTTTTTTCAGACTACGTGTTAAGTTGGGTATATTAAATCTTCCCACTTTGTAATTGTGGTGCTAGCGGCATATACTGCTGGATCAACTTTAATTTTTGAAAGAATACTTGACATTAAAAATTCGTTTCGGAAATCTTTAACAACCATATAGAATTTATTGACAAGTTTGTCGCATATTTCCAAAAATCTGGATAATGGCTTACTGTCGCCTTGGAAGTCAGGAATCATGTCTAGATAGATTTTTTCCAGTTTTGGTGGTGGTACTAATTGTATATCAGGTTGTGTATGTAGTGGTGCCATTTTTGTAGATTTTTCTTATTTAAATTAGGGCTAAAAGCTATTTGATAAGGGAATTCTTGTTCTAAATCAGAAGAGTTATTACTATTTTTTGTTGATTCTAAATCAGAATCTGAGTCTGAGTGGTACTGATTACTACGTGACATGTGCAACTCACAATAGAAGAATGATGACATGTTCATGGATTGTGCTGCTTCCTACTGCTCTGTTTGTCAGGGCCTGGTTCTCCTATTATGATACTCGCTCGATTTTTCTTGTAAAAAAATAAACACATTATTGTAACAATAAAATATTATTTTACTATATTTACATTTCTCTTTTCTGTTTTTTTTTTCTTTTTTGTGGCAATATTTTTATCTGCAGATAATGTACGGACAAATTCATCGTGAAGCAATATAGGGCCAATTTCTGCATTATTAAGCAGTGCTGTACCGGGTACTGTGAAATCAGTGTCTTATCTCATCAACATCCATGTCTTCTTATTTTTTCCCTCTATTACTTATCAATGTTGTCATCGTTAAATCCAAACAAAAGTTTGGAAAGCCGGGTTACTTGTAATGTAGAGTCAGTTTTTCTATAATATTCCTCATTAATTAATTAGTTGTGACCATCACCATCGGTCATGTCTACTAGCTGAGGTACAGTTGCTGTTTGCTTTCTGAATTGGGTTCCTCTTAATGTTTCTGGATGAGCCACACCACATTGATTTGCCACGTTTCTCAAAACCGTAATAATAATAATAATAATAATAGCCCTTTATTGATTCCCATCAAACTTGGTACAGTATATCTAAACTTATAATTCAATCTGATACCACCACGTATGATGGCATCCACGCGCGCAACGCGCATGACGTCAGCTCCAATCCGGCAGGCCAGCGCCCTACCCACACATCGTCACGCGCTTCCCCCACTAGCCAGCGGCCGGCTTAAAAGAGGGCGCCAAACAGAGGAGAGTCAGAGAGAGTCGAGCTAGCTCCTCTCTACCTCCGCTTTAGAAACGAGTCAGAGCATAGCTCCTCTCCCCAGCCAGACCCACTGCAGTCGGACCAGGGTTGCCAGATATTTTTTGTAGTGTGTCGCCAATGCGCACCTTCAAAGTCGCCAAAATGCGCCAAAATTTGAAACGAAAATATATGTATTTCAGAATATAAGAATATATTTAAAAATAAAAATAACAAAATACATACACATGAATATTAATAATAATATAACATTTTTTTTCTTATAAGTACAAAACAAATATTTTTATATTGCAACTATCTTTGTTTCGATTAAGAATTTATACATATATGTCATGGCCTTCGATTTGCGTGTCATTAAACATTAAATTGCACAAATTAAACTGTTATCATCAGCATTAAAAGCTTCTAAAATATGTTCGTGTGTTTCATTATTCTGGTATATTATTGCTGAAATGAATTTATTGATCATTTCTTTATCTACTATAAAATCTTTGCAACAAATATTATTATTATATAAATGAATTCTTAATCGTAATAAAGATTCACACATAACTAAATCTAATCGGTTCCTACATTTAGTTTTAATATTATTCATTACAGAAAATGTACGCTCTACAACAGCATTGCTGCTTGGCAAAGATAGTAAAAACACAGCATATTATCCCAGTTCTCTGAAAACATAATTACCTCCAGCGTCTTGAAAATTAAATACATTTCCCCAAAATTTGTATATGTTTTCGCTATTAGGAAAAAGCGTCCAGTCGACATCCAATAATTTTAAATATTGAAGTTCGACGATACCTAATTTATCGGAATCAACATATTCTGTTAGGAAAGGGAGATCTTTAAAATTTGGTCTCATTTGACTGAGGCATATTTGAGGAGATAGGAATTTAAATTTTTTAAAATGTTGTAAACTAATTGGTAATCGTATTGACAATTCATAACATAGTTGTTTGATGTAAGCATACATTTTATGTTCTAAAGTTTTCCTTGTTTCTGAAGAAATATTAACAGTTGTTAACGCCTGATAATAATCAATGCCATAATCAGCTTCTGATACAGACAGAAATGCAAGTTCATTGTTAATTTCTTTTAATAATGTTTGCGTGCCTGATTTAATAAATATAGGTTTATAAATTTTTCGGCACATCACACAAAATAGATTTTCTAAATCTGTATAAGCTTCAGTAACATTTAAATTAGTTTGCTGAAAATTTAAATTTTGTTGATTGAGTTCATGTAAAATTGGTTTTAGAAATTTAAAATAAAGATAATTTACATCATCGTTTAACATTTCACGTAACATACGGGCGACATAACATTTCTCGTTTTCTATAACTAAATTAAAGTGGGCACGTAACTCTATCCAATTCTCTAATATTACTTTTACTGAGTTATACATAGCTAACCACCTAGTAAATGATGGCTGAATAAACTTATGCATGGTCTTTGATTCATTTGTATTAATTAAGTCAAATATTTTTTTTATACTGAATACGTCTATTAGAACTATGTGAAAACCAATTATAAATTTCTTAACACATAAATTCAATATTAGCAGGAAGCTGTTTAGAAGCTTTAGCGGATGCGTTATTAAGGGAATGACATACGCACCTAACAAGTTTTAGATTTGGAACATCGCTTTTAAGTAAAGTCCACAATGAGTGATTATTTCCACATAAACTATTTGCACCATCCGTTCCAATGCCTAATAAATTTTTAATTGGTAGTTTTTGTTTTTCTAAATATTCTTTTGTACATTTGTATAATTCTTCTGCTGACCCATTTTCTATTACTATTAGTCCGAGAAAATCAGTACTAAATATATTTTTATAAACCGAAAAATATCTAACACATAAGCATAAATATTTCACTGTCGAAATATCGGTTGATTCATCTATAATCAAAGAATAACCCATATCTCCAATATCTTCAATTAATTGACATAATAATACTGGTGCAATTATATTTTTTATCACGCCAGAACATTTAGTTCTATGCATTCGTAAAGATGTAAATGACGAATCTTTAAATTTTGTGAGGACTTCTCCTAAGTGATCCATTGTACGAATGCTACAATGCATAGCAATGAATACTGCCAGTAATATATCCCGTTCTTTTTCTTGATTAGTTATTTCTAAAGTAAAGGGAAGCAGTTACTGCTTATTTGCCACTGGGTTAAGAGCTTTCATTTTATTTTCATGAATTTTTGATTTGGAATGTTTTTTTAAGTCTGAAACGTGACTCCTTATTGTCGTTTTACATACTTTGCAGTAGGCTTCATTTATACTTTCAGTATTTTCTTTAAGCCAGTCTGAAATAAATATTTACATCCATAACTTATTTGTCACTATTATAGTCAACTGAATAAACTTACTTTGTGCCCACTTTTCTTTCTCCCATTCCTTTTTGTATTTCCTGGCATATTTGCTCTACTTAGCCATGGTTTTCTTTGATTGTTACTGACAATAGTGACATGAATTATTTGTGATCAGGAATCAGGAGTTGTAACAAAATCCCCAAAACAAAATATAAACATAACCTAAGATTGCAGAAACCATGCACGCAGTCACGCAGAAACCAGGAAGCGTGAAACCAAACCAAAATACGCATGCTTGTAAAAAATATGTTTTAGATTTTAGTTCATTACAGTGACGTATCATGTGTTGCAGACAACACAGGTATTTCTTCAAAGAATATGAATTGTAATGGGCGGGCTGTATGAAAAATAGTATTATGCGGGTTATGCTGGTTGTGAACCTAAACCGTTTATTATACTTTGACAGGATAATAACAGTACAATTAAAAGTAGCCCAAAATGGTCGCCAAGAGCCAAGCATATTTTTTCGACGCCAAACAACTCTTAAAAGTAGCCCAATTGGCGAAATTTCGCCCAATCTGGCAACCCTGAGTCGGACAGCCCGCACGCTCCGAGCGAGAGCCGACAGTGTCCCCTTCCATTGCGACCGAGGCCAACAGCGCACACCCTTGTGCGCACGGATGGAGAGGGAACAGTTACAGCGCGTCCGCAATCGCCACCGGCGACAGCGGCCGATCCGAGGAGCCGCTGCCGAGCTCATCCAAGCGGCCCTGCGGACTCGTAACTGGTCCGCTTCGCAGAAGACCCCGCAGCCCCCGCGGGCGGCACCTACCACTCCCCGGAGGAGGAAGGCCAGCCTGGTCCCGACAGTGACGCCACCACCAGCCCTGCTGTCTCCACTGCCAGGCACCCGTAGCCCTCGACCACGGCCACCACCCATCGACGGGTCCCCCATTAGCACTCCGCCCACAGATCGTCTCTCGCCGACTCCACGCCGGGGGTGGCTCAATTACGAGCCCAATTACAGCCATTAAATTTTATTTGTTTGTTCCTTTTGTTTTTTATATGTTGGGGATTTTGTGTTTGTAATTTTGGGTTGGGTTTTTTGAAATAAAATGGTCGTAAAAGTAAACAGTGTTTAAGTTATTGAGCTAGCCCTATCAAGTCATATATATAATATTATTTATTTATGTTACATTATATTTTGTCTAAATGATATTTTACTCTGTTGATACATATTTATGATTGAGTATCTGAGTCCACTGCTGGACAAAGGCCTCCCTCATCTCTTTCCATTCGTCTCTTTGCCTGGAGATTATACTCCATGTAGAACCTGCAAACTTTCTCAGTTCATTGTCCCACCTAGTAAATGGTCTTCCTTTATTCCTTTTTTTTGTTGTGGAATGCGAACGGATAGAGTGAGGGTTGACCTTCCGCGGTGACCAACCGGCTTGGAAGGGTATGTGAAATGGTGTTTGGCTTAGAATTAGAGTTTGGCCTAAGGGTAGTGCGCAAGTTGATTAATTTGATCCGTAGGGTTGTGAGAGATGTCTGGTGCTGGACTGTGTATAGAATGCGGAGCGGCCTTTTCCATTAATTGCTATTTTATGACTTCATTTAATTTTCGTGTGAATTGTGATAGATTATCCATCTGAGGATTTCTTGATGAGCTGGAAGAATTACTTTTTCCATTCTTCCTATTGATGCTGTTGGCTCTTGAGCTGGACTTTGAGCCTGTTCTTGAGCTAGGAACTGAATCATCTTTTGGGCGGCGTCCTCTTCTTGGTTCATTTTCTGGTAGATTGCTAACGGAACCTGTAGTGTAATTTTCTGCCGCATATGTATTAACGTTTTCACCTTTCATTAATTTGAAAACTTCATTTCCATCCTTATCCGATAATTGTCTTTTATTTATTGTAGTATCTAGTGCTGCAATTTCTTCCTTTGTAATTTTTTTTTATGGTTTAAATATAAAATGTCATATTTTATTACTACATGCACTTGTTCTTCCTGACATTTAAGCATTTAACGGTGTTAATTTCTTTCGTTCATCTATCACTTCTTTTGAAAAGTCCTCGTTTAAACTAAGTTCTGTATTTTTTTGTTTGATTTTATTTCTGAATAATTCGTTTTTCCTTTGTGCTAGTAATTTGATTAATACTGGGCGGTTTTTACCCGTAGTTGTTTGGACTAAACTGTATATTTCATCAACCTCTGGCAACGAAATGTTAACTTGTAGTATCTCATTAAAAATGTTTAACATTTTCTGTTCTAGAGCTTGATGGTTAGTTTCGTCTTCTTTTAAACCTCTCAATATTATATTATTTTTACGTTTCTCTCTTTCTTGCGATTTAAAGTGTATTTCGTGTTTGTCCATTGATATCTTGATTTCGACTATTTCATTTTCTAGTAAGGCCTGTTTACCTGATATTTCAGAACGGAGTGTGCCAATATTAGTAGTAATCGGCGACTCCATATTTACCAATGCCTGTAGAATTCTTTCTTCCATGGAGTTTAAATTTTCACCTGGATTTGTAATTGATTGCTGGTCACCCGAGTTACTTGACTGCTGTGTGGGATACTGACCATTTGGCGGCTCTCTTGGCGTTGTATTGGGATTGGGATCCATATTTCGCCTCGATACGGTAAGATTTCACTAGTTGTCTGGCCGACAATGTGAATTTTAATATAAGTGTGTTAAGGCTTTTTGTAATGCTGATTTCTCAAAAAGGATATGTCCCCGTGGATATTCTCCAATATATGTTTAAAATCTTCGTATTATCTGTTAGTTGTCACTTCTACTTCGATTTGGATAGTCTATGGCTTGAATAATTTAGATTACTATTCGCAGCACTAAATGACAGCTCTCACTTCAAGTTCAACTTTTTACATACTCTCAAAACCTTACAGGCAAATAAGTGAGATTTTTTTTTGTTCCGAAAACGTATGGGTTGTCGTCGCTAACGTCTGCTTCAGTCCTGAATTTTATTATTGTATCTATATACAAGGTGTCGAAAAAGGGTGAGTGCAGTTTTAAAGTAAAATAAATCAAACATAAAAAATCTTTTAAAAAATGATTTATTTATTTTTAATTACAGATAATTGTAAAATTATTTACTAAAAATAATGTTGTCTAAATGTGTACCGTTTCGCTCCCGGCACTCCTCTAATCTTGAGCGAAGATTTTCTACTACGCGATGACACATTGCTTGAGGTATCGATGCCATTTCTGTTGCGATATTATCCTTTAACTGCGCCAATGTCCTTGGTTTATCTATGTACACTTTTTCTTTAAGGTACCCCCATAAGAAATAGTCCAAAGGACTCAGGTCTGGACTGCGTGGTGGCCATATTCGCGAAATGAGTTTATTGGGGAATAGCTCCTTTATTGCTTCAATTGAAGGGTTTGATGTGTGACTCGTGGCTCAGATCTTGTTGAAACCAAGTGTCTGCATCAAAGCCACCAAACTGTTGCAAAGATGGAGCTAGGAAATTTCTAACCATCTCGCAGTATCGCTCTGTATTCACGGTTAGCGCTCGGCCTCTTCGATCTTCAAAGAAATATGGACCGATTATTCCTCTGACAGACATCGCGGCCCAAACAATAACGTTAGGGCTATGAAGCGGTCGCTCATATTTCTGCTTGGAGTTTTCCTGTGACCAGTAACGAGAATTTTGCTTGTTTACATGGCCGTTCAAGTGAAAATTTGCTTCGTCGCTGAATAAAATGTTTTCGAAAGTAATAAACGTCTGAAACATATCCCTTACGAAATTCACTCTGTAAACATAGTCAGTCTCCTTTAATTCCTGCACTAGTTGAATCTTATATGCTTTAAGATGTAAGTCGCGCCTTAAAATTGCATGCAGAGACGATTTTTTAACGGTTAGTGCTTGACTTCGCTTACGAACAGACAACGTTGGATTCTAATTTGTTGATTGTCGGACACGTTCGATCGTTTCTTCGATCCTGACGACACGCGGACGGCCAGTTTTTTTGAATTTTAACGGTTGATCCGGTCGATTCAAAATTTTTAAGCCACTTTCGAATGATAATTGGGGTGAGGTGCACTTCGAGTTTGAAAATGAGCGCGATACAAACGCTGGGATGTAACGAGAGAATTATTGTTTTGGTAATATGTCCGTACACAAAACGCACGCTGTTGACCAGTATACGACTCCATCGCGACTATATTTTCACGAACCAAACTGTGCAAGAATGTAGGCCTCGCGCCTGCGCAGCCGCGCGTTCGTCTGTAATTCCAAGAACAAATAGCACTCACCCTTTCTGGACACGCTGTATTAAGTGTGCATTTTATTAAGTAACATGGGTACATAGCGACTCCACTTTCCACGTAATACTATCCGTTGAAAATTATTACACATAATCTTTTCACTGTTTCATATGGGTTCATAAACACCCGAATCTTCTCTACCGGATGCTTTTAAATTGTAACATTCCAGGGATAATCGATCCTCTTTTCCAGTATGTCTTTTATTAAATAATCATGCTAAAGAATGCACCATTACTTGAAACCATGCCATATAGGAAAAATGATCTTGCAATTTATGATACGCGGACTTAGCGCCAGAACGTAAATATTCATTTAATTTACAAATATCTGTCGTTATCGGAATTTGTTTGGATTTTTACATATTAGTTTCGGTCAAGTTGCTACATCAGCTATTTGCATATTATAATTTATATTCATTATTGTCTTGAAGGTTTCTATCTGACGTTGCTTTATTTCGTTATCTTCTTGGATGAATTTAGTAACAAAGATATCACATACTTTTGGTAATATACTCCCAATATTTACTGATAATGATGCTATTGTAAAATATCGTTTAATTCGATCGTAACAACACATTTTATGAACAACGAGTAGTAATAGGTCAAATTTACAATGCTGTAAACAATATAGCAATTTTGTAATTGAAGGATCATGTGATTTCATTTCAATCAACATGTGCCTTGCATTCAAGTATTTAACACTGAGCCGGGCACCATATAATAAAATTCCGTCATCATTCCTTACGGTCATGTTTAAAATATCATTTCTACCATTTGCAAGCACATCCTCTCGTAATGGAGAAGTATACGTATAAAACTTAATTTGTCCACTTTGCATAATTTTGCAGAAAGCGATAAATTCTTGAAGAAGGTTGTTGTACAGGAAGAATTTTTTTTCTTCAGTAGCGTTCAATCATTTGAGGTCGTTAATTCGCACGTAATAGTTTTTAATTTTTTTTTATTATTATTGCCCAAGATACTGCCAATTTTTTTCGGATATGTTGAGTTTAGCATGCAATAAATGGACTTGTTTAGTTTTGTTTAAAATTTTCCTGTACATGTTAAGTTTTGCGTGTAAAATATTGAGTAATTGCACAACATATTAATTTATTACTTTAGAAATAACACAAAAATCAATATAAACTGTGAAAAAACAATAAATGGGAAAAAAAGAATTGAAATTCAAATACATATTGCACTGTCTTCCTTACAACCATTGCAAACTTCTGATTCCCCTCCAGTCCTATTTATTATTTCTTCTGTCTAAAATGGCTTTATAAAACTGCAGGTTACCGTCTTCTTTCTACATTTGTAACAGTATTTTTCAGTTTTTATCATTTTCTGTTCCTTTTGCACTTCGAATCACTTTCTTTCATTTATATTCCTCCATCTCTGAAAAGTCCACTTGTTATTCTGTCATTCTTATGTATTTTGTGTCGTTATATCTCACTTGAACCTATCTTATGTTGCTTTTGGCGTATTTTGCTCTAGTTTGCATTTATTTGCCTTATCTCGTTCGTACATTTTCACTCCCTTGCACATTTTTTCTTGCATTCAATATCATATCCTTATTCTTTCAATAAAATGTACCCTCTTGTATTTTCCAGAAAATTGCTCTCTGTCACGAAAACTTTATTTACATGTTCAGTGCTATATTTAAAGTTTCTGTATTTGGATACAGTAAACGGAGATTTGTTAACAGTAGCGTTTTTTTTTTTTGAAAAATGGCTGAAGATATGTTTTAAAATCAAAAATTATTTCCTGCGTAACTCTTTCCACTAGAAAATTCTTTCCGAATTTTACTACAAGTGAGTACCATTGTTCAGGAGTATACAGAAGTTCCGTTCTACATTTCTTTTTTTTTTCTATTTTCCAAAATATCGATCGCACGGCATGAAGCTGTGTCCTGGTTCCTGGTTCACGCAAATGGTGGACTATTTTTAGCAAGGTTCCATTTTTTACTAGTGACATGAAGTAATTGATATTGTTATATCTAGAAATGTCAACTACACGTGGAGTCTTTTTAATATATAGTTATTTACGTATTAAGATCAACAAGCATTGTTTTCGAGACAGGGTCGAATTTACAGAGATGGGGGCCCCTGGGCAAAAGTTTGGTGGGGGCCCACCGGCTGGAATATTTTTTTTTTTTTAATCATAATGTTGATTTCTTTCTTTTTTTCAGTATTATATGCATATAATAAAGATTTATATTGCAATTTTAATAACATTTTTAATAAAAAAAACATTATTTTTCGCAATTATTAAGTAAACATAATAAATAAATAATAAATATTTTTTTGTAATCTAATAAATTTCACAAAAAAATTCACATTATAATAACAAAATATTTTTAATTTTTTTTTCCCATATTTTTCTGTATTTGGTGGGGGCCTTCTTGGTGGGTGCCTCTGTTCTACCACCCACTTCGCCCACCCTTAAATCCGGCCCTGTTGCGAGACTAGGAAACAAATTTCAACGGCGTCGGCCTGAAAACTTACGAGCCATGCAATAAAACTTTTTGGCCATGGCACGTATATTTTTTTTCCTACTTCACATTCATAAAGTGAATTTTGTACAACTGTTTTTATCAAAAACAGTATTACAATGAACAATTTGTACAAATGTTTTTGGGGATTTTTAAAATTGTGAAGTTGGTAATTTAGTCCAAGTATCAATTGAATATTGAAAACTAAAATGTTCACGTAGCCACCTACAGGTCAATTTATGAAATACTCTATCAAGTATACTTCTTGTCAAAGCTTATTTAAGTAAATGCGTGTGCGTGTTTTATTATTACGATGAGAGGCAGAAAAATTTGCAATACAAATTGTTGTGTGTTTGGATGCCATTCTAAGGCATCAAGAGAAACCAATTTAAGCTTTCATCGGTTTCCAAAACTTGGACTTCGAAAGGTACAAGTGATAAATAAGAACGGACACATAGAATTGGTTGATCAAAGGTTAGCTTGGATAAAACTTATAAAAACAGGAAAAAAAGTAACAAATACAATGGTAATTTGTTCCAAACATTTCGCAGATGAATGTTTCTTCTACCCAGGTAAGTTTTGAACGTGTAATAAATGTTCTTCTCAGAAATTATTGTAATTTATATTTGTAGATTTGCCGTCAGTAAGAAGGAAATTAAAATCCAATGCTGTACCGTCCCTGTATTTACCGAAACGAATACCTTCCAATCCAAGTACAAGAGATTTGCGAATGAAAAGAAGAGAAGCCAAGAAAAAAGAAAATTCTGTGAGTAACAAATTATTCGAAGAAGAAGTGCAAAGTATGCCGCAACAAGTTGAACCAACAGTTACAGAAACATCTTTCCAATACACTCAAGAGGAGTATTCTTTTAGGGTTAGTTAACATAAGACATGTATGTTCAAGTGAAAAGTGGTGACATTGTGAACTCTTTTATCGAATGTATCGATTCAGATAAAAAATTGAATACTTTAACTGGGTTACAAAGTTTTAATTTATTATATTCAATTGAAGTAAATTATAAAAACCTATTCAAAAATACTAAAAAAGGAAAAACAAGTTTAAGAGAAAAAATAATATTAACTTTTATGAAATTAAAGCAAAATACTTCGTTTTGCATGTTAGCCATATTATTTAAAACTATAAGTTCCGTAACTTGTAAAAATATATTTAAAACAATGATTAGAAGATTAGCCTATATATTTAAATTTTGTATAATATGGAGTGATAAAAATGAAATTATTAGAAACATGCCAAAATGTTTCGAATCATTTCAGAACGTTCGAGTCGTACTTGATTGTACCGAGATACCTATACAGAAACCTAAATGTTTGTGTTGTAGACTTAAATCTTATTCTCACTATAAAGGACATAACACTCTTAAAGTATTAATTGGTGTTAGTCCTGCAGGGCTAATTACATTTGTAAGTAAATGTTATGGTGGAAGATGTTCCGATAAGGCTATATTCGAACAAAGTAATTTAATAGAAAAATTGAATCCAAATGAGGCAATAATGGTTGATAAAGGATTTAAAATTGAAGATATAACTAGTTTATATCGTGTAAAATTAATAAGACCACCATTTTTAAGAAATAAAAAACAACTTTCAGAGGAGGAAGCATTAAGAAATTCAAAAATTGCAAGTGCTCGAGTTCATATTGAACGTGTAATTGAAAGAATAAAAATATTTAAAATATTATCCCAACCTTTACCGTGTCATTTGTTTTCAAATATAGATGATATATTAATAATTGTTTGTGGTATAACTAACTTAAGTAATCCAATTCTTAGTGATGATAAGTTTTTGTAATATGCTTTTCAAAAAGAAATTTGCAAATGCAATTATTTTCTTTTATGGGATGAGTTTCATTATTTGGGTAAATAAAAATACATGATTCAGTAACAAAATTATTATAATTCCTCAATAAATAAATATATATTTCAGGTTACAAAAAAAAATAACATATCGGTAAGTGTCTATACTTTTTATATAAATATGGAAATAAAATTTATATTTAACAATAAAAATATTGCAAGTATTATTATTTATAATACACATCTCTCAACTATTATACTCTATGATGGTATACATACAGGTGTACACCGAAAAGCGGATAAAATGCCACAAAATAGAATTGGATGTTGATGATTTTTGTTTTTTCAAATCAATTGAATAACAGAAAATTAAATTATTCATTGAATTCTTATGTTGCGCATTTCGTTATACAGTTTGTACGTAAATGGGATAAAAACTGTCAAGTAACATACTATATAAAATTGGAAAATTTTAAATATACAGTTAAATAAACAAATGGAGTCTATGAAACATATAAAAACAAAAAAGCTATTAATAAGATATCATATGTACACTTAAAAATAGAAAACTAAATTAATTAAATAGAGTCTAATACATTGTTTTGTCTAAGGCATATACAATGAATCATTTTAAAGAAATAATTTTCTTTTAAAACTGTCACCATATTCTGAGTGAATTCATAATCAAAATGCACTATTATATTTAAAAAAGTTTTTGAAAACGAGGAGTAAACTACGAAATCGCAGGTTTCCACGTTCAGCATTAACATACCCAACTGCACTTGACCGTAGAATTTATGTTTCGGATTTAAAGAAATTTTATTATTCATTATTTTCAAATAAGGCAAATGCGGTAAACATTCTAATGCCGATACTGTTTTACCTGAAATAAATAAAATATATACCTAGATCTGTCTGGTAAGTTAAAAAGTTTTCCTATCATTTATTTAAGAAATCAAGAAAAGTTATATTGCACCACTTGCTATCATGCAAAAGGCAGTTTGGGCATATTAATATTCTTATTTTCTGGACAGATCTTATGTAGTAACATACCTTTAATTGGACAATTTATTTCCAGTAATTTTTCAGGTTTATTATCATTATTTAAAATGACTCCATCTGGTGAATAACCAAGCCAAGGGTTATTTATATTTGTTACAAATCCTGGCTTTACTACTACCCGATTTAGTCGTTTCTTATATATTTCTCTAGCTTCATCTTCCATTACTTCACCATATTTCATATTGCTGTTAGAGAAGCTTTTGGGCCAAAAATACTTTTCCGCTTTAGTCATCCAGTTGTCTTTTTTAAAGGTGTAAATTTCATAACACCTTGAACCCGTTATTCGAAATTGTCGTTCTTTAATCCAATTATGTTTTGTGTTTGTATTTGTTAATATCTCTTCTGGGTTAGTATCGGCAAATAATTGGTTATATGTTTTGAAGCAACAATTCGCACATTCAACAATAATTTTTGAAAGTTTTGTTAGTATTTCATGTTCTTCATTAAATATTATTTCTATTTTGTTCATAACAACTTCATTATCAAGGATGTTCA